>JAGSMU010000282.1:0-109561 GCA_029286865.1 Teinopalpus imperialis
ATGAGATGAGGTTGAGGCGAAATGGATATTGCTTCCTCGTCCTTGACAGCTCCGCGCCGTCAGGAAGTCAACATTGTCGGAGTCGTCGTCCAACGATGGCGACTTCTGAAACGGCGGAGGAGCCACAAAAGAAGATAGAGGATTGTGTCGGCCTTATTAACCGGGTAGCTGTTGTCTCAGAACTTAAAAAGGCACCTGGGTTCGAGCGCTGAAAGAGGCTGCTGAGACTGTGAGGAGGTCACCCGACTCTGCAGAAACGCTGCACCTCTGACGAAACGAGGGACTGCAGGCGAGCAAACAATCTGTTCAGTGAGAGGAGGTTATGCGCAACTACGCAAAGAGGCGGAGCAGTATGCGGGTGCGCATGGAGAAAGCCCAGCCAACGTGACTCAGCGTCCCAGTGGAGGGCAACGAGGAGCTTGCGGTCCATCATATGTCAGGCAGGGACTATGATAAACGCACGATCTGCCGTTCTGAAGACCGCCTTCCCGGAGTAGCGCCTACGTCCACCATCACAGCGGATGCGGGACCAGAGGCGGTGCCCGGTCTCTCCTCCAGTTCCTCGGCTGCCAGGACACTGACTACAAATAAAGCCATCCGTCAAAGCGGGTGTTTTGAGGGTGGATATCTCCAAAGCGCCCGGAAGGCTAAGCAGAGTGAACCTGAGAAAGAAGGACGCAAGATAGATGAGTTCCCGACCTCGCCACTGGCGTCGCAGTCTGCGGTGGATGAGCCATGACTACGGTGGTCAGAAAGGCTGAAAAAGAAGGTGGAAGGCGGTGAAGGGTCCTGGCAAAACCCGCATCGAGGGTGGTTAAGATCGCCACCTCGCAATATCTGCGGTGGCAGACGCTGGAGCCAGAATCGATGGCGGCAGGGGTCACCTACGCGGAAGTAATTACTGAGGCAAAGAGGATTAACCGACCTCTCTTACCCCTCGGTATTACAGAACTGCGTTTCAGACACTAGCGCTAATGGGGCTCGAAATGTTCGAGATCCCTGGCGCAGACAGTGGCGAGAAAGCGGATGGCCCGCTAAAAAGCTGAGGGAGGTTCCTACAGCCGCGGCAAAGGAGTGCGGGTATCCAGACCGGCGAAAACTGGTGGAAATCAAAGTGTCCGGTCTGGACGACTCGGCAACTGTGGAAGAGGTGACAACGGCGTATCGAAGGCCGGTGACTTTAGGGATGCCGTCAAGTGCAGTGACATATTACGGTATCTGCAGGGACTGGGGATGACCTGGGTCGGTGTCCGTGGCGGTTGCCAGGTAGCCGCTGGTGGGCGACTTATGGTCTGTTGGGTGGCGCTTGGTAGTAGAAGTTGGTAGAGCCCCTCGCATACGAGTGCTTCCGGTGCTTTGAAACCGGACACGTGAGGGCTCAATGCGACGCTGCAGTCGACCGGGAGTGAGCTCTGCTTTCGCTGTGGCCAGCCTGGCCATAAAGCGGCGCAGTGTTCTGCCAACCCGCGTTGCGTTGTATGTATCGCAGCCAACAAACCGGCGGAGCATAAAATGGGGGCAAGAAATGCAAGGTCGTGCCACCTAAGAGTGGGAAAAAGGCAAGGCCGCCCATTGCTACCTCAGCAACCGGAAGCGATCGGCTACGAGGGACGATAGAGGCAATGGAGGAGAACCATCCCGAAACCACGGGACAGTCACCCAGCCGTCGCAAGAGGGAAAAGAGGCATAAGCATACCCTATTTACCCGAATACGACTCGAGCTATTGACCCGGGGAGATTGTGGCTCAACATGAGTCAGCGAGGGTGAGAGCGCGCCCGTGTTCCCGCGCGCTCTCCATGAAATGTCACCAATGGCCGGGAGGGCCTGCATTTTAAGCCGCCACAGCTGTGCACGCGGAAGAATGCTCACGCGCCCCCGTATGCACAGCACTAGGTGGGCAGATGGAACACCGTGGGGTTTTAGTCGTACCCGAGTCCGACATAACCCGCCCTCGTCCCCGCGGGGGGCGGTATGCGTAAACATTCCCACGAAAAAAAAAGGTTGGGTGCGTCAGAGAGCCTCCTCAGTGCCTGGTCGTTGAATTTCCCTTTGATACTGTATCCGGGGGAAGAGCAACGCCATTCTATGGGCGCAGTGATGATACGTTGTTGCCAGTGGCGAATGTTCTGACAGGGGGGATGGCTGCTCTGCGTGTCCCTCCTGATAAGCGGAGGCACAGCGGAGTGGCTGGGGGTTGCATTTCCTCTTGATTTCCGTATCCGGAGGAAGGCAACCGCCGATAGTGCGCGATAGGGGCCTGACTATACGTGATTCTCTGAGTGTCAATGCGCGGAGTGGAGGTGCATTTCTCCTTGATCAAAGTATCCGGGGAAAGGCAGCAAATGATGGTGGGTATTAGGAACTGGTGACGATATATCGTTCCAGTGCCTAATGCTCATAGTGGAGGACGGGCTCGGTGTGCACTCACACTGCCGCCGGGCACTCAACCGTCAAACTGGGGAGTTACGTCGGCTCCTGGCGCGCCGTAACCCGCTGTACTCTCTTCAAAGACCCCAGCGCTGACGATCATGGGGTACGTTGGTGCAGTGGAGCGGAGGCTTGCCTTAATTGGCCGGCCCGCGAAGGATCACTCTAAAACCAGACAGCAGAAGTCTTAAAACCTGTGGAACACCAGGCGACCCCACAGTATGCAGCCTTGTCTCGGAATAGGCGTCACCCGGGGATCGACCGTTTATATCGGTACTATCGTGGGAATCAAAATGGAAAAAGCATTGTACAAAACGGACTGAAACTGAACGAGACAGTGATGACGACAGTGACTCTATGCTGAGCGTAGAGTCGTTTGAAAACAGTAGACGAAGTGGCGGGCGAAGCGATCCTTCTATGGACACATCATGTGGCTCCTGTGGCCTGCTTACAGGCCATGAAGTGGAAAAACCTGGGTACAGCAAGAACATCTACCAAGAGGCCGAGGCGACCCCAACAACAGGGGAGTACGTAGGCCTTGCCCCGAGCAAAAATGGCTGGTGTCAGCAAGAGAAGCGGAGCTGAGGTTGGAGGCGGAGGAAAGATTGTTGCGGCGACGCGACAGCTCCACACCGGCAAATCAACCTTGTCTGAGTCGTCGTAAACGATGGCGACTTCGGGCAACGGCGGACCTGGAAAGAGGATCGAGGACAGCGTCGGCGTCTCATCAACTTGGTTGCCACTAAGTCCAAAATTTAAAGGAGGCAACTTTGTTCGTGCGCTTAAGGAGGCAGCGGGGGCCGTGACTGAGGAGTTACTCGGACTCTGCAGGGCAGCGTACCTCTGACGAAACACGAAACCTGACGGCTGCAAACACCGCCTCCAAGACGAAGTGTCGCAGCTGCGGAAGGAGGTGGCCTACCTGCGGATGCAGGTAAATAAGCCGAGCCAAGCTGAGGGAGCTGGTAAGGAGGAGCTCGTGCGTTCGATCATTGACAGGTAGGGTCAATGATCAGCATAAAATTCGCCACACTAGAGGACCGCCTGCTGCCGGAAAAGCGCCTCCGCCCACCACTGGCGGCAGATAGAGGACTGGTAGCGGAACCCGTTCCTTTGTCGAGGTCCCCGCCTTCCCAGGCACCTGCAACGCAAGACTGCCTGTCCAAGGCAGTTAGCGCTGCACCAGCCTTACACTGGGGGTTCCGTGGCCCGAAACGCCCCAAGGGAAGCGGAGCAGGCCCGCGAAAGAGGCCAAACGAGGAAGCTGAGTCCCAACCGCCATTGCCGGAAGTCAGCGGAGCAACCGTGGTTCACGGTGGTGAAAGGGACTCAAAAGAAGACTGGGGAAGGCGGTGGT
The DNA here is from genome assembly GCA_029286865.1 of Teinopalpus imperialis. Lineage (NCBI taxonomy): Eukaryota > Metazoa > Arthropoda > Insecta > Lepidoptera > Papilionidae > Teinopalpus > Teinopalpus imperialis. The sequence goes on from JAGSMU010000282.1 coordinate 3,786, forward strand.
AAAGAGTCCCGCAAAACCCGCAAGGGGCGGTCACGATCGCCCACTCCGCGATCGTCCCGCCGTCAGTGGTGACCCTGGGCCGGAGGCAGTGGCAGCAGGCGTCACCTATACCGACGATTATTACCGAGAGCAAAGGCGAAGATCATCGCCTCCCTCGGTATAGCGAGATGATTCCGCGTCTGCGCAACGGGAGCTCGAATGTTTGAAATCCCCAGCGCAGACAGCGGCGACAAGGCGGACGCCCTCGCTAAAAGATTACCGGCAGGGTGTTTGCAGCAGCGGGCAACGAGTGCAGGTATCCAGACCGGCGAAGACGGCGGAGGTCAAGGTGACCGGTGGACGATACTGCTACAGCGGAGGGGCGTGGTAGCAGCCGTGACAGGCTGGTGGCTGCGGAAGAGGCCGTTAAGTGCAGCGACATTCTGCGATACCCTGGGACTCCGGGATGGCCTGGGTCAAGTGCCTGGCACCGCCAAAAGGTGGCCGCCGGCGGGCGAAACTCATGGTCGTGGGTGGCAGCCGTGGGTAGGCTGGTGGAGCCCTCTGCTGTGGTGTTTCCGCTGCTTGAAGCTGGACATGTGAGGGGCTCAGTGCGTCGCCGCAGTCGATCGTGGGGCACAATTGCTTCCGCTGTGAGGTGAATCTGGCCACAAGGCGGCACAGTGCTCCATAACCCGCGATTGCGCTGTGTGTCGCAGCCAACAAACCGGCGGACCACAAGATGGGGCAAGGCCTGCAAGGCCGCGCCCAGAAGTGGGAAAAGGTTGGTCCGCCCGCTGCTGCCGCAGGCACCCGGCCAGTCAGCCGCAAGGGACGGTTGAAGCGATGGAGGAGGAACCGTCCCGTGACCACAGGACTAGTCCGCAGCAACCGCCGCCGGGGGAAAAGCGTAGCGCAAGCATACCTACTTCCCCAAATTCGACTCGAGCTGGGCCGGGGAGGTCCGTAGTTCAACATGAGTCAGTGAGGTGAGAGCGCGCCCGGTGTTCCCGCGCGTTCTCATAAACAAGTTAAAATGGCGGGGCCTGCGTTGCAAGCCGCCACAGCTGTGTACGCGGAAGAATGCTCCCACGCGCCCCGTATGCACAGCACTAAGTGGGCAGATGGAACACCGTAGGGTTTTAGTCGGTGCGAGTCGACATAACCCGCTCGTCCCGCGAGGAGCGGGTATGCCGTAGAGCATTTCCCACGAAAAAAAAAAAAAAGGTTAGGTTAAGGTTGAGTTAGGTTAGGTTAGGTTAGGTTGAGTTCCCCAGAAGGGTTCTCGCTTTGGCCGGGGGCTTGGCAACCGTGGCGGTCACCCACGGTGAAGCTAAGAGGAGCAAATGGCCGGCCTAAGGTATCTCTGAGGCCGGCCCGGGTGGCCGCTCGGGTGAGCTCTTTATGAGCTAACCTTGGATGCGTGTCGGTGGACTGCTGAGGGCGGATGTGAGCCGAGGCCGTCTCCCCTCAGTAGCCGAGGCGGAATCGCGGAGGAGAGGAGTGTCGGTGATTTCGTTGCCGCTCTCCTATCCTCCGCGACTCAAGCAGAATCGCACCGCATGATGCGGCGTAATTGGGGCCGCAGGGAAGAGAGTCGGTGTTTCGTTTACCGCTCCCTGTCCTCCGCGGCCGAACATCAGTCGGCAGTGGAGCCGCAGACCAGATCCGCCGCAGGGTTCCCGTAAAGGTTAGGTTAGGTTAGGTTAGGTTGGGGATTTTGAAGGGTTCCGCTTTGTGGCCCGGTAGCGGGGGAGAAGCAGTAACCGTGGTGTGGAGTTAACCACGGTGAAATAAGAAGGAACCCAAATGGCCGGCCTAAGGCGCTCTAAGGCCGGCCCGAGAACCGCTCCGGGCGGGCTGGAGCTGGAGCCCACCCTGGATGCGTGTCGGTGGGCTGCGGGGTGCGGATGGACAGGTGAGGCGTCTTACGCACCATCCGCAGCCGAGGCGGAGTCGGGGAATGGGTGGCGGTGCGGGACTGTTAGCATCGGTACCGCGCATCGTCGCCCCACCCTCTCCGCATCCCGAGACGGAGTCGCGGAGGAAAGGGGTAGTGTATCTCCTATCCTCCGCGACTCAAGCGGGTATGCCACCGCTGATGCGGCCGTGGTGGGGCCGCGGGTTCAGTGGAGTGCTGGTTGATCCTGCCGCTCTCCTGTCCTCCGCGGCCGAACATTGGTCGGCGGCGGAGCCTAACACCAGATCCGCGCGGGGCTTGGGCTTTCCACCAGCCCCCATGGCCTCTGGGGGCGGACTCGGGGAGTCCGCTGAAGGCCGGAAGGTTGGAAGGCGCGTCCGTGTTCCGGCGTGCCTTGCCTGAAAGTGGAGAGAGGGAGATGTCCTCCCCAGAGATGGGGCCGTCTGGTCGGCCGGCGCAGGTGGGGTCGCGGATGTGTGCGAAAGCGTTCCCGTGAGGCCCACCGCGCGAGCGATGGAGGAACACCATGGGGTTTTAGTCGGTGCAAGTCCGACGCCAACCCACCTTGCCCCGCAAGTGGGTATCGTAGGCTTTGTTTCCCCATGTAAAAAAAAGGTTAGGTTGGGGTGGGGTGCCACGTCAGAAAACCTCCTCGAGTGCCTGGTCGTTGAATTTCCCTTTGATACTATTGTATCCGGGGAAAGGCAACGCCGGGATGGTGCACCCTGGGCACTGGTGATGATACGTTGTTGCCAGTGGCGAATGTTCTGACAGGGAGGGATAGCTGCTCTGCGTGTCCGTCTCATAAGCGGAGATTACTACGCGAATTGGCAGGGGTTGAACATCAGGTTTCCATATCCGGAGGAAAGGCAACCGAAAAATAGTGCATTGGGCACTGGTGACGATACGTCGTTCTCAGTGCCCAATGCGAGTCGAGTTGCATTTCTCCTTGATTTCTGTATCCGGGGAAAGGCAACAAATGATGGTGGGTATTGGGGCAGGGACGATATATCGTTTCCAGTGCCTAATACTCAGAGTGAGAGGGCGGGCTCGGTGTGCGTTTTTAATGCCACCGGGCTCTCAACCGTCGAGTGTGTTGGGAGGTTGCATTTCTCCTTGATTTCTGTATCCGGGGAAAGGCAGCAAATGATAGTGGGTATTAGGAACTGGTGACGATATATCGTTCCCAGTGCCTAATGCATAGTGGAAGGGACGGGCTCGGTGTGCACTCACACTGCCGCCGGGCACTCAACCGTCAAAACTGGGGAGTTACGTCGGCTCTCCCAGCGCGCCGTTACCCGCTGTACTCTCTTCAAAGACCTCAGTGTTGACGTTAATGGGGTACGTCGAGGTGCAGTGGAGCGGAGGCTTGCCTTAATTGGCCGGCCCGCGAAGGATCACTCAATAAAACCAGACAGCGAAGTCTTTAAAACCTGTGGGTACGGACGCCCCCACGGTATGTAGTCTTGTCCACGGAAGGCGTCGCGGGGACCGACCTATATTCGTTCAAACTCGTGGGATTTACAATGGGAAAATCAAAAATCAAGGAGGAGAAGGTAGAGGAGAAGGAAATAGTGAGAGCGACTCAATGCCCAGCGCTGAGTCACCGGCAACGATAAATCGGTCCGTTAACAACTAGGGACCAAAACAAAGAGGAAGGAGTCGTGTCGGTGGCAGCAGTGCTGCCGGCACGGGACGAAACGTGGGCGATTTGTGCTGACACGCTTGCAGTTTCGGCCAGTGAGTGATGGAGAGAAGTCGGAAGCGTCGCTCACATCCGCCATATCGGAGGGGTCCCGCAGGACCTGGCCAAAAGGAAGACCAAGCATCAGAACGTCGCGACACACAGAGTGCCTGACGGACGCAGCGGTTGGCATAGACGCGGAAGTCGCTGAGACTGGGGATGAGATGGGCATATGGGACCCAACAGTGTCCCCAGAAGAACTAGGGCAAAGACTGGTCTTTCAAAGCCCGAACATCTGGGCAGAGAAATGGAGGCAAGTCCATTACGGACCTGGGGGCATGCATTAGGTCCGGCTTACTGGTGGTGGATAAGGTTGCAGACAAGTCGGGCAATCTGAAGGGCTCATTTGTCCACAGCCTGAGAGTTGCGACCAGGATGGTCGAGGCGGCTTCCTTGGAGTTATCGCGGAGGTCTCCCAGCCTCCTAGCTTTGAGGAGGAAACAGAGCGAGAACGCGGAGCTGCGCTCGCAGGAAGGTTGGGAGCCTGACAGAAGAGCTCATGAGCCAGCGTAGGCAAGCCGCCCCAGCGAGAGGACGCCCGGGCAATGCTGCTAAGCCACCGCCCCTGCGATGGTTACGAGGGACTCCGAGAGTCAGCTTATGGAGCGTATCAGTGCACTCATTGATACGAAACTAGCCACTTTCGGAGCGCAAGCGTCCGCAAAGCCCTGGAATCCTATCCAGACCAGGCCCCATCGTCGAACGATGCAAAGGGAAGCGTGGCAAGGCGAAGCGCGCCCAGCCAGCAGCTCAGGTGCCTCCCGCGCCTACCGCACCTCCCGTAAAGCCGGTGGAGACTGGCTCGACTGTTGCTGCGACACAAACGTGGGCGGTAGTGGCCAGCCGCAAGGCTAAGAGGGTGGCTACTCAACTACTGCGGAAACCAAAGCAGCAGCGACCCAAAGGATGCAGGCAAGGTAGCAGCTCCCAAGAGGCAAATGTAGTAAAGCCTGGAAGGCTGCCTAGCACAGCGGCCATTACTGTGACCGTGCCAGGCACAGTCAGGTTTTGTACGCCGCAGTCATGGTTGAGGCGAAGAAAAGGGTCAAGCTGGCTGACTGCGGTATCGACACGGTCCGGCCAGGAGGGCAGTAACAGGGGCGTTGCTATTAGGGTATCCGGCCCCGACTGCGCCTCTAAAGCCGATGTGCTGGCGGTCAAAATGCGGGAGGCACTGGCGGACATGGACGTGCATATAGCGCGTCCGGTGCGTTTCAGCGAATTGAGTAGTGGATGTGATGAGTCCGTCACTCCAACGGAGGTCGCAGCTGCAATAGCCGAGTCGGGAGGCTGCGCCGTAGCTGACGTGAAGGTGGGCACGATTCGTAGCACACCTTTGCGTATGGGGTCAGTGTGGGTGCGGTGCCCACTCAGTGCCGTGCGCAAGCTGGCGGCGGCAAAGACCGTCCGCCTGGGTTGGACGGCCGCGAAGTGGAAGTGCTGGCAGCAAGGCCTATGCAATGCTACCGGTGCAGCAGGTTGGGGCATGTTCGCAGCAGGTGCCCTAATGAGCAGGACCGAAGCGCGCGGTGCTACGCGTGTGGCGAAGTGGACCACAAAGTGAGTCAATGCACCGCAGCCGCTCTAAGTGCCCACTGTGTGCGGACCTTGGCCGCCCATCGAACCATCGGCTGGGGTCCAAGGCATGCGCACCTAAAGGAAGGCAAACAGGAGTGGGAGAAAGCAGGCTCCCCTACCCGAAGCCACCCGGAAGTGCGCCAGAGGCCGAGCTGCGCTTCGATAGAAGGGTGAAGATCCTCCAAACCAACCTGAACCACTGCCGCGGGGCGCAAGACCTGCTGCTGCGGCGCCCTCCGCGGAGTGGTCGGTTGCATTGGCGGTAGCAGCGGAGTTACCGGGTCCCGGACCATCCTCGATGGTTCGGTGACATTAAGGGTTCTGTTGCTGTCACTGGGGTGGTGGAGGAGAGGATCCTCCCTGCTCCCTGATTGCCAGGGGCGAGATTCGTTGCAGTGGGGTCTCCTTGCAGTTGTGGGCTGCTACGTTTCTCCCAATAGTACCCTCGCCGCTTACGAGGCGTACCTGGACAGGTTGGGCGACTGCATGCGCGGATGCCTTCCCCGTCCTGTCATATCCTGGGTGACTTTAACGCTCACTCCAGATCGTGGGGCTCCACCGGGACAATGCAAAGGGAGAAACCGTGCTAGAGTGGGCGGCGGGACTCGACCTCCGACTTTTGAATCGGGGGTCCATTAGCACCTGCGTGCGATGGCAGGGGGAATCGATAGTCGACCTGTCTTGGGCGACTCCTTCTGCCACACGCATGGTGTCAGGATGGAAGTAGCGGAAGAAGTGGTCACACTATCGGACCACCGCCACATCGTACTCGAGGTGGCGCTCCGCTCTCCCGACGGTGCTACCCGCCGCAGCAACAGCGGCCCGCCGCGGCGATGGTCCCTCAAGCGGCTAGACATGGACATGTTCGAAGCTGCAACCATCGTCGCGGTCTGGACAGGGGACCCTGTACAAGGGGTCTTGCCCGATCGAAAGCGAAGCGACCTGGTTCCAGGCTACGATGACGTCCATCTGTGACGCCTCGATGCCTCGGACCGGGTCCCCAAGCTCAGGGCGGTGTACTGGTGGTCAGAAGATATGGCGCAGTTGCGCAGGCAATGTTGCGGGCTCGACGCCAGTACACCAGAGCCCGAAGAGGAAGCAAGCCACAGCCGACGAAAGGCGAGCGTACTTGGCTTACAGAGGCGCCACAAAAGCGCTCCAACTCGCGATCGAGAATGCTGGGTCTCGGTCCTGGAGCGAACTCCTCGAGGGGCTGGATAGGGACCCATGGGGCCGTCCGTACAAGATTGTACTGGGCAAGCTACGACCATGGGTCCCTCCGTTGACGGAGACCCTGGACCCTACTTTTGTGGAGGAGTGGTTGACACCCTCTTCCCTAGGGCCCAGGACAGCCCGCACCCTCCACATCACCGTCAGACCAGATTGCATGGTCTGACGAGTTAGGAAGTAACCAACGAGGAGTTGGACCGAGCCGTGAGGCGCCTCGGAACCAAGAACACAGCCCCAGGCCCCGACGGAATTCCTGGACGGGCTTGGGTGCATGCTCTCGCCGCTGGACTGGGGAGACTGAGACAGCTGTTCAACAGCTGCCTGAGAATCGGTGTCTTCCCTCCGTCTGGAAGGAGGCAAGGATGGTGCTCCTGAAGAAGGATGGCGGGACCGCGGAATCTCCCTCCGCGTACCGACCCATTTGTTTGCTGGATGAGGCGGGCAAATTGTTCGAAAGAATAATAGCCGTCCGCCTCAGCTTGCGCACCTACGTCAGTGGGCCCCGATTTGTCGGACGGCCAGTTCGGCTTTCGGCGGACGCGATCGACTGTGGACACGATCCTTCGCGTCCGAGGGCACGCGCAGCAGCAGTTACCAGGGCGGTGTGGCATTGGCGGTCAACCTTGACATTGTCAATGCCTTCAATTCGCTACCCTGAGAGCGATCAGGGAGGCTTTGGTGTATCACCGTGTGCCTCCTACCTGCAACGCATTGTTCGGGCCTACTTGTGCGATAGGTGCATCCAGTACGGGGTCATTACCGCGTCTGTCCACCGGAGGAGGTTAACTGCGGGGTTCCGCAAGGGTCCGTGTTGGGCCCACAACTGTGGAACCTTGCGTACGATGCGATTTCTACGGGTCGATCTTCCCGTCGGCGTAGGAGTAGTTTGCTACGCAGATGACACTCTGCTACTGGCCGACGGGGACCAACTCGGAAGCACCATCCGGCTTGCTGAGCATGGGGTGGCATGCGTCGTGGACAAAATCCACGAGCTGGGTCTTCGGATAGCGCCTCATAAGACCGAGGCGCTTTGGTTCTAAACTCCCCAGAGGAGGAACCACCTAGCTTGACAGTTCGCGTTGATGACGTGCAGGTCGGTGGGATCGACGATGAAATATCTCGGTCTCACCCTGGACGATCGTTGGGGCTTCGAAGAGCACTTCGACCGCCTGGTCCCACGGATAGAAGGTAGTAGGTGCCATGCACCGGTTGCTGCAATCTCGGGGGCCCCAGGGAAGAGTCCGCCGCCTCTACGCGGGAGTCGTGCGTTCGATGGCCCTCTATGGGGCGCCCGTATGGTCACATCGACTTACGGGCGTCCGTCACTAGAGCTAAACTTAGTAGCTTGCAGCGTAGGATGGCCATCAGGATCGCACGCGGATATCGCACGATATCATTCAGGGCGGCCACTGTCTAGCTCGGTTTCCACCGCTGGAAATCCTTGCGGAGATGGATGCACGGGTTTATACCCGTCTTCGCATTCCCAGGAGAGGCCGACTGGATGCGGGAGAGGTGCGTAAGCAGGAGCGCAAACGTGCGCTGGAAGTGTGGCGCGAGAGGCTCATACAGGCCGATACTCGCGCCAGCGCATTGTTAGCGCGCTCCTGCCGAACTTCGAAGCCTGGCTCCGTTTGAGGGGAAGTGGCGCACGTCACCTATAGACTGACGCAGGTGCTCACCGGGCATGGATGCTTCGGAGAGTACCTGAACAGAATGGACGCGAATCGTCAACGCAATGCCACCACTGTGGCGGGGATCGGGATTCCGCACAGCACACGCTCGCCGAGTGCCGTAGAGTCGAGCGACGGATCCTGGTCAGAGGATCGGGCAGACCTCTCTCCGCCAGTCGCAGTAGCGGCTGCGCTGGCAGATAAAGGCGCATGGAAGGCGCTGGTCTCCTTCTGTGAAACTGTTATGTTACAGAGTGCGCCGAGCAGATCGGGAGAGGCCGATCCCGCTCGGAGACAGCGACGCCGGGGCGGTGGCAACGGACGCCCCAGCCCGTCAGCTGCTAGCTCGGGCATAAGAATAGGGCTAAGGTATCCCCTGCCTGTCGTACAAGGCGACTAAAAGGGGACTGCGGGTTCGCGGGCGCTCAGGGTGGGGGCTCTGATCGCCCAGGAGTAAGCGCCAGGCAGGAAGGTTTAACAGCGAAGTGGTCCAGGGTTGCCATGCTTTGTGAAGGGTGCCAGGGGCTGACCTCCCCTGAACGAAACTTAGGCACTGTGCTGAGGGGCACCGGTGCGTTCCGTAGGAGATCCCGGAGCCCCTCCCAAGGCGCTGAGGATGACCACCGGGGGTTTTGGTGGATAAAGAGTCCCACATAACCCTGTCTCACCCCAGGAGGCAGGGTATCTTTTGAAAATTTCCCCGATAACAAAAAAAAAAAAGGTTAGGTTGGGGTGCCACGTCAGAAAACCTCCTCGAGTGCCTGGTCGTTGAATTTCCCTTTGATACTATTGTATCCGGGGAAAGGCAACGCCGAATAGCCAATTACACCTGGGCACTGAGTGATGATACGTTGTTGCCAGTGGCGAATGTTCTGACGGGGGAATGGCTGCTCTGCGTGTCCCTCTGATAAGCGGAGGCACTGCGGAGTGGCAGGGGGTTGCATTTCCTCTTGATTTCCAAATCCGGAGGAAAGGCAACCGAAAGATAGTGCGCATTGGGAACTATTGACGATACGTCGTTCTCAGGGCCCAATGCGCGGAGTGGAAATTTGCATTTCCCCTTGATCAAAGTATCCGGGGAAAGGCAACAAATGATAATAGTGGTATTAGCAACTGGCGACGATATATCGTTTCCAGTGCCTAATGCTCATAGTGGAGGACGGGCTCGGTGTGCACTAACACTGCCTCGGGCACAACCGTCCAAAACTGGGGAGTTACGTCGGCTCCACCAGCGCGCCGTAACCCGCTGTACTCTCTTCAAAGACCCCAGCGCTGACGATCATGGGGTACGTTGAAGTGCAGTGGGCGGAGGGCTTGCCTTAATTGGCCGGCCCGCGAGAAGGATCACTCTATAAAAACCAGACGGCGAAGTCTTAAAAAACCTGTGGGTACCAGGCGACCCCACGGTATGCAGCCTTGTCTCCGGAATAGGCGTCACCCGGGGATCGACCGTTTATATCGACCTTTATCGTGGGAATCAAAATGGAAAAATTAATTATGCACAACGGACTGAAACTGAACGAGACAGCGATGACGACAGTGACTCTATGCTGAGCGTAGAGTCGTTTGAAGACAGTAGACGAAGTGGCGGGAGAAACGTCCTTCTGTGGACGCATCATGTGGCTCTGGTCTGCTTACGGGCCATGACGGTGGAAACAGCCTGGGTACGGCAAGAACATCTGCCAAGAGGCCGAGGGCGACCCCAACAACAGGGGAGTATGTAGGCCTTGCCCGAGAGCAAAAATGGCGTTGGTGTCAGCACGAGAAGCGGAACTGAGGTGGAGGCGGAGGCGAAGATTGTTGCGGCAACTCGACAGCTCCGCGCACCGGGAAGTCAACCCTGTCTGAGTCGTCATCAAACGATGGCTTCCGGGCGCAGCGGACCTGGAGAAGAGGATCGAGGACAGCGTCGGCGTCATCAACTTGGTTGCCACTAAGTCCAAGAACTTAAAGGGCAACTTTGTTCGTGCGCTTAAGGAGGCAGCGGAGACCGTGACAGAGGTTACTCGGACTCTGCAGAGACGCTGTACCTCTGATGAAACGCGGAACCTGCAGGCTGCAAACACTCGCCTCCTAGACGAAGTGTCGCAGCTGCGGAAGGAGGTGGCCTACTTGCGTATGCAGGTAAACCGGCCGAGCCAACAAGCTGAGGGAGCTTGTAAGGAGGAGCTCGTGCAATCGATCATTGACCAGGTGGGGTCAATGATCAACGCCAAATTCGCCGGATAGGGGCCGCCTGCTGCCGGAAAAGCGCCTCCGCCCACCACTGGCGGCAGATAGAGACTGGTAGCGGAACCCGTTCCTTTCCGGTCCCCGCCTTCCCAGGCACCTGCGGCGCAAAGCTGCCTGTCGAGCAGTTAGCGCCGCACCAGCTGCCGCTGGGGTTCAATGTTACAGAAACGCCCCCGAAAGGAAAGCGGAGCGAGCCCGCGAAAGAGCCAAACGAGGGAAGCTGAGTCCCGACCACCGGTACCGAAGTCAACGGAGCAACCGTGGACTACGGTGGTGAAGAAAAGGGACTCAAAGAAGACTGGGAAGGCGGTGGTAAAGATCCCGCAAAACCCGCAAAGAGGGCAGTCACGATCGCCACTCCGCGATCGTCCGCCGTGGTGGTGACCCTGGAGCCGGAGGCAGTGGCAGCAGGCGTCACCTATACCGACGTTATTACCGAGGCAAAGGCGAAGATCAACCTCGCCTCCCTCGGTATAACCAGATGGGATTCCGCGTCTGCGCAACGGGAGCTCGAATGTTTGAAATCCCCGGCGCAGACAGCGGCGACAAGGCGGAACGCCCTCGCTAAAAGATTAAGCGAGGTGCTTGCAGCAGCGGGCAAGCGAGTGCGGGTATCCAGACCAGCGAAGACGGCGGAGGTCAAGGTGACCGGTCTGGACGACTCTGCTACAGCGGAGGACGTGGTAGCAGCCGTGACGAAGGCTGGTGGCTGCACTGAAGAGGCCGTTAAGTGCAGCGACATTCTGCGATACCCTGCGGGACTCGGAATGGCCTGGGTCAAGTGCCTGTGGCTGCCGCCAAAAGGTGGCCGCCGGCGGGCAGCTCATGGTCTCGTGGGTGGCAGCCGTGGTCAAGCTGGTGGAGCCCTCACCTGTGAGTGTTTCCGCTGCTTAGAAGCTGGACATGTGAGGGGCTCAGTGCGTCGCCGCAGTCGATCGTGGGAGCTGTGCTTCCGCTGTGGTGAATCTGGCCACAAGGCGGCACAGTGCTCCGCCAACCCGCGTTGCGCTGTGTGTCGCAGCCAGCAAACCAGCGGACCATAAGATGGGGGCAAGGCCTGCAAGGCCGCGCCCAAGTGGGGAAAAAGGTTAGTCCCGCCCGCTGCCGCAGGCACCCGGCCAGTCAGCCGCAAGGGACGGTTGAAGCGATGGAGGAGGAACCGTCCCGTGACCACAGGACAAGTCCGCAGCCGCCGCCGGGGAAAAGCCTAAGCACAAGCATACCCTACTTCCCCGAATTCGACTCGAGCTATGGGCCGGGGAGGTCCGTAGTTCAACATGAGTCAGTGAGGTGAGAGCGCGCCCTGTGTTCCCGCGCGCTCTCATAAAACAGGTTAAAAAAATGGCCGGGGCCTGCATTTGCAAGCCGCCACAGCTGTGCGCGGAAGAATGCTCACGCGCCCCGTATGCACAGCACTAAGTGGGCAGATGGAACACCGTGGGGTTTTAGTCGGTGCGAGTCCGACATAACCCGCCCTCGTCCCGCGGGGGCGCGGTATGAGCATTTCCCCACGAAAAAAAAAAAAAGGTTAGGTTAGGTTAGGTTAGGTTAGGTTAGGTTGGGTTAGGTTGGGGTCCCCGAAGGGTTCCGCTTTGTCGCGGGGCTTGAAATAACCGTGGTGTGGAGTTAACCACGGTGAAGCTAAGAGGAACCCAAATGGCCATTTCGCAAGGCAGGCCGGCCCGGGAGGCCGCTCGGGCGGGCTGGAGCTGGAGCCCACCTGGATGCGTGTCGGTGGGCTGCGGGGTGCGGATGGACGGAGTGAGGCCGTCTTACGCACCATCCGCAGCCGAGGCGGAGTCGGGGAATGGGGTGGCGGTGCGAGGACTGTGCTTCCGGTACCGTGCATCATCGCCCCACCCTCCGCATCGAGACGGAGTCGCGGAGGAGGTAGTGTATCTCCCTATCCTCCGCGACTCAAGCGGGGTCGCACCGCTGATGCGGCCGTGGTGGGGCCGCGGGTTCAGTGGAGTGTGGTTGATCCTGCCGCTCTCCTGTCCTCCGCGGCCAGACATTGGTCGGCGGCGGAGTGCTACCAGCAGATCCGCCGCAGGGGCTGGGGCTTTCACAGCCCCCATGGCCTCTGGGGGCGGACTCGGGGAGTCCGCTTCCCACCTACAGAGGAGGAGGCCGAGGTTGGAGGGCGCGTCCGTGTTCCGGCGCGCCCTGCCAGGAAGGTGGAAAGTGTCCTCCCCGGAAGGGGCCGCCTGGTCGGCCGGCGCAGGCAGGGTCGCGGATGTGTGCGAAAGCGTTCCCGTGACCCCGCCATACGCGACGATGGAGGAACACCATGGGGTTTTAGTCGGTGCAGGTCCGTGCCCACCCTTGCCCCGCAAATGGGTATGCGTAAACATTTCCCCACGAAAAAAAAAGGTTAGGTTGGGGTGCCACGTCAGAAAACCTCCTCGAGTGCCTGGTCGTTGAATTTCCCTTTGATACTATTGTATCCGGGGAAAGGCAACGCCGGGGTTTCTGATGCACCCTGGGCACTGGTGATGACGTTGTTGCCAGTGGCGAATGTTCTGACGGGGGATGGCTGCTCTGCGTGTCCCTCTGATAAGCGGAGGGCACAGCGGAGTGGCAGGGTCATTTCAGCACGATTTCCATATCCGGAGAAGGCAACCGAACTATGTGCGCATTGGGCACTGGTGACGATACGTCGTTCTCAGTGCCCAATGCGAATGAAGGTTGCATTTCTCCTTGATCAAAGTATCCGGGGAAAGGCAACAAAATGAGGGTGTGCATTGGGAACTGGTGGCGATACGTCGTTGGCAGTGCTTAATGCTCACAATTAATGAGGACGGGCTCGGTGTGCGTTTTACTGCCGCCGGGCACTCAACCAAATCGAGCGTTGTGGGAGGTTGCATTTCTCCTTGATTTCTGTATCCGGGGAAAGGCAACAAACGATGGTGGTATTAGGAACTGGTGACGATATATCGTTTCAGTGCCTAATGCTCATAGTGGAGGACGGGTCCGGTGTGCACTCACACTGCCGCCGGGCATTCAACCGTCAAAACTGGGGAGTTACGTCGGCTCTCCCAGCGCGCCGTAACCCGCTGTACTTTCGTCAAAGACCCCAGTGTTGACGATAATGGGGTACGTTGAAGTGCAGTGGGCGGAGGAGAAAACGTAACTGGCCGGCCCGCGAGGAGTAAACCTCTATAAAAACCAGACAGCGAAGTCTTAAAACCTGTGGGTACCAGGCGACCCCACAGTATTTAGCCTTGTCCCGGAATAGGCGTCACCCGGGGACCGACATTTTATTTCGTCTAACTCGTGGGTATAGTTATGGAAAAATTTAAACAAAACACATGCATGAAGGAAATGGACAGCGATGACGATACGAGCGACTCTATGCTCAGCGTAGAGTCTCTAGACGATAGAAGACAGAAAGGAAGAAAACGTCCTTCTAAGGACGCAGGCATCGGTGGCGGCCCGGTAGTGGGCCATAATGGAGGAAGCAGCCAGGGCACAATATCTGCCAAGCGAGGTCGAGGGCGGCCTCCAACTACAGGCGAGTATGTGGGGCTTGCCCAGGCCAAAATGGCTTTGGTGGAGGCTAGGAGAGAGGAGGAGAGGCTGGAGGCGGAGGCAGAGATCGCCTCATCGTCTCGTCAGCTCCGCGCCGGCAGGAAATCAACCCTGTCTGAGTCGTCATCCAACGATGGCGACTTCGAGCCGGCATCGGACCTGCAAAAGAGGATAGAGGACAGCGTCGGCGTCATCTCCATGGTGGCCACAAGGTCGAAAAACCTAAAGGGCATCTGGGTGAAGGCGCTGAAGGAGGCTGCAGAGAATGTAAGCGAGACCGCTAAGACTCTGCAGCGACGCTGTACCTCGGAGGAGACGAGGAAACTGCAGGCGGACAACACTCGCCTTCAAGGCGAAGTGTCACAGTTAAGGAAGGAGGTGGCCTACCTGCGAATGCAGATTGACCGGCCAAACCAACAAGCCGAGGGAGCAGGTAGGGAGGAGCTGGTGCGTTCGATCATTGACCAGGTGGGGTCAATGATCAACGCCAGATTCGCCGCGTTGGAGGACCGCCTCCTGCCAGAAAAGCGTCTCCGCCCACCATTGATGGCAGATAAGAGGCCAGAAGCGGTGCCCGATCCTCTGGGCAGGCCCTCCCAGGCATCGGCAGGCGCAGGGCCGCCTGTTAAGAGCACCCAGCGTTAAGCCGAATGTCGCGGGGTCTTCTGTGGCCCCAAAACACCCCTGAGGGAGGACGGGCAGAGCCTTCGGGGGCCAAAGAAGACGGCAGCTGAGTCGGCGCTGTACCAGCACCTGAGTCTACGGACCAACCCTGGACTACGGTGTTAAAGAAGGGACTCAAGAAGGGTGGGAAGGCGACAAAGAGTCCCGGCGGACTGCAGCAGAAGAGGGCAGTGAAGATCGCAACTCCGCGTTCGTCCGCTGTGGTGGTGACACTGGGAGCCGGAGGCTGTGGCAGCAGGCGTCACGTACGTCGCAGTTATTACCGAGGCGAAGGCTAAAATCAATCTAGCCGCCCTCGGAATAACTGAGATGCGCTTCCGCATCTGCGCCACGGGGGCTCGCATGTTCGAGATCCCTGGCGCCGAAAGCGAAGCTAAAGCGGACGCCCTAGCCCAGAAACTGAGGGAAGTTCTCACCGCAGCGGGCAAAGCGGTCCGGGTCTCAAGACCAGCAAAGACCGCCGAGATTAAAGTGTCAGGTCTTGACGACTCGGTGTCTGTGGAGGAAGTGGTGGCGGCTGTAGCGTTGGCTGGCGGCTGTCCCAAGGAGAGTGTGAAGTGCAGTGAGGTCCTGCGGTATCCCGCAGGCCTTGGGATGGCCTGGGTCCGGTGCCCCGTGGCTGCCGCCAAAAAGGTGGCAGCCAGCGGGCGCCTTCTGGTCTCGTGGGTGGCGGCCGAGGTAAAGCTCGTGGAGCCCTCACCTCTTAGGTGCTTCCGCTGTTTCGAGGCGGGGCACGTGAGGGCTCAGTGCGACGCACCGATCGACCGGGGGGAGTTGTGCTGCCGATGTGGTCAACCTGGCCACAAGGCGGCAACATGCTCCGCCACCCCGCGTTGCGCCGTGTGCGTCGCCGCAAAGAAACCGGCGGACCACAGAATGGGGAAGGCCTGCAAAGCGCCTTCAAAGCCGGAAAAGGCCAGTCCGCCCGTTGCCACCTCGGCAATTGACCAGCCAGCCGATGGAGGAGGAAGCGTCCCACGACCTGGGACCACTCCACAGCCGCCGCAGGAAAGGTGAGCGTAGGCGGCACATTTCCCCCTTGCTTCGAAGCGATGGACACGGGGAGGTCTGTCGCTCAACATGAGTCCAGCAGGTGAGAGCGCGCCCGGTGTTCCCGCGCGCTCTCAAAACAAGGCAAAGAATCTGCCGGGGCCACACAACTGGCCGCCACCCGCTGTGCACGCGGAAGAATGCTCACAGCGTACCCGCATGCACGGCGTGCGGGTGAGCGTGGAACCGTGGGGTTTTAGTCGGTGCGAGTCCGACATAACCCGCCCTCGTCCCCGCGGGGGCAGGCCATGCGTAAACATTTCCCCACGAAAAAAAGGTTAGGTTAGGTTAGGTTAGGTTAGGTTAGGTTCCCCGAAGAGGTTCCGCTTTGTGTCATGGCAGAACTAGCTAACCGTGGTGTGGAGTTAACCACGGTGAAGCTAAGAACCCAAATGGCCGGCCTAAGGCGTTTAAAGGCCGGCCCGAGGAGGCCGCTCCGGGCGAGTTAGAGTTGAGCTCGCCCGGATGCGTGTCCCCGGTGAGTGCAGGGGTGGATGGACGGGCAGGCCGTCCGTCACTCACAACCGGTGAGCTAATATAGCGAACGCTCTGACCGCCCCGGCATGACCGGCATTGAGACTATAACCTTCACCGTGGTTAACACCACACCCGACCTTCCCCGCTACGACTGGAACCTGGGAATGCCCTGGCAACCTTTTCGTGGGAAATACTACCCGCCGGGATGAAAGAGGCGGGAACATCGAGGACTCGCGCCGATAAACTCCGCGATCTTCATCGCTCCGCAGTACTGTGCATGCCGGGTACTGTGAGCATTCTTCCGCTGGTGCCGTCGACTGGCTGAACTGCTTCTTTTGAGCGCTTGAGCACCGGGCGCTGACTCCCGTCATCATTTCGGTAAGGGGAAATGGTACGCCTACGCTCACCTTCCTGCGGCTGTCAAATGATCCCCGAATCTGAAATGATTACCGAAGATGCAACGAACCCTCCGGCTTTGGAAAGACGCTGATATCGCCTGGTCCGCGTTGCGGCGACGCGGCGGCGCCGAGGGTGACGGGCATGTTGCCTTTATTGGCCAGGTTGTCCAGCAACTTCCCGGTGCGTACGCAGGCCTCGTGCCCGCCTCGGCCAGCGAGCTTAAGAGGCTCACGGCTACTCGGCCTCTACAGACCGTAAGGCGCCCAGCGGCTGCCACCTTTTGGCGGCACCGGACCCAGGCATCGACGCTGCGGATGCCGCAGTTCACCTTTCTCGCTGGGACGACCGCCGGCCAGCCCTGCCCTCCCGCGAACATGGTCGTCCGAACCTGACATCGGCGTCGGTCTTGAACCCGGAACCGCTTTGCCCGCTGCGGTGAGAAACTTCCCTCGGTACGGGCTGGGCGTCGCTTTGGCCTAACAAACGCCGAGGATGCTGGTACTCCGAGCCGTGGCGCAGATGCTGTGATGTTCCGGGGCGGCAGATTAGCCTCGTGGCTGGGCATACGCTGCGCAACCTCCGGCAATGTCACCACCACGGCCGGACGAGCTTGCAGGTGACCTTCACTGCCCTTCTTTCGTTGCGATCTCGCCGGAGACTTCTTTATCGCCTTCCGCCAGCTTCTTCTTGGTCGTACAACAACGCAAGCCAGTCAGGGGACTTCGGTGTCGAACTCCGAGGAATTAACTGGTGGCGAAGGCCAGTTTCAGCTGCCGTCTTCTTGACTGAGCTATCATCTCGCGGTGTTTTCGAGACCTGGCATTTCGACAACGCTGAGTGCTGGCTGAGCGACACTATGCCGATACTGAGCGAAGGCACTGGCGGGCACCGTACCCATCTGCCATCAATGATGGGCGAGCGGCGCTTTTAACGGGCGATCTGGCGCGGCGATCTGGCGTTGATCATTGGCCCGCCTGATCGGCGTCGAGGCATCACCCTACCTGCTCCTCGGCTGATTGAACTGAAGCGATCGGCCATTCGCCCAGTGATACCCGCGCAACAATGACGCTAAGCAGCGAAGGCGATTCCGCTGCATTTCTCGAATGCTCCTCGGTACGCTTGCAGAGCCAGCGTTATTCGGCAACTGCGGGTAGCGCTGGAGTTTTTCGTTTGCTTATTGACACCGCCGTGGAGAATGACGCCGACGCTGTCCTCTGTCTCTTTGGGTGCCGGCTCGAACATGGTGGATGACGACTCGAACGGTTGATTTCGCGGCGCCGGGCTTTGACCGGACGATGGTGATCTCTGCCTTTCCGCCTCAACCTCCTCTCTTCAGCCTTCCGCCGAAACCATTTTGGCTGAACTTTAAGCCTGGTGGGCCGCCTGATCGCTGGCCGGTAATGACTTCTTTCTAAAGCCCGCTACCGAGCGCCACCGATCTGCGTCTGAAGACGTTGCTGTCTTCTATCGTCTAGAGGGTAAAATCGCTTCAATCGCCGTCTTCGTCATTTCGCTTCATGCGTGTCGTTTGTTCATAATACTGCCCGCAGTTAGAGACGAAATAAATGCAGTGTTTAGTTTTCGCTGTCTGTTTTTATAGTTTGCCGCCCGGCCAGCGGTGCCTCCTTCCTTTCAACGTGCCGCTGAGGGCGAGGTTGCGGCAGCACCGAGCGGTAACCGGTTGGACGGTTGAATGCCCGGCGACGTGTTTCCGGCATTGGGCGACGTATATCTTGACCTAATACTTACCGTCGTTGCTGCTGCGGATGAAATCGAATACCTTCCACGGCAGCGGCGACAAACGCTGCACCGTCCCCACTGAAGCATTAAGGCGCTGCCGGCGACATGATATAGAGGTTGCGTGCACCTATTTTCTGATGGGCGTAATCGTCACCGGTGCCCAATGCTGCCGGATTCGATTTCTGCTCCGGATAATGAAATCGAAACTCGCTTATTGCTTCCGGGGGACGTGCGCGCACTGGCGGCAACGTCGTCACCGATCGCACCGTCCCCGGCGTTGCCGGATGCAATCGAAAATTCATTTGACTTCCAGTCGCTTTCGAATTTCTGATGATACCAACCAACCTTTTTTTACGTGGGAAATGCTTAAACCACCCACCTGCGGTGGATAAGGATCGCGCAAACCATGGTGCCATCGTCTTTATCGGCAGGGCAACTTCACCCCGCCGCCGACGCTTCTCCGGGGACATCTCTCCCGCCCTCTGGCAGTGGAACGCAGACGCTTCTCAACGACTCTCTGGTAACAGGTGAGCGGACTCTGGTCCGCCCCGAAGGTGAGCCGAAACCCCCGGCCTGCGACGTCTGTTAGGCTCCGCCGCCGACCATCTTCGACGCCGGGTTGGAGCGACTTTCACTCACTGACTACGGCCGCACGTCGGCGCGTTCGCTTGATCGCGGAGGACAAAGATACCTCGCGACTTCCGTCGATCGCAGTGAAGGCGGTACGATGGCGCTGATACCCCATTCCCCGACTCGCCCTCCGGCTGCCGGATGATTTGGCGTCAGACCGACACTCCTCGAATCCCATCCGCCCGCGGCTACCGACACGAAGCCGGTTTGACGTAGGCAGCAGGCTATTGAGTTCCACTTCTTCCAGCTTTCACCGACTCCACGCCACCGTTAACCCCCGCTACGGCTTCGGGGACCTTTCGCCTGGCACAACCTAACTAACCCTGGCCTGGCACTTGGGTAGAGTAGCGCACTATGTCGGTTTCATCACCGACTGTTCCTCCATCTGCCCATGCGAAGGGCGCCACGATGACGATTCTTTCCGCGTCTTGCGACGGAGCTTCGACGCAACTGTTTTATGAGCGCGGGGTTTCGGTACTGACTCTCGATGAACGGACGTTTCAGGTCGAACTTCGGTGGTTATAACTGATAACAGACTTCCCCGACGGTTTTATCCGGTCGCGGACGTCATCCTCCATCGCCGTCCTTGCCTGAAGCCGAGGTTACTGGATGACGGCGGGCGGACTTGTCTTTCCCTTTCTTGAGCCTTTACCGAACGCTGCCCCATGGTCGCGGTTTGCGGCTGCGTTTACCTGCAACGGTTAACGGAGCTTGCTATTAACATAGCGGCCAGTGCACGGCTGACGCAACTCCCCGATTCGCGACGATAAACTTCGGCGGCAGGCTGCGGAGTGAAGGGCTCCCGCCAGCGACACGACTTGCCACCACGAACAATACCACCGGCGACCCTTTAGCGGCATTACAGACATGACCAGGCCATTCAGGCGAGAATCATGATCTCTTCGGTAAATGCGGCTTAACGTCGCGACATACCGTCTCCGCTGAAGTCGTCATGACCTCGCCGTACCGCGCTCTTTGCCCGCGCACCTAAACAATCTTTAGCGGCGTCGCCTTGATGGCCGCTGTCTGCGCCAGGGGATTTCGGCATTCGGCTTTCCACGTTGCTGAACGGAATCGTATGAACGGGGACGATCTTCGCCTTTACGCCAGGCGGGCGTAACGCCTCCGACTCGAATTTTCCACCGCGACGGACGATATCGCGAATTGACGTGACACCGGATCTTTACCGCCGCCTTCCCCGGTCTTCAACTTTCGGTCCTTCTTCTTTCACCGTCAGTCCGCGGTTTGTATCGTTGACTTCGGTCGGATCGGCTTCCTAGTTTATTTCGCGGTCGCTCATCGCTGAACTTCACGAACGATGGTGCGGTAACTGCGGCTTGCGTACGGAACGAGGTTCCGGTGCCATGATGATGAAGACGGAAATTTTCGGCGGCGGCGTCATCATCGGCAATCGGCGTTGACCGCGATGATCGATTGCGCAATCGCCTGGCTTTCACCTCGACTTTAAACCATTGCGTACGCCAAATGAACCGCATACTCCTCACGGCTGCGACATAAAGAACGGTGTTGCGGCTTCTGATTCCATCCGCGGCATTTCTGCGGAAGTCGGTAACCTCTGTCGTCGCCCGCTTACGCTCGCTAACGCACGGTAGAGACCCTTTGGATGGCGGACTTAGTGTTTGACCAGTGCCGTCATCATTCATATTTCTTCGATGCGCTCGGTCATCGTTGATGACGACTCGAACGGGGTTGACTTCCCGGTGCCCGGCTTTGTCGGTTATTCATCGCCGCCAGTTCGCTGCCATTCTTCCCTGCTGAACTGGCTCCTGTTGTGAAGTCATTCTCTTGACGGATATTTGAATATTTCCACCGTCATCGATATCAATGCCAGGCTGTCGTCCGCAGAAGGACGTTTTCACCGCCCTGATCGTCTTCAAACTTTAACTCTGCGTCGGCATAGAATGCGCGTCGTCGCTGTCGTTCGATTTCGATCCCGTTGATGCCATCGATAATTTTTCCGTTTATTCCCGACGAATCTGCTCAAGCGTTCGATCGTGCGGCAGGAGACGAACTTTACATCGGGGATAATACTGAAGACTTCGCTGTCTGTTTTATCGCTTCTTCGCGAATATGATCGCCTCCGGCTTCGATACATGATCGTATCGATTCTTTGAAGATACGGCGGTTGCGACGTAATGGCGGTTGTTGAGTGCGTAGTGCGCCGAACTCGACATTGGGCACTGGAACGATATGTCATCGCCATTGTAATACCACCGTCATTTACCGGATGCTGATCGGAAATGCAACCTTCCATTGAATACGAACGATCGATGGTCCCAATGCGCATATCTTTTTCGTTTGCCTTTCGGTTGTGAAATCGGAGAGCTATGCCAGCCTCGTATCGGTTACTGGTGGCCTGATCGAACGATTCGCCGCTGGTATTTAACTGTCGTCTTGGGTGCCTTTCCCCGGTTGACTTCGGTATCGAAATTCGGTGTTTCAACTAACCTTTTTTTTCGTCGATCAGGTGGATTGGTCGGACTCTTGACCCGTGATCCTCAGCGCTGGAAGAGGCTCCGGATCACTACCGGGGCTGCACCGTGCCCTGTGCAGTGCTAATAGTCTCGAGGGCCTTTACTGCCACCCTGCTGTTCCTGGACCACTAAGTGCCGTCTTCCGGAGTTCGGCGCATGACGTCAGGCCCCCCGCCTATTTTCCGCCAGCCCGCAGTCCCCACGGTCGCAGCGGCGCAGGCGAAACAGCCTATTCTTGGCTAAAGGCCGGGCGTCCGCACCTGCCCGATATGTCTTCGGCGAGTCGGCTTCTGTAACGCCAATTTCTGAAGAACCGGCGCGCTTCATCATATCACCGGCGGCCGCTGGAAACTGGCGGTAGCGATCTCTGGACCGGGATCCGTCGTCGGTTCGCGGGGCGCTTTCGACGGCATTATTGAGTCGATCGCCGCAGTGATGTGGCATTATGACGATCGCGTCAGCCCTGTTGAGCTCTCCGGTACATCATGCCCGATATTTTCCTATCGTCTGCCGATAGCCACTTCAAACAGGTGGCACTTCGAAATTCGGCGGGAACGCGCTAACAACTGCGCTGGCGCGGCTGTCGTGGCGAAGGCTTCTCGCCGCGCACTGCCTTCCTGCTGCACTTTCTCCCGTCGAGGCTCGGCACTCACCAGTATGCGAACCTTTATCCATCACGAAGTTTCAGCGGTGTTTCGAGCTGGGGTGACGCCTCGGTATCGATATCGCGTGCGTCTGATATTTAAATCACCGCTGCGGCTTCACTGGTTAGCTCTGCGGCGGACGCTTGATGTGACAAGGCCATCGAACGCACGGCTTTCCGGGCCCCGGTGAGCTTCGGTGCATACCTTCTTCTATCCGTGGACCAGGTCATTCGGCAACGGCGCGTCAGGCGAACCGAAGATATTTCATCGTCGTCGGTTTACCGTCAAGCAACGCGAACTTAAATTCCTCCCTCTGGAGTTTGTGAACAGTGTATGGTATCGAAAGACGGCTCGGTTGTCTACACCCGCTCGCTCAACTGTGACCGGATGGTGCTCTCGAGCTGTATCGGCCGGTAACGCTGGAGTTCCACGGTTAATGGGCAACACTGAACCGCGGTCTTCTCCTCGATGAACGACTTATTGAACATGCCTGAATGCGCCTATCGCGCAGAAGTGAGCGCTGCGGAGTGATACGCAAACACTCACCGGGAGGTAACGAGTGGCATTGACGATGATTGACGCTGCTGCGCTGCGTTAACCTCCGGACGCGAGGATCGTGTCCTCGCGTCACTCGGCAACTGCGTCGATGACCCTCGACTTACGTGAATTATGAGCGGACGGCTGTTATTCTTTCGAACAATTTGCCCGCCTCATCCAGCAAACAATGGTCGATACGCGGAGGCATTCCGCGATCTAAGGCACCGTCGCTGCTTGCTCCTTCCGAGACGGAGAACACCGACTCGGGCGGCTTCGTTGAACTTATCTCCCCAATCCGGCATGCGCATTCCGTCTGGTGGCGGCGGGCCTTTTCGCGGCTCGGTCAACTCCTCGGTTACCCTGCTCGTCGAACCGTACGTCTGTTCGACATTGATGATGCCGGGCTGTCTGGGCCCACAGAAGATTAATCGTACTCCCTCCACAAAGAAATGATGTCCGTCAACGGAGGACCCGTGATTAAGTAGCTTCTTAATGGACATAGTCTATCGGCACCCTCGGTTTGGACCACAACGTCGATCGCGGTGAGCGCTTTAATCAACGCCTCGTAACCGAAATTGCGCTCTCTGCGCTTATGTCGATACCAGTGGCCTCGATAAATGCCTGCGCAACTTTGCGTATCTTCTGACCGCCGGTACCGCCACAACTGAGGAGATATCGGCGGCTGGAAAGTGGTCGTCATCGCAGCCAGCGTTTCAGGCTCACCGACGACTCTGGGTCCTGTCCGGGCCGCGACGATGATTTGCGGCTTCGGTGTCGCTCATCTGGCGCTTGAAGACCTCGCCGCGGCAACCTATTGGCGCCGTCGAGCGCCGCAGTGCAATGACGATGATCGATAGTGAACCGCTATTTCATATATCCATCGACTTGCCATGCGTCTATTGGCAGAAGTCGCCGGGCGGGGAATCTTATTCGCGCGAATTAATGGACCCCGATTCAATAGAGATAAATCCTTACGGTTTCTCCCGCTTTGCGTGATAGAACTGCACCCGATAAATTATTGGTCAAATGCGCCCGGGATGAACGGGCGGAAGGCATCGCGTAATACGATCGCCCAACCCGTCGAAGCGCATAAGTAACGACGTACAAACGGAGAACGTGGCGGCCCTGGCTACGAGAGATTTTAACGAATCACTGGCGAGGAGCGAAATCTCTCCACCGCGGTGGATAACAGCAGACGCTTAATGTCGCGAACCATCGAGGATGTCGGGACATTGAATTCGCTGCTACCGCCAATGCAACCGACGCGCGGTTTGCGGCGGCGAATGTACTTATCATTAATTGATTCAGGTGGTTTGGAGGATCTTCGCCTTCGGTGAAACCTCCATGACATCGCAACTCGAGCAAGAGAACTTCTCCCCGCTTCTGTTTGCCTTTCGCTGGAGTGCGCGTGCGCTGGATAACCGGCTGTTCGATGAGCAGATCACAGTGGGCTTGCGGCGGTGCGTTGACTCTTTGTGGTCGCTTCGCTACGCACCGCGCTTCGGTCCTCTAAATGGGGCACTGATGCCCTGGCTTCAGGCGCCGTAGCTGCATGGAAGCCTTGCTGCCAGCACCTCCACTGGAGCCGTCAACTTCCAATTTACCGCCGCCGGCTTGCGCGCTGGTATCACTACCTGTTGTACGCAAGGTGTTAGCATCGTGCTCGTCAAACACGGCAACGCTCCCGACTCGTATTGCGCCGGTTGAATTGACGGATAAATCGCGCATCTTCAGTCGCGATTATTTTAATGGACGCTGGCAATGCTGCATCGCATCATCGCCTGTTCCGCCGGCATCGACTTTGGCTCTAACGGCCCTGTTTTGCCTCGCTGCTTCCGGATGTCGATACCTCGGTCTTTCAACATTTCGCGCGACGACTGCGGCGTGCTTCTGATAACGCGCGGTCGGTAATGACTTTGGCGGCGGTAACTGGGCAGCTTTCGGGCTTTTACATTTGCCTAACTGAGGCTGCCTTTGCATCACGGGTCGCTGCTGCTTTGGTCGACGACCTTTACCCTTCCCTGCGTTAACGATCTCCCACCCGACTTTACGGAGGTGCTGAGCGAAGGTACCTGACGGCGCAGGCATACTTTCCACGCATCGTTCGTTGATGAACCTGTTCTGGTAAATTCGAGGCCAGACGCTTGCATCCGAATGACTGGTTCGCTGTCAATGTTTTATTCGCTTTCCATCGCTCTCGGGAGTCCTCGTAACAGAACGATGACGGCTTTTGCCGGGCATCTCTCGTCAGCGATTTGGCAAACTTTTCGAGGTTCGCTGACTCTTCTGTCGAATCAACCTTCACTGCGGTACTCGCATTCGCTTGTCCGGTACTCAACTGAACCGCGCGATAACTTCAGGGCTGCGCTCGACCGTCTGACGACTTCTCGGGCTTTATGGTTCAGAACCTTCAATTGCGACCGTCTTCTGTTGCTAGCCGGACACAATGCGTCTTCAGATGAACTTGCCCTCGTTTCTCTGCTTCGATCTTCGAAAGACGATCTTGCCTGATCTTCGTTTGAGGACGCTGTTCCCGGATATGCCCATCATCGATCTCAACGACTTCGATCTATGCCAACCGCTATCCGTCGAACACTTGATAATGTCGCGAACGTTCTGTCTCACGGTCGCTGCGGACCTGGATAATGACGACATCATTTCTCTCAATCGCCAACCCGAGCTTTCAATCGGCGTATGACTCCGTGCCGGCGGCATGATACCTTCCTCTTTGTTTTGATCCTAGTTAACGAACCGACATTGCTGTTGTTTCGGCGCTAAACATTGATCGCTTTCTCCTCACTATTTCATTCTCTCTACCTTTCATCGCTTGTTTTGATTTTTCATTAATAATCCTGACTGAACGGGCGATGCGGGTGTTTCTGGACAAAGACAGTCCATTGCTACGAACAAAGACTTCGCTGTCTGTCACCAGGCCATTTATTAAACAGCCCTCCGCTCCACTCGACGTCTTGATAACGACGCGGTCTTCCAGTACGGCGATCGGCGCTTCAAAGCCATCGTGCCGGCGACGGTGAACCATTACCGTCCTCCCGCCTGATGCGTGGGCGCTGAGACGATATATCGTCACCGGTCCTAACCTGCAAATCATTCGTTGCCTTTCCCGGATACGAAATCGAATCTGTATCAACACTCGACGTTGAGAACTTGATTGACGTGAAAACGCGCCAATATCTCTTCTGACATTAGGCACTGAGTGACATATCAATACCCACCATCATTGTTACCTTTGGTCACGAAAATCGAAATGCAACCTCCACCATTGGGCGCTGAGGGCGACAATCGTCTGTGCTTAATGTACCGATTCCCTCGGTTGCCTTTCACTCGGATGTGGGTGGAATGCGGCCCCTGCCGCTCCGCGGTGCCTCGGCGTGGGACGCGGGCGGCTGTCGTCATAATCGGGACGTTCGTACTTTTGGCGGCGGCATTGTCGTCACCCGGTGCGGGGTTGCCGTCGGTTGCTGGCACCGGATGCAATTTGTCAGGGATTCGATGGGCTCGGGGTTTTGCGACGTGGCTTACTAACCCTGGCAGCGGAATGCCTGCGCATACCCTGCGGGGCAGGGTGGGTTATGTCGGACTTGCACCGACTAAAACCCATGATTGTTCCTCCATCGTCGCGTACCGAGGTCACGGAACCTTTCGCCATCCGCATTATGATAACTATCTCTGGGGGCATCCCTCACCCTCGAGCAAGGCACGCCGAATTACAGAGCGCCTCTGTGGAAGCAAATGAGGCAAACCGGATCACTGGTAAATCCGCCGACCAATGTTCGACCGCAGGATAACCTCCGCGGCCCCTGCGGCCTCGACATTGCTAGTCATGGAGGATGGAGATACTGCCTTCACTCCGCGACTCCGTCTCGAATGCCCGGTGAGGCGACGATGCGCGGTACCGACGATCGCACCACGTCCCAGCCGCCTCGTCAGACGACTTCACTCCATCACGCACTGCAGCCCATATTTACATCCCGGAGGCTGGCCTGAAACTCTTAATTGTATAAGCCCCGCCGCCGGTTAACCTAACCTTTTGCAATGCGGCGGATCGGTATCTGCGGCTCCGCCGACGTGTTCATAGGACGGAGGAGCAGCAACGCCGACACCGGCCCCACCACAGTGCGACCAGCAGTCGCGGAGGGGATAGGAGCGACAGTACCGACGCTCTCACCGCGACTCCGCCTCGGCCTGTGGTGACACTCATTCTTATCACGCATCAGGTGCTCATGAAGCCCACCCGGAGCGGCTCAACCTCAGGCGCTAACAGGCTGCATAATTCTCTTAGCCGTGGTGAACAAGCCACCGATTTACTAACCCCCGCTGACAACAGTCGAGCAACCTGGCCACAGCCTGGCTGGCCTGGCCTTTTTCGTGGAGTACTCGCGGTGGTGGCGACCCGCGATGTTCCATCTGCCGCCATGCTGTGCGCATGAACGCGTAATCACGTACACCTTTCGGCGACTTTCGTGCGAGCCCCGGCGACACAACACTGTTCTCGAGAACGCGGGAACACCGGTATCACTGGCATCGTTGAACTACGGACACCTCCCAGCCTGTATCGAGTCGAGTGAAGTAAGGCCAATAACTGCGCTTAAACTTTCCCCGGCGACGACACGGTAATCCCGTGGTTTAATTCCTCATAATCGCCAACAAACGCGGCTGACTGGCAGATGCCACCAATTGGCGGACCTTTCCCCACTTTCAACTGAGCGCTTGCCCTTGCGGTGCCCTTCTCTTCAATCGGTCGCCGGTTTTGCTGGCTGCACGCTTTAACGCTGGATGACGGAACGCTGAACAACACTAACTGTAATATGCAGCGAGCAGCTACGTCGACAACGACGCCGCCAATTCCTCACGTATTCAGCTTCACTGGCAGCGAGCGGAATTTCCAGCGCGACCACGCCACCCGCAATAACCGACGACTTGCTGACGTGACCAAACCGTCCGAGTCTGCAGTATCGCGAATGTCGCTTTATATTCAGCGCGGCCATATTGCTCGTTAAACCGCTACCAAATCTCCCGTAACGAATCCAGACCGATCTGACCTCCGCCGTTCGCCGATGAATACCCGCTTTCTGCCCACTACCAAACCTCAGCAATGGCGTCCCGCCTTCTGCCGGGGATTTCAATTTCGAACATCGATTATGGGCGAGGATGATAACCGCCTTCCTCGCTCTTTGATCGTATGGTGACGCCTGCTCTTTGCTGCAATCACCACCACGGCAGACGATCGTGATTTCTCCTTTGCGAGTTTTGGGACTCTTCCTTCCCGGTCTTTTTTGAGTCCTTCTTCTGCCGTAAGTCCACGGTTAACTCCGTTGACGTCGACGCGGACTCCTTCGTTTATTTCGCCGATATCACTTTCCTTTGAGGCGTTTCGAAGACCGCAGTGGCAGCTGATGCGCTTATTTCTGCTGGCGCTGAACGGCTTTGCGGCTTCGCGAATACCTGAAGCGGACAAACTGAAGGAACGGTTCCTTATATCTGCCGCCGGTGATGGGCGGGCGCTTTCCGGCGGCGAACGATAAGACGGCGAATCTGGCGTTGATCATTGACGCCTGATCATGATCCGGTACAATTACCGGCTCCCTCGCTTCGACGGCTCGGCCTTTACTAAATCGCGAACCACCTCCTTGCAGCTGCCGACGCTATTGAAGACGATTTCGTTGCGGCTGTCAGTTCGTGAACTTTCGTCGGAAGATTTTATTTCGTCTCTGCGGGGTCGGTAACCTCGGTCACGATTATCTGCCTCATAAGCGCTTACCGGGCTGGACCCGCCCTTTAGAACAGCGGACTTAATGGCAACAAATGAACGCCGACGTCAGATCCGCCGCTACCTCCAGTCGCCATCGTTTCGATGTTTTGATCGAACAGGTGACCGCGGGCTTATTTCCTCCGCCTCAACTCTGCTGCTGACACCAACTGCCGACTGCCTGGGCAGATACGTGCTCCCCTGGGGTCGTCTCTGGCAGATATTCTTTGCCGTACCAGGCTTTCATGGCCAATAACGAACCCGAAGTATGATGCCTACTGCAAATCTTCAAACGACTCTGCGCTCAGCATAGAGTCACTGTCGTGCGTCGTCGGTTCAGTTACGTTTATATTAAGTTTTCTGGTGTTTATATTCCGGAGTTGGGCTGGAACATTTGAACTTCGCTTATCTGTTTACTGGAGTGATCTGCTGTAATGAACGAAATCAACCATGATCGTCATATTTTAACGAGTTACGGCATGTTCAGTTTTGGTTGGTTGGTGCCCGGCGGCGATGTTCAATCCTCCGCTATGGGCGATGGGCGGAACTATATCGCGATGTCTACCATCATTGTTGCCTTTGAATGCTGATCGAAAACCTCCCGCGCGTGGACAGGAGCGACGTATGGTCACCGGTTCCCAATGCGCGCCATCGGTTGGTTG
The DNA here is from genome assembly GCA_029286865.1 of Teinopalpus imperialis. Classification (NCBI taxonomy): domain Eukaryota; kingdom Metazoa; phylum Arthropoda; class Insecta; order Lepidoptera; family Papilionidae; genus Teinopalpus; species Teinopalpus imperialis. The sequence continues at coordinate 32,756 of JAGSMU010000282.1, forward strand.
CGCCATCCGGATGCGAGATCAAGGAGATACGGCCTGGCTTCCCTCCCGCTGTGCCCTCCGCTTATCAGAGGGACGCAGGCAGCTATCCCCTGTCAGAACATTCGCCACTGGCAGCAACGTATCATCACCCGGTGGGGTGCGCCGTCCGGCGTTGCCTTTCCCCGAATGCAATGGTATCGAAGGGATTCAACGACCAGGCACTCGGGGTTTTCTGACGTGGCACCCCAGCCTTTTTTTTTTTTTTTCGTGGGGAAATGCCATGCCGCTGACGAGGGGCGGGTTATGTGGACTCGCACCGACTAAAACCCGGTGTTCCATCTGCCCACTGGTGCTGTGCATGCGGGGCGCGTGAGCGTTCTTCCGCGTGCACAGCTGTGGCGGCTTGCAAATGCAGGCCCGGCCATTGGTGACATTTATGGAGAGCGCGCGGGAACCGGGCGCGCTCTCACCTCGCCCGATAATGTTGAGCCACGGGCCTCCCGGGTCAATGGCTCGAGTCGTATTCGGGGTAAATGGTGTCTTACGCTTCCCTTTTCCTCTTGCGACGGCTGGACTGGTCCCGTGGTTTCGGGATGGTTCCTCCATTGCCTCTATCGTCCCTCGTGGCTGACTGGCCGGTTGCCGAGGTAGCAATGGGCGGCCTCGTCTTTCCACTCTTGGGTGGCACGACCTTGCATTTCTTGCCCCATTTGTCTCCGCCGGTTTGTTGGCTGCATTACATACAACGCAACGCGGGTTGGCGGAACTTACTGCGCCGCTTATGGCCAGGCTGGCCCGCAGCGGCTTATCACCCGGTCGACTGCAGCGTCGCATTGAGCCCTCACGTCGGTTTCAAGCACCGGAAGCGCACCTCAGAGGTGGGGCTCTACCGAACTTCCACTACTGCTGCCGCCCACGGACCATAAGTCGCCCACTAGCGGCTGCCTTTTGGCAACCGCCACGGGACACCGGACCCAGGTCATCCCCAGTCCATACGGGATACCGTAATATGTCCTGCACTTGACGGCATCCCTGGAACGATCACCGGCCTTCGATGCGGCCGTTGTCACCTCTTCCACAGTTGCCGAGTCGTCCAGACCGGACGCTTTGATTTCCGCAGTTTTCATGGTCTGGATACCCACTCCTTTGCCTGTGAACCTCCTCAACTTTTTAGCGGGCCATCCGCTGCGCCACTGTCTGCGCCGGGGATCTCGAACATTCGAGGCCCCGTGGCGCTAGATGCGGACGTAACCCCAACCTAACCTAACCTAACCTAACCTAACCTAGCCTAACCTAACCTAACCTTTTTTTTTTTTTTTTTTTTTTTTTTTTACATGGGGAAATGCCTACGCATACCCGCCCTCGCGGGGACAGGCAGGTTATGTCGGACTCGCACCGACTAAAACCCCATGGTGTTCCTCCATCGTCGCGTAGCGTCACGGGAACGCTTTCGCACACATCCGCGACCCCGCCTGCGCCGGCCGACCAGACGGCCCTTCTCCGGGGAGGACATCTCCCTCTCCACCCTCTCCAGGCAGGGCGCGCCGGAACACGGACGCGCCTTCCATCTCGGCCTCCTCTGTGGGTGGGAAGCGGACTCCCCGAGTCCGCCCCCAGAGCCATGGGGCAGGAAGCCCCAGCCCCCTGGCGGCGGATCTGGTGTTAGGCTCCGCCGCCGACCAATGTTCGGCGCGGAGGAGGAGGCGGCAGGATCAGCCAGCCTCACTGAACCCGCGGCCCCCACCACGGCCCATCAGCGATGCGACCCCCGCTTAGTCGCGGAGGATAGGGAGATACGCTACCCTCCGCCCGCGACTCCGTCTCCAGATGCGGAGGTGGGGGCGACGATGCGCGGGCCGCCGGTGCTAACAGTCCTCACACCGCCACCCCATTCCCCCGGCTCCGCCTCGGCTGTTGTGGTGCTTAAAGACTGGCCTCCTCCGTCCATCCGCGCCCCGCAGCCCACCGACACGCATCCAGGGTGGGCCCAGCTCAGCCCGCCCGGGCAACCTCCTCAGGCCGGCCAGAGCGCCTTAGGCCGGCCATTTGGGATTCCTCTTGGCTTCACCGTGGTTAGCTCCACACCACGGTTACTAAGCCCCGCTACGACGGCGGGAACCCTTCGGGGGCTAACTAACTAACCTAACCTAACCTAACCTTTTTTTTTTTTTTTTTTTTTTTTTTTCGTGGGGAAATGCCTACGCATACCCGCCCTCGCGGGGACGAGCGGGTTATGTCGGACTCGCACCGACTAAAACCCACGGTGTTCCATCTGCCCACTTAGTGCTGTGCATGCGGGGCGCGTGAGCATTCTTCCGCGTGCACAGCTGTGGCGGCTTGCAAATGCAGGCCCCGGCCGTTGGTGACCTTTATGGAGGCGCGCGGGAACACCGGGCGCGCTCTCATCGCTGACTCATGTTGAGCTACGGACCTCCCGGGCCCATAGCTCGAGTCGTATTGGGGTTAATAGGGTATGCTTACGCTGCCTTTTTCCCCTTGCGTCGGCTGCGGACTGGTCCCGTGTTTGCAGGACGGTTCCTCCTCCATTGCCTCTATTGTCCCTTGTGGCTGCCTGGCCGGTTGCCGAGGTGGCAACGGGTGGCCTCGTCTTTTCCCACTCTTAGGAGGCATGGCCTTGCATGCCTTGCCCCCCATTTTATGCTCCGCCGGTTTGTTGGCTGCGACACACACAGCGCAACGCGGGTTGGCAGAACACTGCGCCGCTTTATGGCCAGGCTGGCTACAGCGAAAGCACAGCTCACCCCGGTCGACTGCAGCGTTGCATTGTGCCCTCACGTGTCCGGTTTCAAAGCACCGGAAGCACCTCAGAGGTGAAGGCTCTACCAACTTCACCGCTGCTGCCACCACGAGATCATAAGTCGCCCACTAGCGGCTACCTTTTTGGCCGCCGCCACGGGACACCGGACAGGTCATCCCCAGTCCTGCAGGATACCGTAGATGTCACTACACTTGATGGCATCCATGGGGCAGTCACCGGCCTTCGATACGGCTGTCGTCACCTCGTCCACAGTTGCCGAGTCATCAGACCAGACACTTTGATTTCCGCCGTTTCGCTGGTCTGGATACCCGCACTCCTTTGCCCGCTGCTGTCAGAACCTCCCTCAACTTCTTAGCGAATGCATCCCGCTTCTCGCCACTTTACTCGCCGGGGATCTCGAACATTCGAGCCCGTGGCGCTGATGCGAAACGCAGATCTGTAATACCGAGGGCAGAGGTCGATTGTCCTCTTTGCCTCGGTAATTACTTCCGCGTAGGTGACTCCTGCTGCCACCGCTTCTGGCTCCAGCGTCACTACCACAGCAGATGTGCGGTGGCGATCTTAACCACCCTCGATGCTGGTTTGCCGGGACCCTTCACCGCCTTTCCACCCTTCTTTTTCAACCCCTTACTGACCACCGTAGTCCATAGCTCGTCCCTAGATTGCGGCGCCGGTGGCGAGATCGAAGACTCATCTATCTTCCGGCCCTCTTTCTCGCGCTCGCTCTGCTTCCCCTTAGGGCGCTTTGGGGCCACCACGCCCCCAGAAACAGCTGGTTTGATAGTACCAGCTTTGACGGAAGGCTTTGCGGTAGCCGGTTTCCCAGAAGACGAGAAACTAGACGAGAGACGGGGCACCGCCTCTGGTCTCGCATCTGTTGCCAGTGGGGGACGTAGGCGCTTCTCCGGGAGAAGGCGGTCTTCCAGAGCGGCGAAACGTGCGTTTATCATAGTCCCCACCTGACATATTATGGACCGCACAAGCTCTTCGTTGCCCTCCGCTGGAACTGGGTCACATTGGCTGGGCTGCTCCATGCGCACCCGCATACACGCCACCTCCTTTCGTAGTTGCGCAACCTCCTCTCGCAGGCGGGTGTTGCTCGCCTGCAGTCCCCTCGTTTCGTCAGAGGTGCAGCGTTTCTGCAGAGTCAGGGTGACCTCACTCACAGTCTCAGCAGCCTCTTTCAGCGCTCGAACCCAGGTGCCTTTTAAGTTCTGTGATTTAACGGCTACCCGGTTAATGAGGCCGACGCTATCCTCTATCTTCTTTTGTAATTCCTCCGCCGTTTCAAAGTCGCCATCGTTGGACGACGACTCCGACAGTGTTGACTTCCTGACGGCGCGGAGCTGTCGAGACGAGGAAGCAATATCCATTTCCGCCTCTAACCTCATCTCATCTCTCTTCGCAGCTACCAGCGCTTGTTTGGCTTTGGCTAGACCAACGTAGTGTCCTGACGTCGGAGGTCTACCTCGACCTCTTTTAGCAGATGTAATTGCCACCGCTGCAGGGCCCATTTCAGGACCAGATCCACCACTTTCATCCATAGAAGGACGTTTCCTCCCCTTGTTATACCTTCTCTCCTCAATAGACTCAACGCTTAGCATTGAGTCACTCTCATCATCGCTATCTAACAGTTTTTTAGTTTTTTCCATAGTATTCCCACGAGCAAAGGACGAAATATTATGTCGGTCCCGGGTGACGCCTATTCGGTGACAAGGCTACATACTGTGGGGTCGCCTGGTACCCACAGGTTTTAAGACTTCGCTGTCTGATTTTTTATAGAGATTTACTCCTCGCGGGCCGGCCAGTTAAAAGGCAAGCCCTCCGCTCCGCTGCACTTCGACGTACCCATAATCGTCAACTCTGGGGTCTTTGACGAAAGTACAGCGGGTTACGGCGCGCTGGGAGAGCCGACGTAACCCCAGTTTTGGACGGTTGAGTGCCCGGCGGCATTGTTAGTGCACACCGAGCCCGTCCCACTCCACTATGAGCATTAGGCACTGGAAACGATATATCGTCACCAGTTCCTAATACCCACCATCATTTGTTGCCTTTCCCCGGATACAGAAATCAGGAGAAATGCAACCTCCCTGGCTCGACGGTTGAGTGCCCGGCGGCGGTAAAGGCACGCCGAGCCCGTCCCCACACTGTGCGCATTAGGCACTGTCAACGACGTATCGCCGCCAGTTCCAAATGCACACCCTCATTTTGTTGCCTTTCCCCGGATGCTTTGATCAGGAGAAATGCAGCCTCCACCCTCGCATTGGGCACTGAGGACGACGTATCGTCACCAGTTCCTAATACCCACCATCATTTGTTGCCTTTCCCCGGATGCTTTGATCAGGAAATGCAACCCCAGCTTCCACTCCGCTGTGCCCTCCGCTTATCAGAGGGACGCAGGCAATATCCCCTGTCAGAACATTCGCCACTGGCAACAACGCGTCATCACCAGTGCCCAGGGTGCACCGTCCGGCGTTGCCTTTCCCCGGATACAATAGTATCAAGGGGAGATTCAACGACCAGGCACTCGAGGAGGTTTTCTGACGTGGCACCCCAACCTAACCTTTTTTTTTTCGTGGGGAAATGCCTACGCATACCCGCCCCGCGAAATGAGGGCAGGTTATGTCGGACTCGCACCGACTAAAACCCCACGGTGTTCCTTCGCTCCACCTAAATTGCTGTGCATGCGGGTGCGCCGTAAGCATTCTTCCGCGTGCACAGCGGGTGGCGGCCAGTTATGTGGCCCCGGCAGACTTGGCCCTGATTTGAGAGCGCGCGGGAACACCGGGCGCGCTCTCACCTCGCTGACTCATCCGAGCGACAGACTTCCCCGAGTCCATCACTCGAGTCGTAAGGGGGGGAATCGAGTATGCCTACGCTCTCCTCATCCCCTGCGGCGGCTGTGGAGTGGTCCCAGGGTCGCGGGACGCTTCCTCCTCCATCGGCTGGCTGGTCGGTTGCCGAGGTGGCAACGGGCGGACCGTCCTTTTCGCTACCTTGGAAGGCGCTTTGCAGGCCTTTCCCCCCATCCTATGGTCCGCCGGTTTCTTAGCGGCAACGCACACGGCACAACGCGGGGTAGCGGAGCATGTTGCCGCCTTGTGGCCAGGTTGACCACAGCGGCAGCACAACTCCCCCCGGTCGATCGGTGCGTCGCACTGAGCCCTCACGTGTCCCGCCTCAAAACAGCGGAAACACCTGAGAGGTGAGGGCTCCACGAGCTTCACCTCGGCCGCCACCCATGAAATCGTTAGGCGCCCGCTGGCAGCCACCTTTTTGGCGGCAGCCACGGGGCACCGGACCCAGGCCATCCCAAGGCCTGCGGGATATCGCAGGACTTCGCTGCACTTAATGGTGTCTTTGGGACAGCCGCCAGCCTTCGTCACCGCCGCTACTACATCCTCTGCTGTCGTGGAGTCGTCCAGACCGGACACCTTGACTTCTGCAGTCTTCGCCGGTCTGGATACTCGCACACGCTTTCAATGAGCACCTCGCTCAATTTTTGAGCGGGCATCCTGCCCCTGTCGCTGTCTGCGCCGGGGATCTCGAACATACGAGCCCCGTGGCGCAGATGCGAGCTTATCTCAGTGATACCGAGGGAGGCTAGGTTGATTTTCGCCTTCGCCTCGGTAATTACATCAATGTAGGTGACTCCTGCAGCCGCTGCCTCCGGCTCCAGGGTCACCACCACAGCAGGATCATGAGTCGCAATCTTCACAGCCCTCGGTTTTGCCAACACTTTTCGTGTCTTTGCCTTCCTTGTTTTTGGGCCTTCTAACCACTGTGGTCCAAGGTTGGTCCATGGACTTAGGTGCAAGTGGCAGGGTTGGGACTCAACTGCCTTCTTTGGGCCCTCCTTAATGGCCTCGCTCCGTTTCCCTTTGGGGCGCTTTGGGGCCACCGCAACCCCAGCGACAGCCGATTTGACGCCAGCCGCCATTACAGGTGGTTTTGTCGTAACCGGTGCCTGGGAAGGCAAAGAGCTGGATGAAGGACCGGGCACTACTTCCAGCCTCTTGTCCGCCGCTAATGGGGGGCGGAGGCGCTTTTCCGGCAGGAGGCGGTCCTCCAGCGCGGCAAATCTGGCGTTGATCATTGACCCAACCTGGTCAATGATCGAACATTCTGACTCCTCCTTGCCCGCTCCCTCAGTTTGTTGGCTGGGCCGGTCGATTTTTATCCGCAGGTCGGCCACCTCCTTCCTCAGCTGTGACACTTCGCCTTGTAGGCGAGCATTTTCGGCCTGCAGCTTCCGCGTCTCGTCTGAGGTACAGCGTCGCTGCAGAGTCTTGGTAACCTCGATGACGTTCTCTGCAGCTTCTTTGAGCGCCTTCACCCAGATGCCTTTCAGGTTCTTCGACCTTGTTGCAACCATGGTGATGACGCCCACGCTGTCCTCTACCCTCTTTTCTAGCTCCGCCGCCGTCTCGAAGTCGCCATCGTTGGACGACGACTCCGACAGGGTTGTTATCCTGCCAGCGCGAAGCTGACGAGACGATGCTGCGATCTCCGCCTCCGCCTCCACCCTCATTTCCTCTTCTTTTGCGGCCGCCAATGCCATTTTGGCTTGGGCAAGACCACGTATTCCCCTGTAGTTGGTGGTCGCCCGACCTCTCTTAGCAGACACCGTCGTAGTCTGGCTGTTCTTGCCGTCCTGGCCCATTGCCGGACCGACACCTATCTCTGCGTCCTTAGAAGGACGTTTCCTCCCGCAATGCTTCTTCTCTCATCAGTGACTCCACGCTGAGCATAGAGTCGCTCGTGTCGTCGTCACTGTCTACCCTCAGATTTTTGTTTTGTATGTGCTCATAACTGTTCCCACGATTGTGGACGAATAAAGGTCGGCCCCGGGTTACGCCATTCGAGGGCAAGGCTACATACTGTGGGGTCGCCTGGGTACCCACAGGTTTCAAGACTTCGCTGTCTGATTATTTTATGGAGGTTTACTCCTCGCGGGCCGGCCAATTAAGGCAAGCCCTCCGCTCCGCTGCACTTCGACGTACCCCATTATCGTCAACACTGGGGTCTTTGACGAAAGTACAGCGGGTTACGGCGCGCTGGGAGAGCCGACGTAACTCCCCAGTTTTGGACGGTTGAATGCCCGGCGGCAGTGTAAGTGCACACCGAGCCCGTCCCTCCACTATGAGCATTAGGCGCACAGAGCGATATATCGTCACCAGTTCCTAATACCCACCATCATTTGTTGCCTTTCCCCGGATACAGAAATCAAGGAGAAATGCAACCTCCCACAACGCTCGACGGTTGAGTGCCCGGCGGCAGTAAAGCGCACACCGAGCCCGTCCCCACACTGTGAACATTAGGCACTGCCAACGACGTATCGTCACCAGTTCCCAATGCACCCTCATTTTGTTGCCTTTCCCCGGATACTTTGATCAAGGAGAAATGCAACCTCCACCCTCGCATTGGGCACTGAGAACGACGTATCGTCACCAGTGTCGATGCGCACCATCGTTCGGTTGCCTTTCCTCCGGATATGGAAATGAAAATGCAACCCCCGCCACTCCACTGTGCCCTCCGCTTATCAGAGGGACACGCAGAGCAACTATCCCCTGTCAGAACATTCGCCACTGGCAACAACGTGTCATCACCAGTGCCCAGGGTGCACCGTCCCGGCGTTGCCTTTCCCCGGATACAATGGTATCAAAGGGAAATTCAACGACCAGGCACTCGAGGAGGTTTTCTGACGTGGCACCCAACCTTTTTTTTTTTTTCGTGGGAAATGCCTGCGCATACCCACCCCGCGGGACGAGGGCGGGTTATGTCGGACTCGCACCGACTAAAACCCACGGTGTTCCTTCGCTCCACCCAAGTACTGTGCATGCGGGTACGCTGTGAGCATTCTTCCGCGTGCACAGCGGGTGGCGGCCAGTTATTGTGGCCCCGGCAGACTTGGCCCTGTTTTGAGAGCGCGCGGGAACACCGGGCGCGCTCTCACCTCGCTGACTCATTCGAGCGACTGGCTTCCCCGAGTCCATCACTCGAGTCGTAAGGGGAATCGAGTATGCCTACGCTCTCCTCATCCCCTGCGGCGGCTGTGGAGTGGTCCCGGGGTCGTGGGACAGTTCCTCCTCCATCGGCTGGCTGGTCGGTTGCCGAGGTGGCAACGGGCGGACCGGCCTTTTCCCGCTCTTTGGTTTAGCAGAGCAGGCCTTCCCTCCCATCCTGTGGTCCGCTGGTTTCTTCGCGGCGACGCACGCAGCACAACGCGGGGTAGCGGAGCACTGCCCTGCTTAATGGCCGGGCTGACCACAGCGGAAGCAGAGCTCCCCGGTCGACTGCAGCGTCGCACTGAGCCCTCATGACCCGCTTCAAGGCATCGGAAGCACCTCAGAGGTGAGGGCTCCACCAGCTGACCGCGGATGCCACCCAGGATACCAAAGGCGCCCGCTGGCAGCCACCTTTGGCGGCAGCCACGGGGCACCGGACCCAGGCCATCCCAAGGCCTGCGGGATACCGCAGGATCTCGCTGCACTTCACAGCGTCAGCAGGACAGCCACCAGCCTTCGTCACAGCCGCCACTACTTCCTCTGCTGTGGCAGAGTCATCCAGACCGGAGACCTTGATCTCAGCTGTCTTCGCCGGTCTGGATACCCGCCTCGCTTGCCCGCCGCTGCGAGCACCTCGCTCAGCTTTTGTGCGAGGGCGTCCGCCTTTTGTCGCTGTCTGCGCCAGGGATTTCGAACATTCGAGCCCCGTGGCACAGATACGGAACCGCATTTCGGTTATACCGAGGGAGGCGAGTTGATCTTCGCCTTCGCCTCGGTAATAACGTCGATGTAGGTGACGCCCGCCGCCGAAGCCTCCGGCTCCAGGGTCACCACCACAGCAGAGGATCTTGGGTGGCAATTTTCACCGCCTTCTTTGCGGGTTTGCCAACACTCTTGACCACCTTCCACCCTTGCTTTTCAGCCCCTTCCTCACCACCGTAGTCCACGGTTCGTCTATGGACTGTGGTGCTGGTGGCAAAGGAGGGACTCAGATGCAGTCTTCTGGCTGCGCTTCTCGAGCCCGCTCCGCTTTCCCTTTGAGTTGCTTCTGGGCAGCAGCACCTGCAGCGACAGCCGGTTTTAACACTAGCCGCCTTGACAGGCGGTTTTGCGACAACCGGTGCCTGGGCGGAGTGCAGGGCAGGAACGAGGGACCGGGCACTGCCTCCGGTCTCTATCCGCCGCCAGTGGAGGGCGAAGACGCTTCTCGGGGAGGAGACGATCCTCCAGCGCCGCGAACCTGGCGTTGATCATTGACCCTACCTGGTCAATGATCGAACGCTGATCTCCTCCTTGCCCGCTTCCTCTATGTGTTGGCTTGGGCGCGTGTCACCTGCATCCGCAGGTATGCCACCTCCTTCCTCAATTCGGACACTTCGCCTTGGAGGCGAGCGTTGTCCGCCTGCAACTTCGTCGTCTCCTCTGAGGTACAGCGGCGCTGCAGAGTCTTAGTGGTCTCACTAACGGTCTCTGCAGCCTCCTTCAACGCCTTCGCAGATGCCCTTCCAGGTTCTTAGACCTTGTGGCCACCATGGTGATGACGCCGACGCTGTCCTCAATCCTCTTTTGTAGCTCCGATGCCGGCTCGAAGTCGCCATCGTTCGACGACGACTCCGACAGGGTTGATATCCTGCCGGCACGGAGCTGACGAGACGACGCGGCGATGTCCGCCTCCGCCTCCAACCTCTCCTCCTCCCTTCTGGCTTCCACCAACGCCATTTTGGCCTGGGCCAGTCCCCACATAATCGCCCGTTGTCGGAGGCCGTCCTCGACCTCTCTTGGCAGATGTTGTGCCTTGGCTGCTTCCTCTATTATGTCCTGTTAGAGGACCACCGCTGATTACTGCGTCCTTAGAAGGACGTTTTCTACCTAACGTTCTCCGCTCGTTGAATGACTCCACGCTGAGCATAGAGTCACTCGTGTCGTCATCACTATCCATTTCCGTCATGCCTTTTGGTTTTAATTTTTCCATAGTTATTCCCACGATTGTGGACGAAATATAAGGTCGACCCCCCGGGTTACGCCATTCCGAGGGCAAGGCTACATACTGTGGGGGTCGCCTGGTACCCACAGGTTTTCAAGACTTCGCTGTCTGATTATTTTATAGAGGTTTACTCCTCGCGGGCCGGCCAATTAAGGCAAGCCCTCCGCTCCGCTGCACTTCGACGTACCCCATAATCGTCAACTCTGGGGTCTTTGACGAAAGTACAGCGGGTTACGGCGCGCTGGGAGAGCCGACGTAACTCCCCAGTTTTGGACGGTTGAATGCCCGGCGGCAGTGTGAGTGCACACCGGACCCGTCCCACCACTATGAGCATTAGGCACTGGAAACGATATATCGTCACCAGTTCCTAATACCCACCATCATTTGTTGCCTTTCCCCCGGATACAGAAATCAAGGAGAAATGCAGCCTCCTAACGCTCGACGGTTGAGTGCCCGGCGGCAGTAAAAACACACACCGAGCCCGTCCCCCACACTGTGAGCATTAGGCACTGCCAACGACGTATCGCCACCAGTTCCCAATGCACACCCTCATTTTGTTGCCTTTCCCCCGGATACTTTGATCAAGGAGAAATGCAACCTCGCATTGGGCACTGAGAACGACGTATCGTCACCAGTGCCCAATGCGCACCATCGTTCGGTTGCCTTTCCTCCGGATATGGAAATCAAGAGGAAATGCAACCCCAGCCACTCCGCTGTGCCCTCCGCTTATCAGAGGGACGCAGGCAATATCCCCCTGTCAGAACATTCGCCACTGGCAACAACGTATCATCACCAGTGCCCAGGGTGCACCGTCCCGGCGTTGCCTTTCCCCGGATACAATAGTATCAAAGGAAATTCAACGACAGGCACTCGAGGAGGTTTTCTGACGTGGCACCCCACTACCCAACCTAACTAACCTAACCTAACCTAACCTAACCTAACCTAACCTAACCTAACCTAACCTAACCTAACCTAACCTTTTTTTTTTTTTGGCGTGGGGAAATGCCTACGCATACCCGCCCTCGCGGGGCAAGGGGCAGGTTATGTCGGACTCGCACCGACTAAAACCCCACGGTGGTCGCCACCAACGCTCGCGAGGGTCGCGGGATCTCCGTTAGGAACGCAACCGCAACCCCTCTGAGCTTCGCTGGGATAACCCGTCCCGGGGGCGTGCCTGAAGATCGCACCTCCAGAACCTCCGCGGAACTATCATGACGATACGGTACCCCGTCGTGCCGTCGTCCTCCTCGGGTCGCTATTACTGGACGGTCAGGCCCCCACTCCGATCATCAGCGACCCGTAGGACCCCGTTCACGGTAGGGGAATACCGATATGAGGGCTGTGACGAGGCGCGCGAGCGCCGCGGTGACCCAATCTCCGAGCAGAATCGGTCCTCTCTCTATCCCGCTCGGCAGCCTCCTTTCGAACCATTACGGTCTCACAGAATAAGGCTACGGCCCTCCACGCCGATTCCCGCGCAGCATCGCCGACACGACTGCTGGCAGGGACAGGTTCCGTCCGATGTGACCGACCAAGACCCGCCGCTCGGCTTCCCACGCCGGGCAAGCGGCGAGCGTGTGCGATGCGGAGTCTTGGTCGTTGCCGCCACAGTGGAAGCAATTCGCCGTCGCCTCGCGACCGATCTTACACAGGTAATCACCGAAGCAACCGTGCCCGGTGATCACCTGCGTAAGTCTGTAGGTGAGTCTTCCTCCTCGTCGCTGCATCCAGGCTTCGAAGACCGGCAGGAATGCTCCGACGACGCGTTTGCGCGCATTCTGCTCCTCGCGGAGCCTTGCGCGCCACGTCGCGAATGCGATACGTCGTTCCTGCCGTTTTACCGCCTCGAGCGCCTCTTCTGGCTCACCACCACCGCTCTGGCGTAGGACGCGAATCCGGTGATACACCCTCGCGTCCATGTCCGCCAGAATATCCAGAGGTGGAAAGCGAGCCAGGATTGTCGCCGCCTAACCTAACCTAACCTAACCTAACCTAACCTAACCTAACCTAACCTAACCCACTGATATCCTCGTGTTGCAGTGTCCAAAGCATGTCAAGTTTGTTATTTTAGTTGTAATTGTGTTTTCTAAGCATTCTTTAGCCTTTTCGAGCCGTTTCGAGGCCGTGTTCTGTTGTAAATCACATTTCATTACTTCCATAGTTACGTAATTTTAATTGAAAATATATATTTTTTATTTCTTTGTTTTTCGTCGTGTTTTCGCTTCCGATCGGTCGCTTCCGGTCCACAACCGTCGATTCAGGCGCAACCTGCAAAGGAAACGCACGGAATTACGAAAAAATCAACATTTTGTATGAAACCGAGGTGTAATGGTGAAGCCCTGTTTTAAGGAAATTTACTGATATCCTCGTGTTGCAGTGTCCAAAGCATGTCAAGTTTGTTATTTTAGTTGTAATTGTGTTTTCTAAGCATTCTTTAGCCTTTTCGAGCCGTTTCGAGGCCGTGTTCTGTTAATAAATCACATTTCATTACTTCCATAGTTACGTAATTTTAATTGAAAATATATATTTTTTATTTCTTTGTTTTTCGTCGTGTTTTCGCTTCCGATCGGTCGCTTCCGGTCCACAACCGTCGATTCAGGCGCAACCTGCAAAGGAAACGCACGGAATTACGAAAAAATCAACATTTTGTATGAAACCGAGGTGTAATGGTGAAGCCCTGTTTTAAGGAAATTTACTGATATCCTCGTGTTGCAGTGTCCAAAGCATGTCAAGTTTGTTATTTTAGTTGTAATTGTGTTTTCTAAGCATTCTTTAGCCTTTTCGAGCCGTTTCGAGGCCGTGTTCTGTTGTAAATCACATTTCATTACTTCCATAGTTACGTAATTTTAATTGAAAATATATATTTTTTATTTCTTTGTTTTTCGTCGTGTTTTCGCTTCCGATCGGTCGCTTCGGTCCACAACCGTCGGTCAGGCGCAACCTGCAAAGGAAACGCACGGAATTACGAAAAAATCAACATTTTGTATGAAACCGAGGTGTAATGGTGAAGCCCTGTTTTAAGGAAATTTACTGATATCCTCGTGTTGCAGTGTCAAAGCATGTCAAGTTTGTTATTTTAGTTGTAATTGTGTTTTCTAAGCATTCTTTAGCCTTTTCGAGCCGTTTCGAGGCCGTGTTCTGTTGTAAATCACATTTCATTACTTCCATAGTTACGTAATTTTAATTGAAAATATATATTTTTTATTTCTTTGTTTTTCGTCGTGTTTTCGCTTCCGATCGGTCGCTTCCGGTCCACAACCGTCGATTCAGGCGCAACCTGCAAAGGAAACGCACGGAATTACGAAAAAATCAACATTTTGTATGAAACCGAGGTGTAATGGTGAAGCCCTGTTTTAAGGAAATTTACTGATATCCTCGTGTTGCAGTGTCCAAAGCATGTCAAGTTTGTTATTTTAGTTGTAATTGTGTTTTCTAAGCATTCTTTAGCCTTTTCGAGCCGTTTCGAGGCCGTGTTCTGTTGTAAATCACATTTCATTACTTCCATAGTTACGTAATTTTAATTGAAAATATATATTTTTTATTTCTTTGTTTTTCGTCGTGTTTTCGCTTCCGATCGGTCGCTTCCGGTCCACAACCGTCGATTCAGGCGCAACCTGCAAAGGAAACGCACGGAATTACGAAAAAATCGCCCGCCCACCCACCCTGTTCTCATTACTTACGTAGATTCTCTAGACAGCCAAGTAGAAAAATTTATTATATTACCAATAAAGTAAGACATTCCATTTTAGTTAAGATTATACACATTTTTATAATACATTAACATGTTCGTATGTAACCGCACACCCGTAAAAACGGCGAACGATAAAATGAAATCGAACGCCCAGGAAAGCCTGGAACAGACAGAGACGGCCGGCCCCTCACAGGATAGCTCAGTCGTAAGTCGCAGGACGTCGGCGGAGACTACGAAAACTGCATCACCACCATCAAAGCCTAAATACGCCAGCAGAACAGCAGAGGCAAAGGCCTGCCTAGTGAGCAAAGACCTTACTAGGGGAATCACGCAATCTGAAGGCAGACATAAAATCTGGAGTTACACAAGCCATCGAGAGGCTCTACCAACTGGCAAAAGAAGCGGGAGGCGCTAAGGATGGGCAAGAGCCGGAAGGGAAGGAGAAGCAAGTCATAGCGGCTGCTTCAACGGAAGCGACGTCGCAAATAGAGATGATGAAGAACCTCATGGAAAACATAAAAGAGCATAACGCAATGCTAATGGAATGCAAACAGCATACCATAGCCCTATCTAAGGACATCAAGCTGATTCCAAGACCCCTCGTTGGCGAACAGGGACCATCATATGCGGAAGTCACGAAACTGACTAAGACCATTGCCGATCTCAAAAACGATCTTAGCGTCCGTGCGATACCACAGCTTACTCACGTAGAGGCAGAACAACGGCCGAAACAAGAAAAGAAAGCGCCCATTCACTCTATTATCATAACGTCTGATAATAAAGAGGACACTAGCACAGAGCTTCTTGCGAAAGTTAGGGACGCTGTGAATGCGAAGAACAGTGGTATACGCGTGGATAGGCTGCGTAAAGCAAAAGATCAAAAGATCATAATTGGCTGCCACAGCAAAGATGAGTTAACAAAATTTGCGAAGCAGTCAAGACTAGCAACCTACAAGTTAAAGAGGCACAAAACAAGGATCCTCTGATAATAGTGCGAGATGTGCTGGCCGTTCACACAAACGAAGAGGTTGTGAAAGCACTTAAAATACAAAACCGTCACCTGCTGGCAGACATTGATGAGCAGGACGTGCGAATCACAGCGAAGTACAGGCGAAACGCGAGAAACCCACATACTACTCACATCGTGATGCAAGTGTCCCTAGCGGTATGGCAGCGCCTTACCACAGCGGGTCGAGCACACATAGATCTGCAACGTGTGCGGGTTGAAGATCAGTCGCCGCTGATACAGTGCTCACTATGCCTGGGATACGGACACAGCCGAAGCCTCTGCAAGGACACTACTGAAAAATGCAGTTACTGCGGTGGAGCTCATAAGTGGGCAGAATGCGAGGAGCGACTTGCTGGTAATGCACCAACATGTTGCAACTGCACTCGAGCAAAATTAACTGTGGCGAACCACAATGCATTCAATCAGGAGTGTCCTATCAGGCGTAAGTGGGATGCCATGGCCCGCGCCACCACAGCGTATTGCTAAGGGCGTCTCTAGGGACCAAAGCGCATCCAACGTAGCCACCACACACGGTGAGAGGCCTTACAAAGTATTCCAGGCCAACCTCCAACGAAAGGAATTAGCCACAGCAGAATTAATGATAGAAGCAGATAAGAGAAAAGTGGCCTTTGCACTGCTCCAGGAACCTTATGTAGGCAACTCAAAGTGTATGAAAAGCTACAGAGGGGTGAGGATCTTTCAGAGTACGAACCAGGGAGAAGGAGTTGTCAAGGCGGCTATTGCCGTCTATGACGATAACTTGGAGATAAAACAATTCCCGAAACTCACCACAAATAACATCGTGGTGGTGGGGATCCAAACTCGCGCCTGGGAAATCGCTGTGGTTTCATACTACTTTGAGCCAGAACAACCCATAGAGCCATACCTGGAGCAGTTGAAGAACATACAAAAGGAGATACAACCAAAAATGCTTGTATTAGGAGGCGACGCAAACGCTAAGAATACATGGTGGGGCGGAGACGCGATAGACCAAAGAGGAGAAGAAATGTTTGGTACCATAGATGAAATGGGGTTGCATGTAGTCAATGAAGGGGATATCCCCACATTTGATACCATCAGAGGCAACAAACGTTTCTCCAGCTATATCGATGTCACAGCCTGTTCTCATGCGATGCTAAACTTGGTAGAGGACTGGACAGTGGACGAAACTATCACAAGTTCCGACCACAACACACTGACCTTTAACATCAGGCTTATTAAAGCAAAGGTATGAGCACACAAAGAACGACACGAATTTATGGCACCAAAGGGCTAATTGGATTAAATTTCACGAGAAGCTATACCAACTGAAGGAGGAAAGTGCCATAAATAAGGAAAATTTGGAAAAGTAAAAATGCAAAGGATTTGGATTCTTTGACGGAGGGTATACTCGTATTATCAAAAGGTATGTGAGGATACCCTACCGAAAAAGAAATCCAAATCAAAACTTTCTGCTGCCGTGGATGTCAGGGAGCTCTACTTGATGAAGAAAGAGGTCCTCACCAAGAAGCGTCGAATCCGCTGTGCAGCACCGGTTCGGAGAGCGAAAGTCGTCGATGAGTACCTGCAAATTAAAGAAAAGTATGAGAAGGAGGTTAAAACGCGCAAATCGAAAGCTGGAAAGGGTTCTGTGGCAAACAGGATAAGGAGGAGTATGGGAAGGTATATATAGAGTGATGAGTAGGACCGCCAAACGACATGAGGATTTGCCCCTGGAAAAGGATGGGAATTACTCTTGACCTACGGGAATCAGCAAAGAGTACTGACAGAAGCTTTCTACCCGGACGATTTAGCGGAAGAGGATACACTCGACCATCAACTGACAAGAGAGCAGGCTGAGCTTGTCAACGGTTAGTCTCACGACGAGCAGAAGGACCCACCGTTCACTATGGAGGAGCTCCGAATTGCGACCGAATCATTTAACCCAAGAAGGCCCCGGGTGCTGATGGCTTTACCGCCGACATCTGCAGTCATGCTATATCCTGTGATCCGGAGTTTTTCCTATCACTGATCAACAAATGCCTAGAAATGGAGCACTTCCCGACCCTTTGGAAAGAGGCGACGGTAGTGGCACTGCGTAAGCCTGGGAAGGAAAACTACACTAACCCCAAAGCATACAGGCCAATAGGATTGTTGCCAGTGATGGGAAAGATACTGGAGAAGCTGATTGTGAGTAGGCTGAAGTGGCACATTCTACCAACGATGAGTTCCCGTCAATACGGATTCATGCCCCAGAAAAGCACTGAGGACTCCCTCTATGTTCTAGTTAACTATATACGCCAAAAAATAGAAGCGAAGAAGATGGTTGCAATGGTATCTCTGGATATAGAGGGAGCCTTTGACAACGCATGGTGGCCTGCGATTAGAGTCCGCTTGGCACAGGAAAAGTGCCCAATTAATATCCGGAGAATTCTTGACAGCTACTTACGTAACAGAAAGGTCACAGTCAGATATGGAGGGTTGAGCATACAAGGATGCCACAAAGGCTGTGTGCAGGGATCGATTGGCGGCCCCATTTTGTGGAACCTGCTCCTTGACCCCTATTAAAGGACTCGAACGTCGAGGCGACTATTGCCAAGCGTTTGCTGACGACGTTGTCCTCGTTTTCGTTGGAAACTCTGCTCTGGAAATAGAAAATCAAGCCAATGCCGCCCTTGCCTATGTTCGGGATTGGGGCATCAAAAATAAGCTCATTTTTGGTCCATCAAAGACTAAAGCCATGTTAGTCACCCGAAAGCTGAAGTATGATGTTCCAAGACTGAGGATGGGTGGGGTCGACATTGGCATGTCTGATGACGTAAAGATCCTGGGACTTCACATCGATAGCAAACTCACCTTCAATAAACATGTAGTGGAGGTGAGTAAAACTATCAACATATATAAGCAGCTTTCTAGAGCAGCAAGAATTAGCTGGGGCCTACAACCCGGAAGTCATCCGCATTATATACACCGCGACTGTGGAGCCAGTGTTTACGTACGCCTCCAGTGTATGGGCACCGGCGACAAGAAAAATAGGGGTGCAAAAGCAGCTGAACAATGTCCAGAGGGGTTTTGCTCAAAAACTAACAGCGGCATACAAAACTGTTTCCTTAAATGCCGCCTTGGTGCTGTCGGGTTGCTCCCACTTGATCTCAGAATTAGGGAGGCAGCGTCACTCTATGAAGTCAAGAAGGGGGTACACTGGGAAGGCCTTGGAGATAGAGAAGTGGAACAAGTTGTTGCATACGACAACACTCCTCACCCAGCGGAACATATGAGTCTGGGGTTCATAAGTTTGATGAACCAAGAGCAAGCTGATTGCCAAAATACTCAAACGATTCGAGTATATACGGATGGCAGTAAAATTGATGGCAAGGTCGGGGCAGCGCTGTCCTTATGGAATAGCGAAGCAGAGATCAAAGCCGTCAAATTGAAATTGTCACCGTACTGCACGGTATATCAAGCGGAACTTCTGGCCATATGCACAGCCACACGGACGATATTAGAACGTCAAGAAATGAGTTTTGGCATATACAGCGACTCGAGATCAGCCTTGGAGACGGTCATCAACAACGCCTCAACGCACCAACTTGCCGTTCAATCTCGTGCAAATATCAAAGCTGCCAAACTCCAGAACAAACATATATCCTTGTTCTGGATCAAAGCACATTGTGGAATTGAAGGCAATGAAAGAGCTGACAAACTGGCTAAAGAGGCAGCACTAAAGATCAAAACAAAGCCCAACTATGACCTCTTCCCGGTTTCATTCGCCAAGCAACAAATCCGTGAGAAGTCGCTTGAGGAATGGAACCGAAGATACGAGACAAGCCAAACAGCCTCAACAACAAAGATCTTCCTTCCGCAGGCGACAAATGCATATAAGATCGTGAGAGAGATCGAACCCACCGGTGTACTGACACAGGTGTTGACAGGGCACGGCGGGTTCTCCGAGTACTTGCATAGATTCAAATGCAAGGAGAGCCCTGCGTGCGCCTGTGGCGACGATAAGGTGGAAAGTGTGATCCACCTTATCACAGAATGTCAATGTACAGCAGAGAGAGAATGGACATGGAGATAGAAATAGAAATAAAAATAAGCAGAAATAATATACACGAAATTATTAGAAATAAGGAATCTAGGGATAAGTTTATCAGTTTTTGTAAATACATAGCCAGCAAAGTAATAAATAAGAATAAATAATAGGTAGTAGTAAACAATAAGGAGACAAATCAATTATACACTGTACAGTACTATGTTAAGTTATATATACATATACACTTATATGTAATAATAATAATAAAAAGGTATAATAAATAGAAGAGTAGTAAATATAAGTTTATATCCTAACTATAGCGATAACGAAAAATTAGATATAGATATATGATAAGTACATAGATATTAAGGAAAAATTGAAATTTTGTTATATATCAACGTAATAAAGAAGAAATGTTTATTTTTAAAGTGGACATGTAAATATTAATAGTTTGACATATATGTAATGATTAAAAGCACAAAAAAGTCCCTGACGATACATGTCAGGGGAATATACATGCGAGACACCCAAATATGGGGGTCACTAATATAAAAAAAAAACCTAACCTAACCTAACCTAACCTAACCTAACCTAACTAACCTAACCTAACCTAACCTAACCTAACCTAACCTAACCTAACTAACCTAACCTAACCTAACCTAACCTAACCACCGATATCTTTGAGTATTAGGGTCTCACGCATTCAAATTTGTTTTTGTTGTAGCACTTGTTTGGTTTAATCGTTAGACACCCTTTTGCGCCGCATTTAGGCCAATTCTAGTTATAATCAGTTATTTTCAGTTTTATAATTACGTAGTTTCATTGCATTTGTAGAAATTTTTATTTCTTCATTTTTCGTGCTGATTTTGCTCTGGATCGGTCGGTCGGTCCACAACCGTTGAATCAGGCGAAACCTGTAAAGAAAACAGAGAGAATTAAGAAAAATCGACTTTTTCTGTGAAACCGAGGTGTAATGGTGAAGTCCTGTTTTATAGGAATTCACCGATATCTTTGAGTATTAGGGTCTCACGCATTCCAAATTTGTTTTTGTTGTAGCACTTGTTTAGTTTAATCGTTAGACACCCTTTTGCGCCGCATTTAGCCAATTCTAGTTATAATCAGTTATTTTCAGTTTTATAATTACGTAGTTTCATTGCATTTGTAAAAATTTTTATTTCTTCATTTTCGTGCTGATTTTGCTCTGGATCGGTCAGTCCCGGTCCACAACCGTTGAATCAGGCGAAACCTGTAAAGAAAACAGAGAGAATTAAGAAAAAATCGACTTTTTCTGTGAAACCGAGGTGTAATGGTGAAGTCCTGTTTTATAGGAATTCACCGATATCTTTGAGTATTAGGGTCTCACGCATTCCAAATTTGTTTTTTGTTGTAGCACTTGTTTAGTTTAATCGTTAGACACCCTTTTTGCGCCGCATTTAGGCCAATTCTAGTTATAATCAGTTATTTTCAGTTTTATAATTACGTAGTTTCATTGCATTTGTAGAAATTTTTATTTCTTCATTTTTCGTGCTGATTTTGCTCTGGATCGGTCAGTCCCGGTCCACAACCGTTGAATCAGGCGAAACCTGTAAAGAAAACAGAGAGAATTAAGAAAAAATCGACTTTTTCTGTGAAACCGAGGTGTAATGGTGAAGTCCTGTTTTATAGGAATTCACCGATATCTTTGAGTATTAGGGTCTCACGCATTCCAAATTTGTTTTTTGTTGTAGCACTTGTTTGGTTTAATCGTTAGACACCCTTTTGCGCCGCATTTAGGCTAATTCTAGTTATAATCCAGTTATTTTCAGTTTTATAATTACGTAGTTTCATTGCATTTGTAGAAATTTTTATTTCTTCATTTTTCGTGCTGATTTTGCTCTGGATCGGTCGGTCGGTCCACAACCGTTGAATCAGGCGAAACCTGTAAAGAAAACAGAGAGAATTAAGAAAAATCGACTTTTTCTGTGAAACCGAGTGTAATGGTGAAGTCCTGTTTTATAGGAATTCACCGATATCTTTGAGTATTAGGGTCTCACGCATTCAAATTTGTTTTTGTTGTAGCACTTGTTTGGTTTAATCGTTAGACACCCTTTTGCGCCGCATTTAGGCCAATTCTAGTTATAATCAGTTATTTTCAGTTTTATAATTACGTAGTTTCATTGCATTTGTAGAATTTTTATTTCTTCATTTTTCGTGCTGATTTTGCTCTGGATCGGTCAGTCCCGGTCCACAACCGTTGAATCAGGCGAAACCTGTAAAGAAAACAGAGAGAATTAAGAAAAAATCGACTTTTCTGTGAAACCGAGGTGTAATGGTGAAGTCCTGTTTTATAGAATTCACCGATATCTTCAGTATTAGGGTCTCACGCATTCCAAATTTGTTTTTGTTGTAGCACTTGTTTAGTTTAATCGTTAGACACCCTTTTGCGCCGCATTTAGGTAATTCTAGTTATAATCAGTTATTTTCCAGTTTTATAATTACGTAGTTTCATTGCATTTGTAGAAATTTTTATTTCTTCATTTTCGATGCTGATTTTGCTCTGGATCGGTCGGTCGGTCCACAACCGTTGAATCAGGCGAAACCTGTAAAAGAAAACAGAGAGAGAATTAAGAAAAATCGACTTTTCTGTGAAACCGAGGTGTAATGGTGAAGTCCTGTTTTATAGGAATTCACCGATATCTTTGAGTATTAGGGTCTCCACGCATTCCAAATTTGTTTTTGTTGTAGCACTTGTTTGGTTTAATCGTTAGACACCCTTTTGCGCCGCATTTAGGCCAATTCTAGTTATAATCAGTTATTTTCGGTTTTATAATTACGTAGTTTCATTGCATTTGTAGAAATTTTTATTTCTTCATTTTCGATGCTGATTTTGCTCTGGATCGGTCGGTCGGTCCACAACCGTTGAATCAGGCGAAACCTGTAAAGAAAACAGAGAATTAAGAAAAATCGACTTTTCTGTGAAACCGAGTGTAATGGTGAAGTCCTGTTTTATAGGAATTCACCGATATCTTGAGTATTAGGGTCTCACGCATTCCAAATTTGTTTTTTGTTGTAGCACTTGTTTAGTTTAATCGTTAGACACCCTTTTTGCGCCGCATTTAGGCCAATTCTAGTTATAATCAGTTATTTTCAGTTTTATAATTACGTAGTTTCATTGCATTTGTAGAAATTTTTATTTCTTCATTTTTCGTGCTGATTTTGCTCTGGATCGGTCAGTCCCGGTCCACAACCGTTGAATCAGGCGAAACCTGTAAAGAAAACAGAGAGAATTAAGAAAAAATCGACTTTTTCTGTGAAACCGAGGTGTAATGGTGAAGTCCTGTTTTATAGGAATTCACCGATATCTTTGAGTATTAGGGTCTCACGCATTCCAAATTTGTTTTTGTTGTAGCACTTGTTTAGTTTAATCGTTAGACACCCTTTTGCGCCGCATTTAGGCTAATTCTAGTTATAATCAGTTATTTTCAGTTTTATAATTACGTAGTTTCATTGCATTTGTAGAAATTTTTATTTCTTCATTTTTCGTGCTGATTTTGCTCTGGATCGGTCGGTCGGTCCACAACCGTTGAATCAGGCGAAACCTGTAAAGAAAACAGAGAATTAAGAAAAATCGACTTTTCTGTGAAACCGAGTGTAATGGTGAAGTCCTGTTTTATAGGAATTCACCGATATCTTCAGTATTAGGGTCTCACGCATTCAAATTTGTTTTTGTTGTAGCACTTGTTTAGTTTAATCGTTAGACACCCTTTTGCGCCGCATTTAGGCTAATTCTAGTTATAATCAGTTATTTTCAGTTTTATAATTACGTAGTTTCATTGCATTTGTAGAAATTTTTATTTCTTCATTTTTCGTGCTGATTTTGCTCTGGATCGGTCAGTCCCGGTCCACAACCGTTGAATCAGGCGAAACCTGTAAAAACAGAGAATTAAGAAAAATCGACTTTTCTGTGAAACCGAGGTGTAATGGTGAAGTCCTGTTTTATAGGAATTCACCGATATCTTTGAGTATTAGGGTCTCCACGCATTCCAAATTTGTTTTTGTTGTAGCACTTGTTTGGATTTAATCGTTAGACACCCTTTTGCGCCGCATTTTAGGCTAATTCTAGTTATAATCAGTTATTTTCAGTTTTATAATTACGTAGTTTCATTGCATTTGTAAAATTTTTATTTCTTCATTTTTCGTGCTGATTTTGCTCTGGATCGGTCAGTCGGTCCACAACCGTTGAATCAGGCGAAACCTGTAAAGAAAACAGAGAATTAAGAAAAATCGACTTTTCTGTGAAACCGAGGTGTAATGGTGAAGTCCTGTTTTATAGGAATTCACCGATATCTTGAGTATTAGGGTCTCACGCATTCCAAATTTGTTTTTGTTGCAGCACTTGTTTAGTTTAATCGTTAGACACCCTTTTTGCGCCGCATTTTAGGCTAATTCTAGTTATAATCAGTTATTTTCAGTTTTATAATTACGTAGTTTCATTGCATTTGTAGAAATTTTTATTTCTTCATTTTTCGTGCTGATTTTGCTCTGGATCGGTCAGTCCCGGTCCACAACCGTTGAATCAGGCGAAACCTGTAAAGAAAACAGAGAATTAAGAAAAATCGACTTTTCTGTGAAACCGAGGTGTAATGGTGAAGTCCTGTTTTATAGGAATTCACCGATATCTTTGAGTATTAGGGTCTCACGCATTCAAATTTGTTTTTGTTGTAGCACTTGTTTAGTTTAATCGTTAGACACCCTTTTGCGCCGCATTTAGGCCAATTCTAGTTATAATCAGTTATTTTCAGTTTTATAATTACGTAGTTTCATTGCATTTGTAGAAATTTTTATTTCTTCATTTTTCGTGCTGATTTTGCTCTGGATCGGTCAGTCCCGGTCCACAACCGTTGAATCAGGCAGAAACCTGTAAAGAAAAACAGAAATTAAGAAAAAATCGACTTTTCTGTGAAACCGAGGTGTAATGGTGAAGTCCTGTTTTATAGAATTCACCGATATCTTTAGTATTAGGGTCTCACGCATTCCAAATTTGTTTTTGTTGTAGCACTTGTTTGGATTTAATCGTTAGACACCCTTTTGCGCCGCATTTAGGCCAATTCTAGTTATAATCAGTTATTTTCAGTTTTATAATTACGTAGTTTCATTGCATTTGTAGAAATTTTTATTTCTTCATTTTTCGTGCTGATTTTGCTCTGGATCGGTCAGTCCCGGTCCACAACCGTTGAATCAGGCGAAACCTGTAAAGAAAACAGAGAGAATTAAGAAAAATCGACTTTTCTGTGAAACCGAGGTGTAATGGTGAAGTCCTGTTTTATAGGAATTCACCGATATCTTTAGTATTAGGGTCTCACGCATTCCAAATTTGTTTTTTGTTGTAGCACTTGTTTAGTTTAATCGTTAGACACCCTTTTTGCGCCGCATTTAGGCCAATTCTAGTTATAATCAGTTATTTTCAGTTTTATAATTACGTAGTTTCATTGCATTTGTAGAATTTTTATTTCTTCATTTTTCGTGCTGATTTTGCTCTGGATCGGTCGGTCGGTCCACAACCGTTGAATCAGGCGAAACCTGTAAAGAAAACAGAGAATTAAGAAAAATCGACTTTTCTGTGAAACCGAGGTGTAATGGTGAAGTCCTGTTTTATAGGAATTCACCGATATCTTGAGTATTAGGGTCTCACGCATTCAAATTTGTTTTTGTTGTAGCACTTGTTTAGTTTAATCGTTAGACACCCTTTTGCGCCGCATTTAGGTAATTCTAGTTATAATCAGTTATTTTCAGTTTTATAATTACGTAGTTTCATTGCATTGTAGAAATTTTTATTTCTTCATTTTTCGTGCTGATTTTGCTCTGGATCGGTCAGTCCCGGTCCACAACCGTTGAATCAGGCGAAACCTGTAAAGAAAACAGAGAGAATTAAGAAAAATCGACTTTTCTGTGAAACCGAGGTGTAATGGTGAAGTCCTGTTTTATAGAATTCACCGATATCTTTAGTATTAGGGTCTCACGCATTCCAAATTTGTTTTTGTTGTAGCACTTGTTTAGTTTAATCGTTAGACACCCTTTTGCGCCGCATTTAGGTAATTCTAGTTATAATCCAGTTATTTTCAGTTTTATAATTACGTAGTTTCATTGCATTTGTAGAAATTTTTATTTCTTCATTTTTCGATGCTGATTTTGCTCTGGATCGGTCAGTCCCGGTCACAACCGTTGAATCAGGCGAAACCTGTAAAGAAAACAGAGAGAATTAAGAAAAATCGACTTTTCTGTGAAACCGAGGTGTAATGGTGAAGTCCTGTTTTATAGGAATTCACCGATATCTTGAGTATTAGGGTCTCACGCATTCCAAATTTGTTTTTGTTGTAGCACTTGTTTAGTTTAATCGTTAGACACCCTTTTGCGCCGCATTTAGGTAATTCTAGTTATAATCAGTTATTTTCAGTTTTATAATTACGTAGTTTCATTGCATTTGTAGAAATTTTTATTTCTTCATTTTTCGATGCTGATTTTGCTCTTGATCGGTCAGTCCCGGTCCACAACTGCTGAATCAGGCGAAACCTGTAAAAGAAAACAGAGAATTAAGAAAAATCGACTTTTCTGTGAAACCGAGTGTAATGGTGAAGTCCTGTTTTATAGAATTCACCGATATCTTGAGTATTAGGGTCTCAATGCATTCCAAATTTGTTTTTTGTTGTAGCACTTGTTTGGTTTAATCGTTAGACACCTTTTGCGCCGCATTTAGGTAATTCTAGTTATAATCAGTTATTTTCAGTTTTATAATTACGTAGTTTCATTGCATTTGTAAAATTTTATTTCTTCATTTTTCGTGCTGATTTTGCTCTTGATCGGTCAGTCCTGGTCCACAACCGTTGAATCAGGCGAAACCTGTAAAAACAGAGAATTAGAAAAATCGACTTTTCTGTGAAACCGAGGTGTAATGGTGAAGTCCTGTTTTATAGGAATTCACCGATATCTTTGAGTATTAGGGTCTCACGCATTTCAAATTTGTTTTTGTTGTAGCACTTGTTTAGTTTAATCGTTAGACACCCTTTTTGCGCCGCATTTAGGCCAATTCTAGTTATAATCAGTTATTTTCAGTTTTATAATTACGTAGTTTCATTGCATTTGTAGAAATTTTTATTTCTTCATTTTTCGTGCTGATTTTGCTCTGGATCGGTCAGTCCCGGTCCACAACCGTTGAATCAGGCGAAACCTGTAAAAACAGAGAATTAGAAAAATCGACTTTTTCTGTGAAACCGAGGTGTAATGGTGAAGTCCTGTTTTATAGGAATTCACCGATATCTTCAGTATTAGGGTCTCACGCATTCAAATTTGTTTTTGTTGTAGCACTTGTTTAGTTTAATCGTTAGACACCCTTTTTGCGCCGCATTTAGCCAATTCTAGTTATAATCAGTTATTTTCAGTTTTATAATTACGTAGTTTCATTGCATTTGTAGAAATTTTTATTTCTTCATTTTTCGTGCTGATTTTGCTCTGATCGGTCAGTCCTGGTCCACAACCGTTGAATCAGGCGAAACCTGTAAAAACAGAGAATTAAGAAAAAATCGACTTTTTCTGTGAAACCGAGGTGTAATGGTGAAGTCCTGTTTTATAGAATTCACCGATATCTTCAGTATTAGGGTCTCACGCATTCCAAATTTGTTTTTGTTGTAGCACTTGTTTAGTTTAATCGTTAGACACCTTTTGCGCCGCATTTAGGTAATTCTAGTTATAATCAGTTATTTTCAGTTTTATAATTACGTAGTTTCATTGCATTTGTAAAATTTTATTTCTTCATTTTTCGTGCTGATTTTGCTCTGGATCGGTCAGTCCCGGTCACAACCGTTGAATCAGGCGAAACCTGTAAAGAAAACAGAGAATTAAGAAAAATCGACTTTTTCTGTGAAACCGAGGTGTAATGGTGAAGTCCTGTTTTATAGGAATTCACCGATATCTTTGGTATTAGGGTCTCACGCATTCCAAATTTGTTTTTGTTGTAGCACTTGTTTAGTTTAATCGTTAGACACCCTTTTGCGCCGCATTTAGGTAATTCTAGTTATAATCAGTTATTTTCAGTTTTATAATTACGTAGTTTCATTGCATTTGTAGAAATTTTTATTTCTTCATTTTTCGTGCTGATTTTGCTCTGGATCGGTCGGTCGGTCCACAACCGTTGAATCAGGCGAAACCTGTAAAGAAAACAGAGAATTAGAAAAATCGACTTTTTCTGTGAAACCGAGGTGTAATGGTGAAGTCCTGTTTTATAGGAATTCACCGATATCTTTGAGTATTAGGGTCTCACGCATTCCAAATTTGTTTTTGTTGTAGCACTTGTTTGGTTTAATCGTTAGACACCCTTTTGCGCCGCATTTAGGCCAATTCTAGTTATAATCAGTTATTTTCAGTTTTATAATTACGTAGTTTCATTGCATTTGTAAAATTTTATTTCTTCATTTTCGATGCTGATTTTGCTCTGGATCGGTCGGTCGGTCCACAACCGTTGAATCAGGCGAAACCTGTAAAAACAGAGAATTAGAAAAATCGACTTTTTCTGTGAAACCGAGGTGTAATGGTGAAGTCCTGTTTTATAGGAATTCACCGATATCTTTGAGTATTAGGGTCTCCACGCATTCCAAATTTGTTTTTGTTGTAGCACTTGTTTGGATTTAATCGTTAGACACCTTTTGCGCCGCATTTAGGCCAATTCTAGTTATAATCCAGTTATTTTCAGTTTTATAATTACGTAGTTTCATTGCATTTGTAGAAATTTTTATTTCTTCATTTTTCGTGCTGATTTTGCTCTGGATCGGTCAGTCCCGGTCCACAACCGTTGAATCAGGCGAAACCTGTAAAGAAAACAGAGAGAATTAAGAAAAAATCGACTTTTTCTGTGAAACCGAGGTGTAATGGTGAAGTCCTGTTTTATAGAATTCACCGATATCTTGAGTATTAGGTCTCACGCATTCCAAATTTGTTTTTTGTTGTAGCACTTGTTTAGTTTAATCGTTAGACACCCTTTTTGCGCCGCATTTAGGCCAATTCTAGTTATAATCAGTTATTTTCAGTTTTATAATTACGTAGTTTCATTGCATTTGTAGAAATTTTTATTTCTTCATTTTTCGTGCTGATTTTGCTCTGATCGGTCAGTCCTGGTCCACAACCGTTGAATCAGGCAGAAACCTGTAAAGAAAACAGAGAGAATTAAGAAAAATCGACTTTTTCTGTGAAACCGAGGTGTAATGGTGAAGTCCTGTTTTATAGGAATTCACCGATATCTTTGAGCATTAGGGTCTCACGCATTCCAAATTTGTTTTTGTTGTAGCACTTGTTTAGTTTAATCGTTAGACACCCTTTTGCGCCGCATTTAGGCCAATTCTAGTTATAATCAGTTATTTTCAGTTTTATAATTACGTAGTTTCATTGCATTTGTAGAAATTTTTATTTCTTCATTTTTCGTGCTGATTTTGCTCTGGATCGGTCAGTCCTGGTCCACAACCGTTGAATCAGGCGAAACCTGTAAAGAAAACAGAGAGAATTAAGAAAAATCGACTTTTCTGTGAAACCGAGGTGTAATGGTGAAGTCCTGTTTTATGAATTCACCGATATCTTTGAGTATTAGGTCTCACGCATTCCAAATTTGTTTTTGTTGTAGCACTTGTTTGGTTTAATCGTTAGACACCCTTTTGCGCCGCATTTTAGGCTAATTCTAGTTATAATCAGTTATTTTCAGTTTTATAATTACGTAGTTTCATTGCATTTGTAGAAATTTTTATTTCTTCATTTTCGATGCTGATTTTGCTCTGGATCGGTCAGTCGGTCCACAACCGTTGAATCAGGCGAAACCTGTAAAGAAAACAGAGAGAATTAAGAAAAATCGACTTTTCTGTGAAACCGAGGTGTAATGGTGAAGTCCTGTTTTATAGAATTCACCGATATCTTTGGAGTATTAGGGTCTCACGCATTCCAAATTTGTTTTTGTTGTAGCACTTGTTTGGTTTAATCGTTAGACACCCTTTTGCGCCGCATTTAGGCCAATTCTAGTTATAATCAGTTATTTTCAGTTTTATAATTACGTAGTTTCATTGCATTTGTAAAATTTTATTTCTTCATTTTTCGATGCTGATTTTGCTCTGGATCGGTCAGTCCGGTCCACAACCGTTGAATCAGGCGAACCTGTAAAGAAAAACAGAGAGAATTAAGAAAAATCGACTTTTCTGTGAAACCGAGTGTAATGGTGAAGTCCTGTTTTATAGGAATTCACCGATATCTTTGAGTATTAGGTCTCACGCATTCCAAATTTGTTTTTGTTGTAGCACTTGTTTAGTTTAATCGTTAGACACCCTTTTGCGCCGCATTTAGGCCAATTCTAGTTATAATCAGTTATTTTCAGTTTTATAATTGCGTAGTTTCATTGCATTTGTAAAATTTTATTTCTTCATTTTTCGTGCTGATTTTGCTCTGGATCAGTCAGTCCCGGTCCACAACCGTTGAATCAGGCAGAAACCTGTAAAAACAGAGAATTAAGAAAAAATCGGCTTTTTCTGTGAAACCGAGGTGTAATGGTGAAGTCCTGTTTTATAGGAATTCACCGATATCTTTGGAGTATTAGGGTCTCACGCATTCCAAATTTGTTTTTGTTGTAGCGCTTGTTTAGTTTAATCGTTAGACACCTTTTGCGCCGCATTTAGGCCAATTCTAGTTATAATCCAGTTATTTTCAGTTTTATAATTACGTAGTTTCATTGCATTTGTAGAAATTTTTATTTCTTCATTTTCGATGCTGATTTTGCTCTGGATCGGTCAGTCCCGGTCCACAACCGTTGAATCAGGCGAAACCTGTAAAGAAAAACAGAGAGAATTAAGAAAAATCGACTTTTCTGTGAAACCGAGGTGTAATGGTGAAGTCCTGTTTTATAGGAATTCACCGATATCTTTGGTATTAGGGTCTCACGCATTCCAAATTTGTTTTTGTTGTAGCACTTGTTTAGTTTAATCGTTAGACACCTTTTGCGCCGCATTTTAGGCTAATTCTAGTTATAATCAGTTATTTTCAGTTTTATAATTACGTAGTTTCATTGCATTTGTAGAAATTTTTATTTCTTCATTTTTCGTGCTGATTTTGCTCTGGATCGGTCAGTCGGTCCACAACCGTTGAATCAGGCGAAACCTGTAAAAACAGAGAATTAAGAAAAATCGACTTTTCTGTGAAACCGAGGTGTAATGGTGAAGTCTGTTTTATAGAATTCACCGATATCTTTGGTATTAGGGTCTCACGCATTCCAAATTTGTTTTTTGTTGTAGCACTTGTTTAGTTTAATCGTTAGACACCCTTTTTGCGCCGCATTTAGGCCAATTCTAGTTATAATCAGTTATTTTCAGTTTTATAATTACGTAGTTTCATTGCATTTGTAGAAATTTTTATTTCTTCATTTTTCGTGCTGATTTTGCTCTGGATCGGTCAGTCCCGGTCCACAACCGTTGAATCAGGCGAAACCTGTAAAGAAAACAGAGAATTAAGAAAAATCGACTTTTTCTGTGAAACCGAGGTGTAATGGTGAAGTCCTGTTTTATAGGAATTCACCGATATCTTTGAGTATTAGGGTCTCACGCATTCCAAATTTGTTTTTTGTTGTAGCACTTGTTTAGTTTAATCGTTAGACACCCTTTTTGCGCCGCATTTAGGCCAATTCTAGTTATAATCAGTTATTTTCAGTTTTATAATTACGTAGTTTCATTGCATTTGTAGAAATTTTTATTTCTTCATTTTTCGTGCTGATTTTGCTCTGGATCGGTCAGTCGGTCCACAACCGTTGAATCAGGCGAAACCTGTAAAGAAAACAGAGAATTAAGAAAAATCGACTTTTTCTGTGAAACCGAGGTGTAATGGTGAAGTCCTGTTTTATAGGAATTCACCGATATCTTTAGTATTAGGGTCTCACGCATTCCAAATTTGTTTTTTGTTGTAGCACTTGTTTAGTTTAATCGTTAGACACCCTTTTTGCGCCGCATTTAGGCCAATTCTAGTTATAATCAGTTATTTTCAGTTTTATAATTACGTAGTTTCATTGCATTTGTAGAAATTTTTATTTCTTCATTTTTCGTGCTGATTTTGCTCTGGATCGGTCGGTCGGTCCACAACCGTTGAATCAGGCGAAACCTGTAAAGAAAACAGAGAGAATTAAGAAAAAATCGACTTTTTCTGTGAAACCGAGGTGTAATGGTGAAGTCCTGTTTTATAGGAATTCACCGATATCTTTGAGTATTAGGGTCTCACGCATTCCAAATTTGTTTTTTGTTGTAGCACTTGTTTAGTTTAATCGTTAGACACCCTTTTTGCGCCGCATTTAGGCCAATTCTAGTTATAATCAGTTATTTTCAGTTTTATAATTACGTAGTTTCATTGCATTTGTAGAAATTTTTATTTCTTCATTTTTCGTGCTGATTTTGCTCTGGATCGGTCAGTCCCGGTCCACAACCGTTGAATCCAGGCGAAACCTGTAAAGAAAACAGAGAATTAAGAAAAATCGACTTTTTCTGTGAAACCGAGGTGTAATGGTGAAGTCCTGTTTTATAGGAATTCACCGATATCTTTAATTATTAGGGTCTCACGCATTCCAAATTTGTTTTTGTTGTAGCACTTGTTTAGTTTAATCGTTAGACACCCTTTTGCGCCGCATTTAGGCCAATTCTAGTTATAATCAGTTATTTTCCAGTTTTATAATTACGTAGTTTCATTGCATTTGTAGAAATTTTTATTTCTTCATTTTTCGTGCTGATTTTGCTCTGGATCGGTCGGTCGGTCCACAACCGCTGAATCAGGCGAAACCTGTAAAGAAAACAGAGAATTAAGAAAAATCGACTTTTTCTGTGAAACCGAGGTGTAATGGTGAAGTCCTGTTTTATAGGAATTCACCGATATCTTTGAGTATTAGGGTCTCACGCATTCAAATTTGTTTTTGTTGTAGCACTTGTTTAGTTTAATCGTTAGACACCCTTTTTGCGCCGCATTTAGGCCAATTCTAGTTATAATCAGTTATTTTCAGTTTTATAATTACGTAGTTTCATTGCATTTGTAGAAATTTTTATTTCTTCATTTTTCGTGCTGATTTTGCTCTGGATCGGTCAGTCCCGGTCCACAACCGTTGAATCAGGCGAAACCTGTAAAGAAAACAGAGAGAATTAAGAAAAAATCGACTTTTCTGTGAAACCGAGGTGTAATGGTGAAGTCCCGTTTTATAGGAATTCACCGATATCTTCGAGTATTAGGGTCTCACGCATTCCAAATTTGTTTTGTTGTAGCACTTGTTTGGTTTAATCGTTAGACACCTTTTGCGCCGCATTTAGGCCAATTCTAGTTATAATCAGTTATTTTCAGTTTTATAATTACGTAGTTTCATTGCATTTGTAGAAATTTTTATTTCTTCATTTTTCGTGCTGATTTTGCTCTGGATCGGTCAGTCCCGGTCACAACCGTTGAATCAGGCGAAACCTGTAAAGAAAACAGAGAATTAAGAAAAATCGACTTTTCTGTGAAACCGAGGTGTAATGGTGAAGTCCTGTTTTATAGGAATTCACCGATATCTTTGAGTATTAGGGTCTCACGCATTCCAAATTTGTTTTTGTTGTAGCACTTGTTTAGTTTAATCGTTAGACACCCTTTTGCGCCGCATTTAGGTAATTCTAGTTATAATCAGTTATTTTCAGTTTTATAATTACGTAGTTTCATTGCATTTGTAGAAATTTTTATTTCTTCATTTTTCGATGCTGATTTTGCTCTGGATCGGTCAGTCGGTCCACAACCGTTGAATCAGGCGAAACCTGTAAAGAAAACAGAGAATTAAGAAAAATCGACTTTTCTGTGAAACCGAGGTGTAATGGTGAAGTCCTGTTTTATAGGAATTCACCGATATCTTCGAGTATTAGGGTCTCACGCATTCCAAATTTGTTTTTGTTGTAGCACTTGTTTAGTTTAATCGTTAGACACCCTTTTGCGCCGCATTTAGGTAATTCTAGTTATAATCAGTTATTTTCAGTTTTATAATTACGTAGTTTCATTGCATTTGTAGAAATTTTTATTTCTTCATTTTTCGTGCTGATTTTGCTCTGGATCGGTCGGTCGGTCCACAACCGTTGAATCAGGCGAAACCTGTAAAAACAGAGAATTAAGAAAAATCGACTTTTCTGTGAAACCGAGGTGTAATGGTGAAGTCCTGTTTTATAGGAATTCACCGATATCTTCGAGTATTAGGGTCTCACGCATTCCAAATTTGTTTTTGTTGTAGCACTTGTTTAGTTTAATCGTTAGACACCCTTTTGCGCCGCATTTAGGCTAATTCTAGTTATAATCAGTTATTTTCAGTTTTATAATTACGTAGTTTCATTGCATTTGTAGAAATTTTTATTTCTTCATTTTTCGTGCTGATTTTGCTCTGGATCGGTCAGTCGGTCCACAACCGTTGAATCAGGCGAAACCTGTAAAGAAAACAGAGAGAATTAAGAAAAATCGACTTTTCTGTGAAACCGAGGTGTAATGGTGAAGTCCTGTTTTATAGGAATTCACCGATATCTTCGAGTATTAGGGTCTCACGCATTCCAAATTTGTTTTTGTTGTAGCACTTGTTTGGTTTAATCGTTAGACACCCTTTTGCGCCGCATTTAGGTAATTCTAGTTATAATCAGTTATTTTCAGTTTTATAATTACGTAGTTTCATTGCATTTGTAGAAATTTTTATTTCTTCATTTTTCGTGCTGATTTTGCTCTGGATCGGTCGGTCGGTCCACAACCGTTGAATCAGGCGAAACCTGTAAAGAAAACAGAGAATTAAGAAAAATCGACTTTTCTGTGAAACTGAGGTGTAATGGTGAAGTCCTGTTTTATA
Source organism: Teinopalpus imperialis (assembly GCA_029286865.1). NCBI lineage: Eukaryota > Metazoa > Arthropoda > Insecta > Lepidoptera > Papilionidae > Teinopalpus > Teinopalpus imperialis. The sequence continues at coordinate 67,087 of JAGSMU010000282.1, forward strand.
GGAATTCACCGATATCTTTGAGTATTAGGGTCTCACGCATTCAAATTTGTTTTTGTTGTAGCACTTGTTTAGTTTAATCGTTAGACACCCTTTTGCGCCGCATTTAGGCTAATTCTAGTTATAATCAGTTATTTTCAGTTTTATAATTACGTAGTTTCATTGCATTTGTAGAAATTTTTATTTCTTCATTTTTCGTGCTGATTTTGCTCTGGATCGGTCGGTCGGTCCACAACCGTTGAATCAGGCGAAACCTGTAAAGAAAACAGAGAATTAAGAAAAATCGACTTTTCTGTGAAACCGAGGTGTAATGGTGAAGTCCTGTTTTATAGGAATTCACCGATATCTTCGAGTATTAGGGTCTCGCATTCCAAATTTGTTTTTGTTGTAGCACTTGTTTAGTTTAATCGTTAGACACCCTTTTGCGCCGCATTTAGGCCAATTCTAGTTATAATCAGTTATTTTCAGTTTTATAATTACGTAGTTTCATTGCATTTGTAGAAATTTTTATTTCTTCATTTTTCGATGCTGATTTTGCTCTGGATCGGTCAGTCCCGGTCACAACCGTTGAATCAGGCGAAACCTGTAAAGAAAACAGAGAATTAAGAAAAATCGACTTTTCTGTGAAACCGAGTGTAATGGTGAAGTCCTGTTTTATAGGAATTCACCGATATCTTCAGTATTAGGGTCTCACGCATTCCAAATTTGTTTTTGTTGTAGCACTTGTTTAGTTTAATCGTTAGACACCCTTTTGCGCCGCATTTAGGTAATTCTAGTTATAATCAGTTATTTTCAGTTTTATAATTACGTAGTTTCATTGCATTTGTAAAATTTTATTTCTTCATTTTTCGTGCTGATTTTGCTCTGGATCGGTCAGTCCCGGTCCACAACCGTTGAATCAGGCGAAACCTGTAAAGAAAAACAGAAATTAAGAAAAATCGACTTTTCTGTGAAACCGAGGTGTAATGGTGAAGTCCTGTTTTATAGAATTCACCGATATCTTGAGTATTAGGGTCTCACGCATTCCAAATTTGTTTTTTGTTGTAGCACTTGTTTGGTTTAATCGTTAGACACCCTTTTGCGCCGCATTTAGGTAATTCTAGTTATAATCAGTTATTTTCAGTTTTATAATTACGTAGTTTCATTGCATTTGTAGAAATTTTTATTTCTTCATTTTTCGTGCTGATTTTGCTCTGGATCGGTCAGTCGGTCCACAACCGTTGAATCAGGCGAAACCTGTAAAAGAAAACAGAGAGAATTAAGAAAAAATCGACTTTTCTGTGAAACCGAGGTGTAATGGTGAAGTCCTGTTTTATAGAATTCACCGATATCTTCGAGTATTAGGGTCTCACGCATTCCAAATTTGTTTTTGTTGTAGCACTTGTTTGGTTTAATCGTTAGACACCTTTTGCGCCGCATTTAGGCCAATTCTAGTTATAATCAGTTATTTTCAGTTTTATAATTACGTAGTTTCATTGCATTTGTAGAAATTTTTATTTCTTCATTTTTCGATGCTGATTTTGCTCTGGATCGGTCGGTCGGTCCACAACCGTTGAATCAGGCGAAACCTGTAAAAACAGAGAATTAAGAAAAATCGACTTTTTCTGTGAAACCGAGGTGTAATGGTGAAGTCCTGTTTTATAGGAATTCACCGATATCTTCAGTATTAGGGTCTCACGCATTCCAAATTTGTTTTTTGTTGTAGCACTTGTTTAGTTTAATCGTTAGACACCCTTTTGCGCCGCATTTAGGCTAATTCTAGTTATAATCCAGTTATTTTCAGTTTTATAATTACGTAGTTTCATTGCATTTGTAGAAATTTTTATTTCTTCATTTTTCGTGCTGATTTTGCTCTGGATCGGTCAGTCCCGGTCCACAACCGTTGAATCAGGCAGAAACCTGTAAAGAAAACAGAGAGAATTAAGAAAAATCGACTTTTCTGTGAAACCGAGGTGTAATGGTGAAGTCCTGTTTTATAGGAATTCACCGATATCTTGAGTATTAGGTCTCACGCATTCCAAATTTGTTTTTGTTGTAGCACTTGTTTAGTTTAATCGTTAGACACCCTTTTGCGCCGCATTTAGGCTAATTCTAGTTATAATCAGTTATTTTCAGTTTTATAATTACGCAGTTTCATTGCATTTGTAGAAATTTTTATTTCTTCATTTTTCGTGCTGATTTTGCTCTGATCGGTCAGTCCGGTCCACAACCGTTGAATCAGGCGAACCTGTAAAAGAAAACAGAGAATTAAGAAAAAATCGACTTTTTCTGTGAAACCGAGTGTAATGGTGAAGTCCTGTTTTATAGAATTCACCGATATCTTGAGTATTAGGGTCTCAATGCATTCCAAATTTGTTTTTGTTGTAGCACTTGTTTAGTTTAATCGTTAGACACCCTTTTTGCGCCGCATTTAGCCAATTCTAGTTATAATCAGTTATTTTCAGTTTTATAATTACGTAGTTTCATTGCATTTGTAGAAATTTTTATTTCTTCATTTTTCGTGCTGATTTTGCTCTGATCGGTCAGTCCGGTCCACAACCGTTGAATCAGGCGAACCTGTAAAGAAAACAGAGAATTAAGAAAAATCGACTTTTTCTGTGAAACCGAGTGTAATGGTGAAGTCCTGTTTTATAGGAATTCACCGATATCTTTAATTATTAGGGTCTCACGCATTCAAATTTGTTTTTGTTGTAGCACTTGTTTAGTTTAATCGTTAGACACCCTTTTGCGCCGCATTTAGGCCAATTCTAGTTATAATCAGTTATTTTCAGTTTTATAATTACGTAGTTTCATTGCATTTGTAGAAATTTTTATTTCTTCATTTTTCGTGCTGATTTTGCTCTGGATCGGTCGGTCGGTCCACAACCGTTGAATCAGGCGAACCTGTAAAGAAAACAGAGAGAATTAAGAAAAATCGACTTTTTCTGTGAAACCGAGTGTAATGGTGAAGTCCTGTTTTATAGGAATTCACCGATATCTTTAATTATTAGGGTCTCACGCATTCAAATTTGTTTTTGTTGTAGCACTTGTTTAGTTTAATCGTTAGACACCCTTTGCGCCGCATTTAGGCCAATTCTAGTTATAATCAGTTATTTTCAGTTTTATAATTACGTAGTTTCATTGCATTTGTAGAAATTTTATTTCTTCATTTTTCGTGCTGATTTTGCTCTGGATCGGTCGGTCGGTCCACAACCGTTGAATCAGGCGAAACCTGTAAAGAAAACAGAGAGAATTAAGAAAAATCGACTTTTTCTGTGAAACCGAGGTGTAATGGTGAAGTCCTGTTTTATAGGAATTCACCGATATCTTGAGTATTAGGGTCTCACGCATTCCAAATTTGTTTTTGTTGTAGCACTTGTTTGGTTTAATCGTTAGACACCCTTTTGCGCCGCATTTAGGCCAATTCTAGTTATAATCAGTTATTTTCAGTTTTATAATTACGTAGTTTCATTGCATTTGTAGAAATTTTATTTCTTCATTTTTCGTGCTGATTTTGCTCTGGATCGGTCGGTCGGTCCACAACCGTTGAATCAGGCGAAACCTGTAAAGAAAACAGAGAGAATTAAGAAAAATCGACTTTTTCTGTGAAACCGAGGTGTAATGGTGAAGTCTGTTTTATAGAATTCACCGATATCTTTGAGTATTAGGTCTCACGCATTCCAAATTTGTTTTTGTTGTAGCACTTGTTTGGTTTAATCGTTAGACACCCTTTTTGCGCCGCATTTAGGTAATTCTAGTTATAATCAGTTATTTTCAGTTTTATAATTACGTAGTTTCATTGCATTTGTAGAAATTTTATTTCTTCATTTTTCGTGCTGATTTTGCTCTGGATCGGTCGGTCGGTCCACAACCGTTGAATCAGGCGAAACCTGTAAAAACAGAGAGAATTAAGAAAAATCGACTTTTTCTGTGAAACCGAGGTGTAATGGTGAAGTCCTGTTTTATAGAATTCACCGATATCTTTGAGTATTAGGGTCTCACGCATTCCAAATTTGTTTTTGTTGTAGCACTTGTTTAGTTTAATCGTTAGACACCCTTTTGCGCCGCATTTAGGTAATTCTAGTTATAATCAGTTATTTTCAGTTTTATAATTACGTAGTTTCATTGCATTTGTAGAAATTTTATTTCTTCATTTTTCGATGCTGATTTTGCTCTGGATCGGTCAGTCCCGGTCACAACCGTTGAATCAGGCGAAACCTGTAAAGAAAACAGAGAATTAAGAAAAATCGACTTTTTCTGTGAAACCGAGGTGTAATGGTGAAGTCCTGTTTTATAGGAATTCACCGATATCTTTGAGTATTAGGGTCTCACGCATTCCAAATTTGTTTTTGTTGTAGCACTTGTTTAGTTTAATCGTTAGACACCCTTTTGCGCCGCATTTAGGCCAATTCTAGTTATAATCAGTTATTTTCAGTTTTATAATTACGTAGTTTCATTGCATTTGTAGAAATTTTATTTCTTCATTTTTCGATGCTGATTTTGCTCTGGATCGGTCAGTCCCGGTCCACAACCGTTGAATCAGGCGAAACCTGTAAAGAAAACAGAGAATTAGAAAAATCGACTTTTTCTGTGAAACCGAGGTGTAATGGTGAAGTCCTGTTTTATAGGAATTCACCGATATCTTCGAGTATTAGGGTCTCACGCATTCCAAATTTGTTTTTGTTGTAGCACTTGTTTAGTTTAATCGTTAGACACCCTTTTGCGCCGCATTTAGGCCAATTCTAGTTATAATCAGTTATTTTCCAGTTTTATAATTACGTAGTTTCATTGCATTTGTAGAAATTTTATTTCTTCATTTTTCGATGCTGATTTTGCTCTGGATCGGTCAGTCCGGTCCACAACCGTTGAATCAGGCAGAAACCTGTAAAAACAGAGAGAATTAAGAAAAATCGACTTTTTCTGTGAAACCGAGGTGTAATGGTGAAGTCCTGTTTTATAGAATTCACCGATATCTTGAGTATTAGGGTCTCACGCATTCCAAATTTGTTTTTGTTGTAGCACTTGTTTAGTTTAATCGTTAGACACCCTTTTGCGCCGCATTTAGGCCAATTCTAGTTATAATCAGTTATTTTCAGTTTTATAATTACGTAGTTTCATTGCATTTGTAGAAATTTTTATTTCTTCATTTTTCGATGCTGATTTTGCTCTGGATCAGTCAGTCCCGGTCCACAACCGTTGAATCAGGCGAAACCTGTAAAGAAAACAGAGAGAATTAAGAAAAATCGACTTTTCTGTGAAACCGAGGTGTAATGGTGAAGTCCTGTTTTATAGGAATTCACCGATATCTTTGAGTATTAGGTCTCACGCATTCCAAATTTGTTTTTGTTGTAGCACTTGTTTAGTTTAATCGTTAGACACCTTTTTGCGCCGCATTTAGGCCAATTCTAGTTATAATCAGTTATTTTCAGTTTTATAATTACGTAGTTTCATTGCATTTGTAGAAATTTTTATTTCTTCATTTTTCGATGCTGATTTTGCTCTGGATCGGTCAGTCCCGGTCCACAACCGTTGAATCAGGCGAAACCTGTAAAAACAGAGAATTAAGAAAAATCGACTTTTCTGTGAAACCGAGGTGTAATGGTGAAGTCCTGTTTTATAGGAATTCACCGATATCTTGAGTATTAGGGTCTCACGCATTCCAAATTTGTTTTTGTTGTAGCACTTGTTTGGTTTAATCGTTAGACACCCTTTTGCGCCGCATTTAGGCCAATTCTAGTTATAATCCAGTTATTTTCCAGTTTTATAATTACGTAGTTTCATTGCATTTGTAGAAATTTTTATTTCTTCATTTTTCGATGCTGATTTTGCTCTGGATCGGTCAGTCCCGGTCCACAACCGTTGAATCAGGCAGAAACCTGTAAAGAAAACAGAGAATTAAGAAAAAATCGGCTTTTTCTGTGAAACCGAGGTGTAATGGTGAAGTCCCGTTTTATAGGAATTCACCGATATCTTTAATTATTAGGGTCTCACGCATTCCAAATTTGTTTTTGTTGTAGCACTTGTTTAGTTTAATCGTTAGACACCCTTTTGCGCCGCATTTAGGCCAATTCTAGTTATAATCCAGTTATTTTCAGTTTTATAATTACGTAGTTTCATTGCATTTGTAGAAATTTTTATTTCTTCATTTTTCGATGCTGATTTTGCTCTGGATCGGTCAGTCGGTCCACAACCGTTGAATCAGGCGAAACCTGTAAAGAAAACAGAGAATTAAGAAAAATCGACTTTTCTGTGAAACCGAGGTGTAATGGTGAAGTCCTGTTTTATAGAATTCACCGATATCTTTGAGTATTAGGGTCTCACGCATTCCAAATTTGTTTTTGTTGTAGCACTTGTTTAGTTTAATCGTTAGACACCCTTTTGCGCCGCATTTAGGCCAATTCTAGTTATAATCAGTTATTTTCAGTTTTATAATTACGTAGTTTCATTGCATTTGTAGAAATTTTATTTCTTCATTTTTCGATGCTGATTTTGCTCTGGATCGGTCGGTCGGTCCACAACCGTTGAATCAGGCGAAACCTGTAAAGAAAACAGAGAGAATTAAGAAAAATCGACTTTTCTGTGAAACCGAGGTGTAATGGTGAAGTCCTGTTTTATAGAATTCACCGATATCTTGAGTATTAGGTCTCACGCATTCCAAATTTGTTTTTGTTGTAGCACTTGTTTAGTTTAATCGTTAGACACCCTTTTGCGCCGCATTTAGGCCAATTCTAGTTATAATCAGTTATTTTCAGTTTTATAATTACGTAGTTTCATTGCATTTGTAGAAATTTTTATTTCTTCATTTTTCGTGCTGATTTTGCTCTGGATCGGTCGGTCGGTCCACAACCGTTGAATCAGGCGAAACCTGTAAAGAAAACAGAGAATTAAGAAAAATCGACTTTTCTGTGAAACCGAGGTGTAATGGTGAAGTCCTGTTTTATAGGAATTCACCGATATCTTTGAGTATTAGGGTCTCACGCATTCCAAATTTGTTTTTGTTGTAGCACTTGTTTAGTTTAATCGTTAGACACCCTTTTGCGCCGCATTTAGGCCAATTCTAGTTATAATCAGTTATTTTCAGTTTTATAATTACGTAGTTTCATTGCATTTGTAGAAATTTTTATTTCTTCATTTTTCGTGCTGATTTTGCTCTGGATCGGTCAGTCGGTCCACAACCGTTGAATCAGGCGAAACCTGTAAAAACAGAGAATTAAGAAAAATCGACTTTTCTGTGAAACCGAGGTGTAATGGTGAAGTCCTGTTTTATAGAATTCACCGATATCTTTGAGTATTAGGGTCTCACGCATTCCAAATTTGTTTTTGTTGTAGCACTTGTTTAGTTTAATCGTTAGACACCCTTTTGCGCCGCATTTAGGTAATTCTAGTTATAATCAGTTATTTTCAGTTTTATAATTACGTAGTTTCATTGCATTTGTAGAAATTTTTATTTCTTCATTTTTCGTGCTGATTTTGCTCTGGATCGGTCGGTCGGTCCACAACCGTTGAATCAGGCGAAACCTGTAAAGAAAACAGAGAATTAAGAAAAATCGACTTTTCTGTGAAACCGAGGTGTAATGGTGAAGTCCTGTTTTATAGGAATTCACCGATATCTTTGAGTATTAGGGTCTCACGCATTCCAAATTTGTTTTTGTTGTAGCACTTGTTTAGTTTAATCGTTAGACACCCTTTTGCGCCGCATTTAGGTAATTCTAGTTATAATCAGTTATTTTCAGTTTTATAATTACGTAGTTTCATTGCATTTGTAAAATTTTATTTCTTCATTTTTCGTGCTGATTTTGCTCTGGATCGGTCAGTCGGTCCACAACCGTTGAATCAGGCGAAACCTGTAAAAACAGAGAGAATTAAGAAAAATCGACTTTTCTGTGAAACCGAGGTGTAATGGTGAAGTCCTGTTTTATAGGAATTCACCGATATCTTTGAGTATTAGGGTCTCACGCATTCAAATTTGTTTTTGTTGTAGCACTTGTTTAGTTTAATCGTTAGACACCCTTTTGCGCCGCATTTAGGTAATTCTAGTTATAATCAGTTATTTTCAGTTTTATAATTACGTAGTTTCATTGCATTTGTAGAAATTTTTATTTCTTCATTTTCGATGCTGATTTTGCTCTGGATCGGTCAGTCCTGGTCCACAACCGTTGAATCAGGCGAAACCTGTAAAAACAGAGAATTAAGAAAAATCGACTTTTCTGTGAAACCGAGTGTAATGGTGAAGTCCTGTTTTATAGAATTCACCGATATCTTGAGTATTAGGTCTCACGCATTCAAATTTGTTTTTGTTGTAGCACTTGTTTGGTTTAATCGTTAGACACCCTTTTTGCGCCGCATTTAGGTAATTCTAGTTATAATCAGTTATTTTCAGTTTTATAATTACGTAGTTTCATTGCATTTGTAAAATTTTATTTCTTCATTTTTCGTGCTGATTTTGCTCTGGATCGGTCAGTCGGTCCACAACCGTTGAATCAGGCGAAACCTGTAAAAACAGAGAATTAAGAAAAATCGACTTTTCTGTGAAACTGAGGTGTAATGGTGAAGTCTGTTTTATAGGAATTCACCGATATCTTTGAGCATTAGGTCTCACGCATTCAAATTTGTTTTTATTTCTTCATTTTCGATGCTGATTTTGCTCTGGATCAGTCAGTCCCGGTCCACAACCGTTGAATCAGGCGAAACCTGTAAAGAAAACAGAGAATTAAGAAAAATCGACTTTTCTGTGAAACCGAGGTGTAATGGTGAAGTCCTGTTTTATAGGAATTCACCGATATCTTTGAGCATTAGGTCTCACGCATTCCAAATTTGTTTTTGTTGTAGCACTTGTTTAGTTTAATCGTTAGACACCCTTTTGCGCCGCATTTAGGTAATTCTAGTTATAATCAGTTATTTTCCAGTTTTATAATTACGTAGTTTCATTGCATTTGTAGAAATTTTTATTTCTTCATTTTTCGTGCTGATTTTGCTCTGGATCGGTCAGTCCCGGTCACAACCGTTGAATCAGGCGAAACCTGTAAAGAAAACAGAGAATTAAGAAAAATCGACTTTTCTGTGAAACCGAGGTGTAATGGTGAAGTCCTGTTTTATAGGAATTCACCGATATCTTCAGTATTAGGGTCTCACGCATTCCAAATTTGTTTTTGTTGTAGCACTTGTTTGGATTTAATCGTTAGACACCCTTTTGCGCCGCATTTAGGTAATTCTAGTTATAATCAGTTATTTTCAGTTTTATAATTACGTAGTTTCATTGCATTTGTAGAAATTTTATTTCTTCATTTTTCGTGCTGATTTTGCTCTGGATCGGTCAGTCGGTCCACAACCGTTGAATCAGGCAGAAACCTGTAAAGAAAACAGAGAGAATTAAGAAAAATCGACTTTTTCTGTGAAACCGAGGTGTAATGGTGAGTCCTGTTTTATAGGAATTCACCGATATCTTTGAGTATTAGGGTCTCACGCATTCCAAATTTGTTTTTGTTGTAGCACTTGTTTGGTTTAATCGTTAGACACCCTTTTGCGCCGCATTTAGCCAATTCTAGTTATAATCAGTTATTTTCAGTTTTATAATTACGTAGTTTCATTGCATTTGTAGAAATTTTATTTCTTCATTTTTCGTGCTGATTTTGCTCTGGATCGGTCAGTCCCGGTCCACAACCGTTGAATCAGGCGAAACCTGTAAAAACAGAGAATTAAGAAAAATCGACTTTTTCTGTGAAACCGAGGTGTAATGGTGAAGTCCTGTTTTATAGAATTCACCGATATCTTTGAGTATTAGGGTCTCACGCATTCCAAATTTGTTTTTGTTGTAGCACTTGTTTGGATTTAATCGTTAGACACCCTTTTTGCGCCGCATTTAGGCCAATTCTAGTTATAATCAGTTATTTTCAGTTTTATAATTACGTAGTTTCATTGCATTTGTAGAAATTTTTATTTCTTCATTTTTCGTGCTGATTTTGCTCTGGATCGGTCGGTCGGTCCACAACCGTTGAATCAGGCGAAACCTGTAAAGAAAACAGAGAGAATTAAGAAAAATCGACTTTTTCTGTGAAACCGAGTGTAATGGTGAAGTCCTGTTTTATAGGAATTCACCGATATCTTTGAGTATTAGGTCTCACGCATTCCAAATTTGTTTTTGTTGTAGCACTTGTTTAGTTTAATCGTTAGACACCCTTTTGCGCCGCATTTAGGTAATTCTAGTTATAATCAGTTATTTTCAGTTTTATAATTACGTAGTTTCATTGCATTTGTAGAATTTTTATTTCTTCATTTTCGATGCTGATTTTGCTCTGGATCGGTCAGTCCCGGTCCACAACCGTTGAATCAGGCGAAACCTGTAAAGAAAACAGAGAGAATTAAGAAAAATCGACTTTTTCTGTGAAACCGAGGTGTAATGGTGAAGTCCTGTTTTATAGAATTCACCGATATCTTTGAGTATTAGGGTCTCACGCATTCCAAATTTGTTTTTGTTGTAGCACTTGTTTGGATTTAATCGTTAGACACCTTTTGCGCCGCATTTAGGCCAATTCTAGTTATAATCCAGTTATTTTCAGTTTTATAATTACGTAGTTTCATTGCATTTGTAGAAATTTTTATTTCTTCATTTTTCGTGCTGATTTTGCTCTGGATCGGTCAGTCCGGTCCACAACCGTTGAATCAGGCGAAACCTGTAAAGAAAACAGAGAGAATTAAGAAAAATCGACTTTTTCTGTGAAACCGAGGTGTAATGGTGAAGTCCTGTTTTATAGGAATTCACCGATATCTTTAGTATTAGGGTCTCACGCATTCAAATTTGTTTTTGTTGTAGCACTTGTTTAGTTTAATCGTTAGACACCCTTTTGCGCCGCATTTAGGCCAATTCTAGTTATAATCAGTTATTTTCAGTTTTATAATTACGTAGTTTCATTGCATTTGTAGAAATTTTATTTCTTCATTTTTCGTGCTGATTTTGCTCTGGATCGGTCAGTCCCGGTCCACAACCGTTGAATCAGGCGAAACCTGTAAAGAAAACAGAGAATTAAGAAAAAAATCGGCTTTTCTGTGAAACCGAGGTGTAATGGTGAAGTCCTGTTTTATAGGAATTCACCGATATCTTTGAGTATTAGGGTCTCACGCATTCCAAATTTGTTTTTGTTGTAGCACTTGTTTGGTTTAATCGTTAGACACCCTTTTGCGCCGCATTTAGGCCAATTCTAGTTATAATCAGTTATTTTCAGTTTTATAATTACGTAGTTTCATTGCATTTGTAGAAATTTTATTTCTTCATTTTTCGTGCTGATTTTGCTCTGGATCGGTCAGTCCCGGTCCACAACCGTTGAATCAGGCAGAAACCTGTAAAAACAGAGAATTAAGAAAAATCGACTTTTTCTGTGAAACCGAGGTGTAATGGTGAAGTCCTGTTTTATAGGAATTCACCGATATCTTTAATTATTAGGGTCTCACGCATTCCAAATTTGTTTTTGTTGTAGCACTTGTTTAGTTTAATCGTTAGACACCTTTTTGCGCCGCATTTAGGTAATTCTAGTTATAATCAGTTATTTTCAGTTTTATAATTACGTAGTTTCATTGCATTTGTAGAAATTTTTATTTCTTCATTTTTCGTGCTGATTTTGCTCTGGATCGGTCGGTCGGTCCACAACCGTTGAATCAGGCAGAAACCTGTAAAGAAAACAGAGAATTAAGAAAAATCGACTTTTTCTGTGAAACCGAGGTGTAATGGTGAAGTCCTGTTTTATAGAATTCACCGATATCTTTGAGTATTAGGGTCTCACGCATTCCAAATTTGTTTTTGTTGTAGCACTTGTTTAGTTTAATCGTTAGACACCCTTTTGCGCCGCATTTAGGCCATTTCTAGTCTAGTTCTAATCAATTATTTTAGTTTCATAATTACGTAGTTTCATTGCATTTGTAGAAATTTTTATTTCTTCATTTTTCGTGCTGATTTTGCTCTGGATCGGTCAGTCCCGGTCCACAACTGCTGAATCAGGCGAAACCTGTAAAGAAAACAGAGAGAATTAAGAAAAATCGACTTTTTCTGTGAAACCGAGGTGTAATGGTGAAGTCCTGTTTTATAGGAATTCACCGATATCTTTGAGTATTAGGGTCTCACGCATTCCAAATTTGTTTTTTGTTGTAGCACTTGTTTAGTTTAATCGTTAGACACCCTTTTTGCGCCGCATTTAGGCCAATTCTAGTTATAATCAGTTATTTTCAGTTTTATAATTACGTAGTTTCATTGCATTTGTAGAAATTTTTATTTCTTCATTTTTCGTGCTGATTTTGCTCTGGATCGGTCAGTCCCGGTCCACAACCGTTGAATCAGGCGAAACCTGTAAAGAAAACAGAGAGAATTAAGAAAAAATCGACTTTTTCTGTGAAACCGAGGTGTAATGGTGAAGTCCTGTTTTATAGGAATTCACCGATATCTTTGAGTATTAGGGTCTCACGCATTCCAAATTTGTTTGTTTGTTGTAGCACTTGTTTAGTTTAATCGTTAGACACCCTTTTTGCGCCGCATTTAGGCCAATTCTAGTTATAATCAGTTATTTTCAGTTTTATAATTACGTAGTTTCATTGCATTTGTAGAAATTTTTATTTCTTCATTTTTCGTGCTGATTTTGCTCTGGATCGGTCAGTCCCGGTCCACAACCGTTGAATCAGGCAGAAACCTGTAAAAGAAAACAGAGAGAATTAAGAAAAATCGACTTTTTCTGTGAAACCGAGGTGTAATGGTGAAGTCCTGTTTTATAGGAATTCACCGATATCTTTGAGCATTAGGTCTCACGCATTCCAAATTTGTTTTTGTTGTAGCACTTGTTTGGTTTAATCGTTAGACACCCTTTTGCGCCGCATTTAGGCCAATTCTAGTTATAATCAGTTATTTTCAGTTTTATAATTACGTAGTTTCATTGCATTTGTAGAAATTTTTATTTCTTCATTTTTCGTGCTGATTTTGCTCTGGATCAGTCAGTCCCGGTCCACAACCGTTGAATCAGGCGAAACCTGTAAAGAAAACAGAGAATTAAGAAAAATCGACTTTTTCTGTGAAACCGAGGTGTAATGGTGAAGTCCTGTTTTATAGGAATTCACCGATATCTTTGAGTATTAGGGTCTCAATGCATTCCAAATTTGTTTTTGTTGTAGCACTTGTTTAGTTTAATCGTTAGACACCCTTTTGCGCCGCATTTAGGCCATTTCTAGTCTAGTTCTAATCAATTATTTTTAGTTTCATAATTACGTAGTTTCATTGCATTTGTAGAAATTTTTATTTCTTCATTTTTCGTGCTGATTTTGCTCTGGATCAGTCAGTCCCGGTCCACAACCGTTGAATCAGGCGAAACCTGTAAAAACAGAGAATTAAGAAAAAATCGACTTTTTCTGTGAAACCGAGGTGTAATGGTGAAGTCCTGTTTTATAGGAATTCACCGATATCTTTGAGTATTAGGGTCTCACGCATTCCAAATTTGTTTTTTGTTGTAGCACTTGTTTAGTTTAATCGTTAGACACCCTTTTTGCGCCGCATTTAGGCTTCCAATTCTAGTTATAATCAGTTATTTTCAGTTTTATAATTACGTAGTTTCATTGCATTTGTAGAAATTTTTATTTCTTCATTTTTCGTGCTGATTTTGCTCTGGATCGGTCAGTCCCGGTCCACAACCGTTGAATCAGGCGAAACCTGTAAAGAAAACAGAGAGAATTAAGAAAAAATCGACTTTTTCTGTGAAACCGAGGTGTAATGGTGAAGTCCTGTTTTATAGGAATTCACCGATATCTTTGAGTATTAGGTCTCACGCATTCAAATTTGTTTTTGTTGTAGCACTTGTTTAGTTTAATCGTTAGACACCTTTTTGCGCCGCATTTAGGCCATTTCTAGTCTAGTTCTAATCAATTATTTTAGTTTCATAATTACGTAATTTTATTCCATTTGTAAAAAAATTTCATTTCTTCGTTTTTCGTGCTGATTTTGCTCTGGATCGGTCAGTCCCGGTCCACAACCGTTGAATCAGGCGAAACCTGTAAAGAAAACAGAGAATTAAGAAAAATCGACTTTTCTGTGAAACTGAGGTGTAATGGTGAAGTCCTGTTTTATAGGAATTCACCGATATCTTTGAGTATTAGGGTCTCACGCATTCAAATTTGTTTTTGTTGTAGCACTTGTTTAGTTTAATCGTTAGACACCCTTTTGCGCCGCATTTAGGCCAATTCTAGTTATAATCAGTTATTTTCAGTTTTATAATTACGTAGTTTCATTGCATTTGTAGAAATTTTATTTCTTCATTTTTCGTGCTGATTTTGCTCTGGATCGGTCAGTCCCGGTCCACAACCGCTGAATCAGGCGAAACCCGTAAAGAAAACAGAGAGAATTAAGAAAAATCGACTTTTTCTGTGAAACTGAGGTGTAATGGTGAAGTCCTGTTTTATAGGAATTCACCGATATCTTTGAGCATTAGGTCTCACGCATTCCAAATTTGTTTTTGTTGTAGCACTTGTTTAGTTTAATCGTTAGACACCCTTTGCGCCGCATTTAGGCCATTTCTAGTCTAGTTCTAATCAATTATTTTTAGTTTCATAATTACGTAATTTTATTCCATTTGTAAAAAAAATTTCATTTCTTCGTTTTTCGTGCTGATTTTGCTCTGGATCGGTCAGTCCCGGTCCACAACCGTTGAATCAGGCGAAACCCGTAAAGAAAACAGAGAATTAAGAAAAATCGACTTTTCTGTGAAACCGAGGTGTAATGGTGAAGTCCTGTTTTATAGAATTCACCGATATCTTTGAGCATTAGGTCTCACGCATTCCAAATTTGTTTTTGTTGTAGCATTTGTTTAGAGTAATTGTTAGACAGTCATCCTGCGCCGCATTTAGGCCAATTCTAGTTATAATCAGTTATTTTCAGTTTTATAATTACGTAGTTTCATTGCATTTGTAGAAATTTTTATTTCTTCATTTTTCGTGCTGATTTTGCTCTGGATCGGTCAGTCCCGGTCCACAACCGTTGAATCAGGCGAAACCTGTAAAGAAAACAGAGAATTAAGAAAAATCGACTTTTCTGTGAAACCGAGGTGTACGGTGAAGTCCTGTTTTATAGGAATTCACCGATATCTTGAGTATTAGGTCTCACGCATTCAAATTTGTTTTTGTTGTAGCACTTGTTTAGTTTAATCGTTAGACACCCTTTGCGCCGCATTTAGCCAATTCTAGTTATAATCAGTTATTTTCAGTTTTATAATTACGTAGTTTCATTGCATTTGTAGAAATTTTTATTTCTTCATTTTTCGTGCTGATTTTGCTCTGGATCGGTCAGTCCCGGTCCACAACCGTTGAATCAGGCGAAACCTGTAAAGAAAACAGAGAATTAAGAAAAAATCGACTTTTCTGTGAAACCGAGGTGTAATGGTGAAGTCCTGTTTTATAGAATTCACCGATATCTTGAGTATTAGGTCTCACGCATTCCAAATTTGTTTTTGTTGTAGCATTTGTTTAGAGTAATTGTTAGACAGTCATCCTGCGCCGCATTTAGCCATTTCTAGTCTAGTTCTAATCAATTATTTTTAGTTTCATAATTGCGTAATTTTATTCCATTTGTAAAAAAAATTTCATTTCTTCGTTTTTCGTGCTGATTTTGTAACCTAACCTAACCTAACTCTAACCTAACCTAACCTAACTCTAACCTAACCTAACCTAACTCTAACCTAACCTAACCTAACCTAACCTAACCTAACTCTAACCTAACCTAACCCCCTATATCTTGTGTATTAGAGTCTTAAGCATTCCAAATTGGTTTTTGTTGTAGCATTTGTTTAGAGTAATTGTTAGACAGTCATCCTGCGCCGCATTTAGGCCAATTCTAGTTATAATCAGTTATTTTCAGTTTTATAATTACGTAGTTTCATTGCATTTGTAGAAATTTTTATTTCTTCATTTTTCGTGCTGATTTTGCTCTGATCGGTCAGTCCCGGTCCACAACCGTTGAATCAGGCGAAACCTGTAAAGAAAACAGAGAGAATTAAGAAAAAATCGACTTTTCTGTGAAACTGAGGTGTAATGGTGAAGTCCTGTTTTATAGGAATTCACCGATATCTTGAGTATTAGGGTCTCACGCATTCCAAATTTGTTTTTGTTGTAGCATTTGTTTAGAGTAATTGTTAGACAGTCATCCTGCGCCGCATTTAGCCAATTCTAGTTATAATCAGTTATTTTCAGTTTTATAATTACGTAGTTTCATTGCATTTGTAGAAATTTTTATTTCTTCATTTTTCGTGCTGATTTTGTAACCTAACCTAACCTAACCTAACCTAACCTAACCCCCTATATCTTTGTGTATTAGAGTCTTAAGCATTCCAAATTGGTTTTTGTTGTAGCACTTGTTTAGTTTAATCGTTAGACACCCTTTGCGCCGCATTTAGCCAATTCTAGTTATAATCAGTTATTTTCAGTTTTATAATTACGTAGTTTCATTGCATTTGTAGAAATTTTTATTTCTTCATTTTTCGTGCTGATTTTGTAACCTAACCTAACCTAACCTAACTCTAACCTAACCTAACCTAACCTAACCCCCTATATCTTGTGTATTAGAGTCTTAAGCATTCCAAATTGGTTTTTGTTGTAGCATTTGTTTAGAGTAATTGTTAGACAGTCATCCTGCGCCGCATTTAGCCAATTCTAGTTATAATCAGTTATTTTCAGTTTTATAATTACGTAGTTTCATTGCATTTGTAGAAATTTTTATTTCTTCATTTTTCGTGCTGATTTTGCTCTGGATCGGTCAGTCCCGGTCCACAACCGCTGAATCAGGCGAAACCTGTAAAGAAAACAGAGAATTAAGAAAAATCGACTTTTCTGTGAAACTGAGGTAATGGTGAAGTCCTGTTTTATAGAATTCACCGATATCTTGAGTATTAGGGTCTCACGCATTCCAAATTTGTTTTTGTTGTAGCACTTGTTTAGTTTAATCGTTAGACACCCTTTGCGCCGCATTTAGCCAATTCTAGTTATAATCAGTTATTTTCAGTTTTATAATTACGTAGTTTCATTGCATTTGTAGAAATTTTTATTTCTTCATTTTTCGTGCTGATTTTGCTCTGATCGGTCAGTCCCGGTCCACAACCGTTGAATCAGGCGAAACCTGTAAAGAAAACAGAGAATTAAGAAAAAATCGACTTTTTCTGTGAAACTGAGGTGTAATGGTGAAGTCCTGTTTTATAGGAATTCACCGATATCTTGAGTATTAGGTCTCACGCATTCCAAATTTGTTTTTGTTGTAGCACTTGTTTAGTTTAATCGTTAGACACCCTTTGCGCCGCATTTAGCCATTTCTAGTCTAGTTCTAATCAATTATTTTTAGTTTCATAATTACGTAATTTTATTCCATTTGTAAAAAAAATTTCATTTCTTCTGTTTTTCGTGCTGATTTTGCTCTGGATCGGTCAGTCCCGGTCCACAACCGTTGAATCAGGCGAAACCTGTAAAGAAAACAGAGAATTAAGAAAAATCGACTTTTCTGTGAAACTGAGGTAATGGTGAAGTCCTGTTTTATAGGAATTCACCGATATCTTGAGTATTAGGGTCTCACGCATTCCAAATTTGTTTTTGTTGTAGCACTTGTTTAGTTTAATCGTTAGACACCCTTTTGCGCCGCATTTAGGCCAATTCTAGTTATAATCAGTTATTTTCAGTTTTATAATTACGTAGTTTCATTGCATTTGTAGAAATTTTTATTTCTTCATTTTTCGTGCTGATTTTGCTCTGGATCGGTCAGTCCCGGTCCACAACCGTTGAATCAGGCGAAACCTGAAAGAGCATAATGACATGTTATTAGAATGCAAAACATACCCTTACTCTCTCTGAGGATATCAAGCGGATACCTCGGCCCCTCGAAGGCGAACAGGGACTTTCATACGCAGAAGTCACCAAACTGACAAAGGCTATTGCTGACTTCAAAAATGATCTCAGCGTCCGTGCAATACCACAGCCTATTCATGTTGAGGCAGAACAACGGCCGAAACAAGACACAAACGCCCATGCACACGATCATTATAACATCGGATGTCAAAGAAGACACTAGCGCAGAACTTCTCGTGAAAGTAAGGGACGCTGTGGATGCTAAGAATAGCGGTATGCGCGTGGATAGGCTGCGCAAAGCAAGAGATCAAAAGATCATTATAGGATGCCATAGCAAAGAGGAGCTATTAAAAATTAGTGATGCAGTCAAGACCAGCAATCTGCAAGTCAAAGAGGCTCAGAACAGGGATCCTCTGATTATAGTGCGAGATGTGCTAGCCGTTCACACGAATGAAGAAGTAGTGAAAGCACTTAAAAAACAAAACGGTCACTTGCTGGCAGACATCAAAGAACAGGACGTGAGAATTGCAGCGAGGTACAGACGGAAAACGAGAAATCCGCATACTACACACATCGTGTTGCAAGTCTCCCCAGCAGTATGGCAGCGCCTTACCACGGCGGGTCGAGCACACATAGATCTGCAACGTGTGCGGGTTGAAGACCAGTCGCCGTTGATACAGTGCTCACTGTGCCTGGGATACGGACACAGCCGAAGCCTCTGCAAGGATACTGTTGAAAAATGCAGTTACTGCGGAGGAGCTCACAAGTGGGCAGAATGCGAGGAGCGACTTGCTGGTAAAGCACCAACATGTTGCAACTGCCGGGCAAAATAACTGTGGCGAACCACAACGCATTTAATCAGGAGTGTCCTATCAGGCGTAAGTGGGATGCAATGGCCCGCGCCACCACAGCTTATTGCTAAGGGCGTCTCTAGGGACCAAAGCGCATCCAACGTAACCATCACACACGGTCAGAGGCCCTACCAAGTATTCCAGGCCAACCTCCAACGAAAGGAATTAGCCACAGCAGAACTAATGATAGAAGCTGATAACAGGAAAGTGGCCTTTGCACTGCTCCAGGAGCCTTATGTGGGCAACTCAAAGTGTATGAAAAGCTACAAAGGGGTGAGGATCTTCCAGAGTACGAGCCAGGAGAAGGGGTTGTCAAGGCGGCTATTGCCGTCTATGACGATAACTTGGAGATAAGACAATTCCCCAAACTCACCACAAATAACATCGTGGTGGTGGGGATCCGAACTCGTGCCTGGGAAATCGCTGTGGTTTCATACTACTTTGAGCCAGAACAACCCATAGAGCCATACCTGGAGCAGTTGAAGAATATACAAAAGGAGTTACAGCCAAAATTGTTTTTATTAGGAGGCGACGCAAATGCCAAGAATACATGGTGGGGCGGCAATATTTTAGATCAGAGAGGTGAAGAAATGTTTGGAACCATAGACGAAATGGGGTTGTATGTGCTCAATGAGGGAGATATCCCCACATTCGATACCATCAGAGGCAACAAACGTTTCTCCAGCTTTATTGATGTCACAGCCTGCTCTCATGAGATGCTCAACTTGGTAGAGGATTGGACAGTGGACGAAACTATCACAAGTTCCGACCACAACACACTGACCTTTAACATCAGGCTTATTAAAGCAAAAGGTATGAGCACACAAAGAACGACACGAATTTATGGCACCAAAAGGGCTAATTGGATTCAATTTCATGAGAAGCTAGACCAACTGAAGGAGGAAAGTGCCATAAATAAGGAAAATCTGGGAAAAGTTAGAAATGCAAAGGATTTGGATTCTTTGACGGAGGGGTATACTCGTATTATCAAAAAGGTATGTGAAGATACCCTACCGAAAAAGAAATCCAAATCAAAACTGCTGCCATGGATGTCCAGGAGCTCTACTTGATGAAGCAAGAGGTCCTCACCAAGAAGCGACGAATCCGCTGTGCAGCCCCGGTCCGGCGAGCGAAAGTCGTAGAAGAGTACCTGCAAATAAAAGAAAATTATGAGAAGGAGGTTAAAAAAGCGCAAATCGAAAGCTGGAAAGGGTTCTGTGGGAAACAGGATAAGGAGGGAGTATGGGAAGGAATCTATAGAGTGATGAGTAGGACCGCCAAACGACAAGAGGATTTGCCGCTGGAAAAAGATGGAAGAACTTTTGACCTAGAGGACTCAGCAAAAGTACTGACAGAGGCCTTCTACCCGGATGATTTAACGGAAGAAGATACACCCGACCATCGACGGATAAGAGTGGAAGCTGAGCTCGTCAACGTCAGAGAACACGATGGGAGTTGCGACCCTCCGTTCACTATGCAGGAGCTTCGAACTGCGACAGAGTCGTTTAACCCAAAGAAGGCCCCGGGTGCTGATGGTTTCACTGCCGATATCTGCAGTCATGCCATATCTAGTGATCCAGAGGTTTTCCTATCACTTGTCAACAAATGCCTAGAGCTGGAGTACTTTCCGACTCTTTGGAAAGAAGCGACTGTAGTAGCACTGCGTAAGCCTGGGAAGGAAAACTACGCTAACCCCAAAGCCTACCGGCCAATAGGATTGTTGCCAGTGATGGGAAAGATACTGGAGAAGCTGATTGTGGGTAGGCTGAAGTGGCATATCCTCCCAGCGATCAGTTCCCGCCAATACGGATTCATGCCCCAAAAAAGCACTGAGGACTCCCTCTACGCTCTAGTGAACCACATACGCCAAAAGATCGAAGCGAAAAAGATTGTCACAATGGTATCCCTGGACATAGAGGGAGCCTTTGACAACGCATGGTGGCCTGCGATCAGAGTCCGATTGGCACAGGTAAAGTGCCCAATTAACATCAGGAGGATTCTTGACAGTTACTTACACAACAGAAAAGTTACTGTCAGATATGGAGGAGCTGAGTATACGAAAAATGCCACGAAAGGCTGTGTGCAGGGATCTATCGGCGGCCCCATTTTATGGAACCTGCTCCTTGACCCTCTAATACAGGGACTTGAACGTCGTGGCGACTATTGCCAAGCGTTTGCGGATGACGTTATCCTGGTATTCGATGGGAACTCGGCGCAGGAAATAGAACGACAGGCCAATGCTGCCCTCGCTTATGTTCGGGATTGGGGCATCAAGAATAAGCTGAACTTTGGTCCGTCAAAGACCAAAGCCATGGTAGTCACCCGAAAGCTGAAATATGATGTTCCAAGACTGAGGATGGGTGGGGTTGACATTGGCATGTCTGATGACATCAAAATCCTTGGCCTCCACATCGATAGCAAACTCACCTTCAATAGACACGTAGTGGAGGTGAGTAAGAAAGCTATCAATATATATAAGCAGCTTTCTCGAGCAGCCAGAATTAGCTGGGGCCTCCACCCGGAAGTCATCCGACTTATATACACCGCGACCGTGGAGCCGGTATTTTTGTATGCCTCCAGTGTATGGGCACCGGCTACGAGAAAAATAGGGGTGCAAAAGCAGCTGAACAATGTCCAAAGGGGTTTCGCACAAAAATTAATAAGGGCATATAAAACTGTCTCCTTAAATGCAGCCCTGGTACTGTCTGGGCTGCTTCACTCATTTTATCCGAATTAGGAGGCGGCAGCTCTCTATGAGGTCAAGAAGGAGTACACTGGGCAGAACTGGGGGATAGAGAAGTAGAACGAGTGGTTGCATATGACAAAACTCCCATCCGGCTGAACATATGAGTTTGAGGTTCATGAGCTTGATAAACCAAGACCAAGTCGATTGCCAAAACAACCAAACAATCAGAATTTATACGGATGGCAGTAAAATTGACGGCGGGGTCGGAGCAGCGCTGTCCTATGGAACAACGAAGCTGAGATCAAAGCCATCAAGTTGAAACTGTCACCGTACTGCACGGTATACCAGGCTGAACTTCTGGCCATATGTACAGCCACTAAGATGATCCTGACACGCCAGGAAACTAGTTTTGGCATATGCAGCGACTCGAGATCTGCACTGGAGACGGTCATAAATAACGCATCCACACCATCTTGCCGTACAATCGCGTGCAAACATAAAGGCCGCCAAACTCCAGAATAAGGATATATCCTTGTTTTGGATCAAGGCGCATGCCGGATTGGAAGGCAACGAAAGAGCTGATAAATTGGCAAAGAGGCAGCAACCAAATTAAAAACAAAGCCCAACTATGACCTCTTCCCGGTTTCATTTGTCAAACGACAGATCCGTGAGAGGTCGCTTGAATGGAACCGAAGATACGAGACAAGCCAAACAGCCTCAACAACTAAGATCTTCCTGCCGCACGCGGCTAATGCATATATGATTGTGAGAGATTGAACCCACCGGTGTACTGACACAGGTGTTGACAGAACACGGCGGGTTTCCGAGTATTTGCATAAATTCAAATGCAAGGAGAGCTCTGCGTGCGCCTGTGGCGACGATAAGGTGGAAAGTGTGATCCACCTTATCACAGAATGTCCCATGTACAGCAGAGAGAGAATGGATATGGAGATAGAATTAGAAATAAAAATAAGCAAAAATAATATACACGAAATTATTAGAAATAAGGAATCTAGGGATAAGTTTATTAGTTTTTTGTAAATATATAACCAGCAAAGTAATAAATAAGAATAAATAAATAATAATAGTTAAGTTATACATACATATACACTTATATAATAATAATAATAATAAGGAAAAAAAAAAAAAAATAAATAAAAGAATAGAAAATATAAGTTTATATTTTAACTATAGTGATAATGAAAATGACATATAGATGTATAATAAGTACATAGATATTAAGGAAAGACAGAAATTGTAATTTATAAAGCACAATTAAGAAGAAATGTTTATTTTATTTTTTTAAAAAGTTGATATGTAAATATTAAGTTTGACATATATAAAATGATAAAAAGCACAAAAAAGTCCCTGACGATACATGTCAGGGGATTACGTGAGACCCCAGAAATGGGGTCACTATATAAAAACCTAACCTAACCTAGCCTAGCCTAGCCTAGCCTAACCTAACCTAGCCTAGCCTGGCCACAACCTGGCCTGGCCTGGCCTGGCCTGGCCTAGCCTAGCCTAACCTAACCTAGCCTAGCCTGGCCTAGCCTGGCCTGGCCTGGCCTGGCCTAGCCTGGCCTGGCCTAGCCTAGCCTAGCCTGGCCTGGCCTGGCCTGGCCTGGCCTAGCCTAGCCTGGCCTGGCCTGGCCTGGCCTAGCCTAGCCTGGCCTGGCCTAGCCTAGCCTAACCTAGCCTAGCCTGGCCTGGCCTGGCCTAGCCTGGCCTAGCCTAGCCTGGCCTAGCCTAGCCTAGCCTGGCCTGGCCTGGCCTAGCCTGGCCTGGCCTGGCCTAGCCTAGCCTAACCTAACCCCCTATATCTTTGTGTATTAGAGTCTTAAGCATTCCAAATTGGTTTTTTGTTGTAGCATTTGTTTAGAGTAATTGTTAGACAGTCATCCTGCGCCGCATTTAGGCCATTTCTAGTCTAGTTCTAATCAATTATTTTAGTTTCATAATTTCGTAATTTTATTCCATTCGAAAAAAAAATTTCATTTCTTCGTTTTCCTTGCTGATTTTGTAACCTAACCTAACCCCCTATATCTTTGTGTATTAGAGTCTTAAGCATTCCAAATTGGTTTTTTGTTGTAGCATTTGTTTAGAGTAATTGTTAGACAGTCATCCTGCGCCGCATTTAGGCCATTTCTAGTCTAGTTCTAATCAATTATTTTTAGTTTCATAATTACGTAATTTTATTCCATTTGTAAAAAAAAAAAAAAAAAAAAAAAAAATTTCATTTCTTCGTTTTTTGTGCTGATTTTGTAACCAAACCTAACCCCTATATCTTTGTGTATTAGAGTCTTAAGCATTCCAAATTGGTTTTTTGTTGTAGCATTTGTTTAGAGTAATTGTTAGACAGTCATCCTGCGCCGCATTTAGGCCATTTCTAGTCTAGTTCTAATCAATTATTTTTAGTTTCATAATTACGTAATTTTATTCCATTTGTAAAAAAAATTTCATTTCTTCGTTTTTCGTGCTGATTTTGTAACCTAACCTAACCTAACCTAACCTAACCTAACCTAGCCTAACCTAGCCTAACCTAGCCTAACCTAGCCTAACCTAGCCTAACCTAGCCTAACCTAGCCTAACCTAGCCTAACCTAGCCTAACCTAGCCTAACCTAGCCTAACCTAGCCTAACCTAGCCTAACCTAGCCTAACCTAGCCTAACCTAGCCTAACCTAGCCTAACCTAGCCTAACCTAGCCTAACCTAGCCTAACCTAGCCTAACCTAGCCTAACCTAGCCTAACCTAGCCTAACCTAACCTAACCTAACCTAACTCTAACCTAACCTAACCTAACCTAACCTAACTCTAACCTAACTCTAACCTAACCTAACCTAACCTAACTCTAACCTAACCTAACCCCCTATATCTTTGTGTATTAGAGTCTTAAGCATTCCAAATTGGTTTTTTGTTGTAGCATTTGTTTAGAGTAATTGTTAGACAGTCATCCTGCGCCGCATTTAGGCCATTTCTAGTCTAGTTCTAATCAATTATTTTTAGTTTCATAATTACGTAATTTTATTCCATTTGTAAAAAAAATTTCATTTCTTCGTTTTTCGTGCTGATTTTGTAACCTAACCTAACCTAACCTAACCTAACCTAACCTAACCTAACCTAACCTAACCTAACCTAACCTAACCTAACCCCCTATATCTTTGTGTATTAGAGTCTTAAGCATTCCAAATTGGTTTTTTGTTGTAGCATTTGTTTAGAGTAATTGTTAGACAGTCATCCTGCGCCGCATTTAGGCCATTTCTAGTCTAGTTCTAATCAATTATTTTTAGTTTCATAATTACGTAATTTTATTCCATTTGTAAAAAAAATTTCATTTCTTCGTTTTTCGTGCTGATTTTGTAACCTAACCTAACCTAACCTAACCTAACCTAACCTAACCCCTATATCTTTGTGTATTAGAGTCTTAAGCATTCCAAATTGGTTTTTTGTTGTAGCATTTGTTTAGAGTAATTGTTAGACAGTCATCCTGCGCCGCATTTAGGCCATTTCTAGTCTAGTTCTAATCAATTATTTTTAGTTTCATAATTACGTAATTTTATTCCATTTGTAAAAAAAAAAAAAAAAAAAAAAAAAAAAAAAAAAAAAAAAAAAAAAAAAAAAAAAAAAAAAAAAAAAAAAAAAAAAAAAAAAAAAATTTCATTTCTTCGTTTTTCGTGCTGATTTTGTAACCTAACCTAACCTAACCTAACCTAACCCCCTATATCTTTGTGTATTAGAGTCTTAAGCATTCCAAATTGGTTTTTTGTTGTAGCATTTGTTTAGAGTAATCGTTAGACAGTCATCCTGCGCCGCATTTAGGCCATTTCTAGTCTAGTTCTAATCAATTATTTTTAGTTTCATAATTTCGTAATTTTATTCCATTTGTAAAAAAAATTTCATTTCTTCGTTTTTCGTGCTGATTTTGTAACCTAACCTAACCCCCTATATCTTTGTGTATTAGAGTCTTAAGCATTCCAAATTGGTTTTTTGTTGTAGCATTTGTTTAGAGTAATCGTTAGACAGTCATCCTGCGCCGCATTTAGGCCATTTCTAGTCTAGTTCTAATCAATTATTTTTAGTTTCATAATTACGTAATTTTATTCCATTTGTAAAAAAAATTTCATTTCTTCGTTTTTCGTGCTGATTTTGTAACCTAACCTAACCTAACCCCCTATATCTTTGTGTATTAGAGTCTTAAGCATTCCATAAGGCCAAGCTGAACTTGAACAACTCTAGAAACCTGAGGACAGACATAAAATGGAAGTCACTCAGGCTATAGAGAGGCTCTATCAGCTGGTCAAGGAGGCAGAGAAAAGATAAATTACAGGGACAGAGATAATAGATAAGGAGAAGAAGGCGATAGAACCGGAACAGGGACACGAGACAAGAAAAGAAGAAGTAGAAAGCACATTTTTTAAGAAAGTTAGAGGAACACGGAAAGCTTCTAGAAGAAAACAAAAGGAAATGGAAAAACTAACGGAAGAGTTAAAAGACAAGAAATTAGGGAGAGAAAAAGATCGTACGCAAGTGTGGCAGCCAAACCACAGACGAGATCACTTCCAGAGAATACGGCAGTACACTCTGTGGTGATCACCTCCAACGATGAAAAGGAAACGGGAGACCAAGTGATGGATAAAATAAGAAAGGTGGTTAATGCCAAAGAGGGATTAAAGATAGACAAAATTAGGAAAGCAAGAGATAGAAAAGTAATATTGGGTTGCAATGCTCAAGACGAAATTAAGAAAATAAAAGAAAAATACAAAAGGCAGGAACAAGCTTAAAAGTCGAGGAAATCAAAATAAAGATCCATTAATCATATTACGTGACGTGATGCAATACAACAGTGATGAGGAAATTATAAGAGCGTTAAAGGTGCAAAACAGGCATCTCTTGAAAGATATAGGAAAAGACAATGACAGGATGGAAGTCAAATACAGGAAGAGGACTAGGAATCCGCTCACATCGCACGTAGTCTTGAGGGTTTCTCCGCCGATATGGACCAGTCTTACTCAAGTGGGTATTGTACATGTAGATCTCCAGAGAGTAAGAGTGGAGGATCAATCACCGCTCATACAGTGCTCACGATGCCTGGGGTATGGACACAGCAAGCGGGTATGCACGGAGACGACAGATGTGTGCAGTCACTGCGGAGGTCCACACCTCAGAGCAGAGTGCACTGAAATGCTCTCTGGAGATACCATCGTGCTGTAACTGCTCGAAGGCAGGACTGGACAGGAGAAACCACAATGCATTCAGTTCGGACTGCCCTGTCAGAAGGAAATGGGAGACACTAGCGAGGTCCACCATAGCCTACTGCTAAGGGCGTCCCTACTGTACACAGCGATCGTGGCCACCAATATCGCGTCATCCAAGTCAACATGCAGAGGAGCGAAACTGCGACAGCAGAGCTCATGACCGAGGCGGTCACTCGCAAGTTGACCTTGGCAATGGTGCAAGAGCCTTATATCGGGAGGATAGGGGAGATGAAACAATATCGAGGAGTACGGACAATACAATGCGCGAGGAGTCCTAACTCCGAGCGGGTTATCAAAGCCGCCATTGTAGTGTTCGTGGAATATCAAGATCGCAGTGTCCCGACCTGACAACTGAGAATATCGCAGTTGCCAAGTTGAGGATTGGGGCCTGGGAGATCGGGGTAGTCTCCGTATACCTTGAGGGTGATAAGCCTATCGCCCCCTATCTTAACGATATAACGGCCGCGGTAGTAGGTATGGGCACCAGAGACGTGTTATTGGGTGGGGATGTAAACGCATGGAACACTTGGTGGGGAAGTCGAAAGACGGACAAGAGAGGAACAGAGGTGGCACAATGCTCGACGAGCTTGAGCTCCACCTACTCAACAGGGGAACCGAACCCACTTTCGACACCATCAGGGGCGGCAGAAGATTTACCAGCTATGTGGACGTGACAGCTTGCTCGGCGACCCTTCTAGGGAGGATCGATGGCTGGCGCCTGGAAGATGGAGTGACAAACTCCGACCACAGGGCCATCCTATGTGAAATTAATATACACAACAATAGAACCATGGAATTAAAGAACACGACAAGAAAATACAATACCAGAAAAGCAAACTGGGCCAGGTTCCGTAAGGAACTCATAATTCAGCAAAACAACGAAATAAATATAACCAAAATAGAAGAAATTAAAAATACAGAAGATTTGGAACAAATAATAACAAAACTAACAAGCACCATACAGGAAACGTGTGAAAAACACTTAAAAAGTCAGCAGTAAGAAATTTATAGGATTGCCCTGGTGGACGGTGGAACTCACTAACCTCAAAAGAGGTCCTGCGGAAAAAGCGCAGAATCTCTTGCGCTGCACCGATCCGCCGAGTGGGTTGTCGAGCAGTACCTTGAGGCCAAGGAAAACTATTTCCTTGAAGTAAAGAAAGCGCAAACCGCCAGCTGGAAGGCCTTCTGCGGCCAGCAGGATAGGAGTCGATGTGGGACGGTATATACCGGGTGATTAGACGTACAGCGGTGAGACAAGAGGACGTTCCTCTGGTACGAAATGGAGTAGTACTGGGAGGGCAGGAGTCGGCCAAATTGCTGGCGGATACGTTCTATCAGAGGATAATCCCGCCAACGACGACGTGGAACACAAGCAAGTAAGAGAAATTGCAGATACAATAAATGAGGGGCTGCGTGATGACTCATGCAACCCACCATTCACCAAGAGCGAACTGCTGTGGGCCGCGTCGTCGTTCAATCCAAAAAAGGCGCCTGGAATACACGACCTGACCTCCAACATCTGCTGTACAGCAATCACACTGGACCCTGGCTTATTCCTCGCGCTTGTGAACAAGTGCCTAAATCTGTCTCACTTCCCTGTGAGGTGGAAGGAAGCTATGGCAATGGTCATACGGAAGCCGAGAAAGGACATCTACGTGGACCCTAAGTCCTACAGACCCATAGGTCTCTTGCCGGTCCTGGGTAAGATCTGCGAAAAGATGGCTATCCAGAGAATCAGGTGGCACATAGTGCCCCAAATCAGTGACAGCCAGTACGGCTTCATGCCGCAACGTAGTACCGAAGAATCCCTCTGTGCCAAGATGGGACACCTAAATGATCGGCTTCGTGAGAAAAAGCTCATCGTTTTAGTGTCGCTGGACATAGAGGGGGCATTCGATAATGCGTGGTGGCCCGCGATCAGACTCAGACTGGCGGAGACCGGATGCCCGATGGACCTGAGGCGCCTGGTGACAGCTATCTTAGCGATCGATCAGTGCGCGTCGGGTTCGCCGGTGCGGAATGGGTCAAGCGTACGACAAAGGGGTGCGTGCAAGGATCCACGTGGGAATTACGCTGTGGAACCTGCTGCTTAATCCTCTTCTGGAAGAATTGGGGCGGAGGGTATACTGTCAGGCCTTTGCTGATGACGTGGTTTTGATTATCTCGGGGACAATGCACTAGAAGTGCAGCGAGCCGAACCGGTACTCGATTATGTTCGGGGGTGGGGGGTCAAGAATAAGCTAAACTTCGCAGCACACAAAACTAAGGCTATGGTAGTGACGAGGAAGCTGAAGTTTGACTCACCACTCCTGACCATGGGCGGTGTGAGGATCGAGCTCTCCAAGAGTATCAAGATACTCGGCCTCACAGTGGACGACGGACTCACGTTCAACGCGCACATTGCAAATGTGTGTCGGAAGGCGCAGAGTCTGTACGTCCAACTGTCGAGAGCCGCTAAGGTCCAATGGGGATTGAACCCCGAGGTGGTTAGAACCATTTATACGGCGGTGGTGGAGCCGACGATCATGTACGCTGCGGGCGCATGGGCGTCGGCGACACTAAAAAGGTCTGCCAGAAAGCAGCTGGACTCCGTGCAGAGAGGGTTTGTCCAGAAGATTGTTAAATCGTATAGGACCGTCTCTCTGCATTCAGCCCTGCTGCTAGCCGGACAAGCTTCCCTGGATATAAGGATCAGGAAGCAGCCTCTCTTTACCAAGTAAAGAGGCATATCGCAACAGTGGTAGGGGACAGGGAGATGGAGACTAGGACTCCTACGCCGAGATGCCACATCCTGCCGAAAGGCTGGAGCTGGACTTCACCTGCATGGGGACGGTGTGGATTTGCCTACGCAAGACGAGGGCTACCGTCCGAATTTACACCGACGGTAGTAAAATCGAGGGGAAAGTCGGAGCGGCACTATCCATTTGGATAGGCGCGGCCGAGAAGAGTACCCGAAAACTCAAGCTGGGTGATTACTGCACCGTCTACCAGGCAGAATTGCTGGCAATCAGTGAAGCCACCGAGTGGGCACTACGGCACTCTGCACGGAACTTCAGGGTCTATTGCGACTCCAGGTCCGCCCTCCAAACGGTTATTAACCCGGATTCCCTGCATCCCCTCGCGGTGAAAGCACGACGAAACATCTGTACATTGCGGGGACGTGGGAAGAACATCTCCCTAACATGGGTGAAAGCCCACGCAGGTTTGGAGGAACGAGAGGGCGGACGAACTTGCAAAGGAGGCCGCAATTAAGACCAAGAGGACCCCCGACTACGATCGATGCCCTGTCTCGTTCGTCAAGCGACAAATCCGTTTGGAGTCGGTTGATGAATGGAACAGGAGATATCGAGGTAATACGGCTTCCGTCACCAAAGCCTTCTTCCCGGACGCGTCAGAAGCCTTCAGCACAATTAAAACCTGGAGATGGACGCTCTGTCTGTGCAGGTGTTCACGGGCCACGGCGGTTTCTCCAGATAAGCGAACCGCTTCAGGTGTAAAGAGAGCCGTCGTGTGTCTGTGACGACACCATCAAACAAGACATCCTGCACCTTATTACGGAGTGTCCCGTCAACGCAGGAGAAAGGCTCGATGTAGAGAATCGGACGGAAGCAAAGTAGCACTCTATAACCTGCCAGCTCTTGTTAGTAGCACGGATGTCAACAGGATTTTCTTGCAATTCTGCAAGCGTGTGGCGATGAAAGCTATACGACAAAATAAAACAAAATGAATGTATGAGTATGTAAGTATGTGTGTAAATATTTAGTTATATATACTACATAGTAACTAAATTTAGAACTATATATATATTAAGATTGACAAAGAAGAAATATATATAAGAATAGAATAAGATGTATACAGAGATAAGACTCGAATAAAAAAAAAAAATAGTGTAAGTGAATAATGTTAGAAAGAACAAAAGTCCTGAGTTACCATGTCAGGGGTAATACATGCAAAGGGCCCCAGAATGGGGCCTCAAAAAAAAAAAAAAAAACCTAACCTAACCTAGCCTAACCTAGCCTAACCTAACCTAACCCCTATATCTTTGTGTATTAGAGTCTTAAGCATTCCAAATTGGTTTTGTTGTAGCATTTGTTTAGAGTAATCGTTAGAC
The DNA here is from genome assembly GCA_029286865.1 of Teinopalpus imperialis. Lineage (NCBI taxonomy): Eukaryota > Metazoa > Arthropoda > Insecta > Lepidoptera > Papilionidae > Teinopalpus > Teinopalpus imperialis. The sequence goes on from JAGSMU010000282.1 coordinate 97,810, forward strand.
AGTCATCTTGCGCCGCATTTAGGCCATTTCTAGTCTAGTTCTAATCAATTATTTTTAGTTTCATAATTACGTAATTTTATTCCATTTGTAAAAAAAATTTCATTTCTTCGTTTTTCGTGCTGATTTTGTAACCTAACCTAACCTAACCTAACCCCCTATATCTTTGTGTATTAGAGTCTTAAGCATTCCAAATTGGTTTTTTGTTGTAGCATTTGTTTAGAGTAATTGTTAGACAGTCATCCTGCGCCGCATTTAGGCCATTTCTAGTCTAGTTCTAATCAATTATTTTTAGTTTCATAATTACGTAATTTTATTCCATTTGTAAAAATTTTATCATTTCTTCGTTTTTCGTGCTCATTTTGTAACCTAACCTAACCTAACTAACCTAACCTAACTCTAACCTAACCTAACTAACCTAACCCCTATCTTTGTGTATTAGAGTCTTAAGCATTCAAATTGGTTTTGTTGTAGCATTTGTTTAGAGTAATTGTTAGACAGTCATCCTGCGCCGCATTTAGGCCATTTCTAGTCTAGTTCTAATCAATTATTTTTAGTTTCATAATTACGTAATTTTATTCCATTTGTAAAAAATTTCATTTCTTCGTTTTTCGTGCTGATTTTGTAACCTAACCTAACTCTAACCTAACCTAACCTAACTAACCTAACCCCTATATCTTTGTGTATTAGAGTCTTAAGCATTCCAAATTGGTTTTGTTGTAGCATTTGTTTAGAGTAATTGTTGAACCAGTCATCCTGCGCCGCATTTAGGCCATTTCTAGTCTAGTTCTAATCAATTATTTTTAGTTTCATAATTACGTAATTTTATTCCATTTGTAAAAAAATTTCATTTCTTCGTTTTTCGTGCTGATTTTGTAACCTAACTAACCTAACCTAACCTAACCTAACCTAACTAACCTAACCCCTATATCTTTGTGTATTAGAGTCTTAAGCATTCCAAATTGGTTTTGTTGTAGCATTTGTTTAGAGTAATTGTTAGACAGTCATCCTGCGCCGCATTTAGGCCATTTCTAGTCTAGTTCTAATCAATTATTTTTAGTTTCATAATTACGTAATTTTATTCCATTTGTAAAAATTTCATTTCTTCGTTTTTCGTGCTGGATTTTGTAACCTAACCTAACTAACCTAACCCCTATATCTTTGTGTATTAGAGTCTTAAGCATTCCAAATTGGTTTTTGTTGTAGCATTTGTTTAGAGTAATTGTTAGACAGTCATCCTGCGCCGCATTTAGGCCATTTCTAGTCTAGTTCTAATCAATTATTTTTAGTTTCATAATTACGTAATTTTATTCCATTTGTAAAAAAAATTTCATTTCTTCGTTTTTCATTGCTGATTTTGTAACCTAACCTAACCTAGCCTAACCTAACCCCTATATCTTTTGTGTGTATTAGAGTCTTAAGCATTCCAAATTGGTTTTTGTTGTAGCATTTGTTTAGAGTAATTGTTAGACAGTCATCCTGCGCCGCATTTAGGCCATTTCTAGTCTAGTTCTAATCGAATTATTTTAGTTTCATAATTACGTAATTTTATTCCATTTGTAAAAAAATTTCATTTCTTCGTTTTTCGTGCTGATTTTGTAACCTAACCTAACCTAACCTAACCTAACCCCTATATCTTTGTATTAGAGTCTTAAGCATTCCAAATTGGTTTTTGTTGTAGCATTTGTTTAGGTAATTGTTAGACAGTCATCCTGCGCCGCATTTAGGCCATTTCTAGTCTAGTTCTAATCAATTATTTTAGTTTCATAATTGCGTAATTTTATTCCATTTGTAAAAAAATTTCATTTCTTCGTTTTTCGTGCTGATTTTGTAACCTAACCTAACCTAACCTAACCTAACCCCCTATATCTTTGTGTATTAGAGTCTTAAGCATTCCAAATTGGTTTTTGTTGTAGCATTTGTTTAGAGTAATTGTTAGACAGTCATCCTGCGCCGCATTTAGGCCATTTCTAGTCTAGTTCTAATCAATTATTTTTAGTTTCATAATTACGTAATTTTATTCCATTTGTAAAAAAAATTTCATTTCTTCGTTTTTCGTGCTGATTTTGTAACCTAACCTAACCTAACCTAACCTAACCTAACCTAACCCCCTATATCTTTGTGTATTAGAGTCTTAAGCATTCCAAATTGGTTTTTTGTTGTAGCATTTGTTTAGAGTAATTGTTAGACAGTCATCCTGCGCCGCATTTAGGCCATTTCTAGTCTAGTTCTAATCAATTATTTTTAGTTTCATAATTACGTAATTTTATTCCATTTGTAAAAAAAATTTCATTTCTTCGTTTTTCGTGCTGGATTTTGTAACCTAACCTAACCTAACCTTAACCTAACCCCTATATCTTTGTGTAATTAGAGTCTTAAGCATTCCAAATTGGTTTTTGTTGTAGCATTTGTTTAGAGTAATTGTTAGACAGTCATCCTGCGCCGCATTTAGGCCATTTCTAGTCTAGTTCACAATCAATTATTTTTTAGTTTCATAATTACGTAATTTTATTCCATTTGTAAAAAAATTTCATTTCTTCGTTTTTCGTGCTGATTTTGTAACCTAACCTAACTCTAACTCTAACCTAACCTAACCTAACCTATATCTTTGTGTATTAGAGTCTTAAGCATTCCAAATTGGTTTTTGTTGTAGCATTTGTTTAGAGTAATTGTTGAACAGTCATCCTGCGCCGCATTTAGGCCATTTCTAGTCTAGTTCTAATCGAATTATTTTTAGTTTCATAATTACGTAATTTTATTCCATTTGTAAAAAATTTCATTTCTTCGTTTTTCGTGCTGATTTTGTAACCTAACCTAACCTAGCCTAACCTAACCTAACCTATATCTTTGTGTATTAGAGTCTTAAGCATTCCAAATTGGTTTTTGTTGTAGCATTTGTTTAGAGTAATTGTTAGACAGTCATCCTGCGCCGCATTTAGGCCATTTCTAGTCTAGTTCACAATCAATTATTTTTAGTTTCATAATTACGTAATTTTATTCCATTTGTAAAAAATTTCATTTCTTCGTTTTTCGTGCTGATTTTGTAACCTAACCTAACCTAACTCTAACCTAACCTAACCCCTATATCTTTGTGTATTAGAGTCTTAAGCATTCAAATTGGTTTTTGTTGTAGCATTTGTTTAGAGTAATTGTTAGACAGTCATCCTGCGCCGCATTTAGGCCATTTCTAGTCTAGTTCTAATCGAATTATTTTTAGTTTCATAATTACGTAATTTTATTCCATTTGTAAAAAATTTCATTTCTTCGTTTTTCGTGCTGATTTTGTAACCTAACCTAACCTAACCTAACCTAACCTATATCTTTGTATTAGAGTCTTAAGCATTCCAAATTGGTTTTTGTTGTAGCATTTGTTTAGAGTAATTGTTAGACAGTCATCCTGCGCCGCATTTAGGCCATTTCTAGTCTGGATTCTAATCAATTATTTTTAGTTTCATAATTACGTAATTTTATTCCATTTGTAAAAAATTTCATTTCTTCGTTTTTCGTGCTGATTTTGTAACTAACCTAACCTAACCTAACCTAACCTAACCTAACCTAACCCCTATATCTTTGTGTATTAGAGTCTTAAGCATTCCAAATTGGTTTTTGTTGTGGCATTTGTTTAGAGTAATTGTTAGACAGTCATCCTGCGCCGCATTTAGGCCATTTCTAGTCTAGTTCTAATCAATTATTTTTAGTTTCATAATTACGTAATTTTATTCCATTTGTAAAAAAAAATTTCATTTCTTCGTTTTTCGTGCTGATTTTGTAACCTAACCTAACCTAACCTAACCTAACCTAACCTAACCCCCTATATCTTTGTGTATTAGAGTCTTAAGCATTCCAAATTGGTTTTTTGTTGTAGCATTTGTTTAGAGTAATTGTTAGACAGTCATCCTGCGCCGCATTTAGGCCATTTCTAGTCTAGTTCTAATCAATTATTTTAGTTTCCATAATTACGTAATTTTTATTCATTTGTAAAAAATTTCATTTCTTCGTTTTTCGTGCTGGATTTTGTAACCTAACCTAACCTAACCTAACCTAACCTAACCCCTATATCTTTGTATTAGAGTCTTAAGCATTCAAATTGGTTTTTGTTGTAGCATTTGTTTAGAGTAATTGTTGGACAGTCATCCTGCGCCGCATTTAGGCCATTTCTGATCTAGTTCTAATCAATTATTTTTAGTTTCATAATTACGTAATTTTATTCCATTTGTAAAAAATTTCATTTCTTCGTTTTTCGTGCTGATTTTGTAACCTAACCTAACCTAACCTAACCTAACCTAACCTAACCTAACCCCTATATCTTTGTATTAGAGTCTTAAGCATTCAAATTGGTTTTGTTGTAGCATTTGTTTAGAGTGGTGTTAGACAGTCATCCTGCGCCGCATTTAGGCCATTTCTGAATCTAGTTCTAATCAATTATTTTTAGTTCATAATTACGTAATTTTTATTCATTTGTAAAAAAAAAATTTCATTTCTTCGTTTTTCGTGCTGATTTTGTAACCTAACCTAACCTAACCTAACCTAACCTAACCTAACCCCCTATATCTTTGTGTATTAGAGTCTTAAGCATTCAAATTGGTTTTATTTGTAGCATTTGTTTAGAGTAATTGTTAGACAGTCATCCTGCGCCGCATTTAAGGCCATTTCTAGTCTAGTTCTAATCAATTATTTTTAGTTTCATAATTACGTAATTTTATTCCATTTGTAAAAAATTTCATTTCTTCGTTTTTCGTGCTGATTTTGTAACCTAACCTAACCTAACTCTAACCTAACCTAACCCCTATATCTTTGTGTATTAGAGTCTTAAGCATTCCAAATTGGTTTTTGTTGTAGCATTTGTTTAGAGTAATTGTTAGACAGTCATCCTGCGCCGCATTTAGGCCATTTCTAGTCTAGTTCTAATCAATTATTTTTAGTTTCATAATTACGTAATTTTATTCCATTTGTAAAAAATTTCATTTCTTCGTTTTTCGTGCTGATTTTGTAACCTAACTAACCTAACCTAACCTAACCTAACTAACCCTATATCTTTGTGTATTAGAGTCTTAAGCATTCAAATTGGTTTTTGTTGTAGCATTTGTTTAGAGTAATTGTTAGACAGTCATCCTGCGCCGCATTTAGGCCATTTCTAGTCTAGTTCCTAATCAATTATTTTTAGTTTCATAATTACGTAATTTTATTCCATTTGTAAAAAATTTCATTTCTTCGTTTTTCGTGCTGATTTTGTAACCTAACTAACCTAACCTAACCTAACCTAACCCCTATATCTTTGTGTATTAGGAGTCTTAAGCATTCCAAATTGGTTTTTGTTGTAGCATTTGTTTAGAGTAATTGTTAGACAGTCATCCTGCGCTGCATTTAGGCCATTTCTAGTCTAGTTCTAATCAATTATTTTTAGTTTCATAATTACGTAATTTTATTCCATTTGTAAAAAATTTCATTCTTCGTTTTTCGTGCTGATTTTGTAACCTAACCTAACTAACCTAACCTAACCCCTATATCTTTGTGTATTAGAGTCTTAAGCATTCCAAATTGGTTTTTGTTGTAGCATTTGTTTAGAGTAATTGTTAGACAGTCATCCTGCGCCGCATTTAGGCCATTTCTAGTCTAGTTCTAATCAATTATTTTTAGTTTCATAATTACGTAATTTTATTCCATTTGTAAAAAATTTCATTTCTTCGTTTTTCGTGCTGATTTTGTAACCTAACCTAACTAACCTAACCTAACCCCTATATCTTTGTGTATTAGAGTCTTAAGCATTCCAAATTGGTTTTTGTTGTAGCATTTGTTTAGAGTAATTGTTAGACAGTCATCCTGCGCCGCATTTAGGCCATTTCTAGTCTAGTTCTAATCAATTATTTTTAGTTTCATAATTACGTAATTTTATTCCATTTGTAAAAAATTTCATTTCTTCTGTTTTTCGTGCTGGGATTTTGTAACCTAACCTAACCTAACCTAACTCTAACCCCTATATCTTTGTGTATTAGAGTCTTAAGCATTCAAATTGGTTTTTGTTGTAGCATTTGTTTAGAGTAATTGTTAGACAGTCATCCTGCGCCGCATTTAGGCCATTTCTAGTCTAGTTCCTAATCAATTATTTTTAGTTTCATAATTACGTAATTTTATTCCATTTGTAAAAATTTCATTTCTTCGTTTTTCGTGCTGATTTTGTAACCTAACCTAACCTAACTCTAACCTAACCTAACCTAACCTAACCCCTATATCTTTGTGTATTAGAGTCTTAAGCATTCAAATTGGTTTTTGTTGTAGCATTTGTTTAGAGTAATTGTTAGACAGTCATCCTGCGCCGCATTTAGGCCATTTCTAGTCTAGTTCTAATCAATTATTTTTAGTTTCATAATTACGTAATTTTATTCCATTTGTAAAAAAATTTCATTTCTTCGTTTTTCGTGCTGATTTTGTAACCTAACCTAACCTAACCTAACCTAACCTAACCTAACCCCTATATCTTTTGTGTGTATTAGAGTCTTAAGCATTCCAAATTGGTTTTTGTTGTAGCATTTGTTTAGAGTGGTGTTAGACAGTCATCCTGCGCCGCATTTAGGCCATTTCTAGTCTAGTTCTAATCAATTATTTTTAGTTTCATAATTACGTAATTTTATTCCATTTGTAAAAAAATTTCATTTCTTCGTTTTTCGTGCTGATTTTGTAACCTAACCTAACTAACCTAACCTAACCCCTATATCTTTGTGTATTAGAGTCTTAAGCATTCCAAATTGGTTTTTGTTGTAGCATTTGTTTAGAGTAATTGTTAGACAGTCATCCTGCGCCGCATTTAGGCCATTTCTAGTCTAGTTCTAATCAATTATTTTTAGTTTCATAATTACGTAATTTTATTCCATTTGTAAAAAATTTCATTTCTTCGTTTTTCGTGCTGATTTTGTAACCTAACCTAACCTAACCTAACCTAACCTTAACCTAACCTAACTCTAACCCCTATATCTTTGTGTATTAGAGTCTTAAGCATTCCAAATTGGTTTTTGTTGTAGCATTTGTTTAGAGTAATTGTTAGACAGTCAACCTGCGCCGCATTTAGGCCATTTCTAGTCTAGTTCTTAATCAATTATTTTTAGTTTCATAATTACGTAATTTTATTCCATTTGTAAAAAAAAAAATTTCATTTCTTCTGTTTTTCGTGCTGATTTTGTAACCTAACCTAACCTAACTCTAACCTAACTCTAACCCCTATATCTTTGTGTATTAGAGTCTTAAGCATTCCAAATTGGTTTTTGTTGTAGCATTTGTTTAGAGTAATTGTTAGACAGTCATCCCAGCTGCATTTAGGCCATTTCTAGTCTAGTTCTAATCAATTATTTTTAGTTTCATAATTACGTAATTTTATTCCATTTGTAAAAAAATTTCATTTCTTCTGTTTTTCGTGCTGATTTTGTAACCTAACCTAACCTAACCTAACCTAACCTAACCCCTATATCTTGTGTATTAGAGTCTTAAGCATTCCAAATTGGTTTTTGTTGTAGCATTTGTTTAGAGTAATTGTTAGACAGTCATCCTGCGCTGCATTTAGGCCATTTCTAGTCTAGTTCTAATCAATTATTTTTAGTTTCATAATTACGTAATTTTATTCCATTTGTAAAAAAAATTTCATTTCTTCGTTTTTCGTGCTGATTTTGTAACCTAACCTAACCTAACCTAACCTAACCCCTATATCTTTGTGTATTAGAGTCTTAAGCATTCCAAATTGGTTTTTTGTTGTAGCATTTGTTTAGAGTAATTGTTAGACAGTCATCCTGCGCCGCATTTAGGCCATTTCTAGTCTAGTTCTAATCAATTATTTTTAGTTTCATAATTACGTAATTTTATTCCATTTGTAAAAAAAATTTCATTTCTTCGTTTTTCGTGCTGATTTTGTAACCTAACCTAACCTAACCTAACATAACCTAACCTAACCTAACCCCCTATATCTTTGTGTATTAGAGTCTTAAGCATTCCAAATTGGTTTTTTGTTGTAGCATTTGTTTAGAGTAATTGTTAGACAGTCATCCTGCGCCGCATTTAGGCCATTTCTAGTCTAGTTCTAATCAATTATTTTTAGTTTCATAATTACGTAATTTTATTCCATTTGTAAAAAAATTTCATTTCTTCTGTTTTTCGTGCTGGATTTTGTAACCTAACCTAACTCTAACCTAACCTAACCTAACTCTAACCCCCTATATCTTTTGTGTGTATTAGAGTCTTAAGCATTCCAAATTGGTTTTTGTTGTAGCATTTGTTTAGAGTAATTGTTAGACAGTCATCCTGCGCCGCATTTAGCCATTTCTAGTCTAGTTCTAATCAATTATTTTTAGTTTCATAATTACGTAATTTTATTCCATTTGTAAAAAAATTTCATTTCTTCTGTTTTTCGTGCTGATTTTGTAACCTAACTCTAACCTAACTCTAACCTAACTCTAACCTAACCTAACCTAACTCTAACCTAACCTAACCCCCTATATCTTTGTGTATTAGAGTCTTAAGCATTCCAAATTGGTTTTTTGTTGTAGCATTTGTTTAGAGTAATTGTTATACAGTCATCCTGCGCCGCATTTAGGCCATTTCTAGTCTAGTTCTAATCAATTATTTTTAGTTTCATAATTACGTAATTTTATTCCATTTGTAAAAAAATTTCATTTCTTCGTTTTTCGTGCTGATTTTGTAACCTAACCTAACCTAACCTAACCTAACCTAACCTAACCCCCTATATCTTTGTGTATTAGAGTCTTAAGCATTCCAAATTGGTTTTTTGTTGTAGCATTTGTTTAGAGTAATTGTTAGACAGTCATCCTGCGCCGCATTTAGGCCATTTCTAGTCTAGTTCTAATCAATTATTTTTAGTTTCATAATTACGTAATTTTATTCCATTTGTAAAAAAATTTCATTTCTTCGTTTTTCGTGCTGGATTTTGTAACCTAACCTAACCTAACCTAACCTAACCCCCTATATCTTTGTGTATTAGAGTCTTAAGCATTCCAAATTGGTTTTTGTTGTAGCATTTGTTTAGAGTAATTGTTAGACAGTCATCCTGCGCCGCATTTAGGCCATTTCTAGTCTAGTTCTTAATCAATTATTTTTAGTTTCATAATTACGTAATTTTATTCCATTTGTAAAAAATTTCATTTCTTCGTTTTTCGTGCTGATTTTGTAACCTAACCTAACCTAACCTAACCTTAACCTAACCTAACTCTAACCCCTATATCTTTGTGTATTAGAGTCTTAAGCATTCAAATTGGTTTTTTGTTGTAGCATTTGTTTAGAGTAATTGTTAGACAGTCATCCTGCGCCGCATTTAGGCCATTTCTAGTCTAGTTCTAATCAATTATTTTTAGTTTCATAATTACGTAATTTTATTCCATTTGTAAAAAATTTCATTTCTTCGTTTTTCGTGCTGATTTTGTAACCTAACCTAACCTAACCTAACCTAACCTAACCCCCTATATCTTTGTGTATTAGAGTCTTAAGAATTCAAAGTGGTTTTTTGTTGTAGCATTTGTTTAGAGTAATTGTTATACAGTCATCCTGCGCCGCATTTAGGCCATTTCTGATCTAGTTCTAATCAATTATTTTTAGTTTCATAATTACGTAATTTTATTCCATTTGTAAAAAATTTCATTTCTTCGTTTTTCGTGCTGATTTTGTAACCTAACCTAACCTAACCTAACCTAACCTAACCTAACCTAACCCCTATATCTTTGTATTAGAGTCTTAAGCATTCCAAATTGGTTTTTGTTGTAGCATTTGTTTAGAGTAATTGTTAGACAGTCATCCTGCCGCATTTAGGCCATTTCTAGTCTAGTTCTAATCAATTATTTTTAGTTTCATAATTACGTAATTTTATTCCATTTGTAAAAAATTTCATTTCTTCGTTTTTCGTGCTGATTTTGTAACCTAACCTAACTCTAACTCTAACCTAACCTAACCTAACCCCTATATCTTTGTGTATTAGAGTCTTAAGCATTCAAATTGGTTTTGTTGTAGCATTTGTTTAGAGTAATTGTTGAACAGTCATCCTGCCGCATTTAGGCCATTTCTAGTCTAGTTCTAATCAATTATTTTTAGTTTCATAATTACGTAATTTTTATTCATTTGTAAAAAATTTCATTTCTTCGTTTTTCGTGCTGATTTTGTAACCTAACCTAACTAACCTAACCTAACTCTAACTCTAACCCCTATATCTTGTGTATTAGAGTCTTAAGCATTCAAATTGGTTTTTGTTGTAGCATTTGTTTAGGTAATTGTTAGACAGTCATCCTGCGCCGCATTTAGGCCATTTCTAGTCTAGTTCTAATCAATTATTTTTAGTTTCATAATTACGTAATTTTATTCCATTTGTAAAAAATTTCATTTCTTCTGTTTTTCGTGCTGATTTTGTAACCTAACCTAACTCTAACCTAACCTAACCTAACCTAACCCCTATATCTTTGTGTATTAGAGTCTTAAGCATTCCAAATTGGTTTTTGTTGTAGCATTTGTTTAGAGTAATTGTTAGACAGTCATCCTGCGCCGCATTTAGGCCATTTCTAGTCTAGTTCTTAATCAATTATTTTTAGTTTCATAATTACGTAATTTTATTCCATTTGTAAAAAAATTTCATTTCTTCGTTTTTCGTGCTGATTTTGTAACCTAACCTAACTCTAACCTAACCTAACCTAACTAACCTAACCCCTATATCTTTGTGTATTAGAGTCTTAAGCATTCCAAATTGGTTTTTGTTGTAGCATTTGTTTAGAGTAATTGTTAGACAGTCATCCTGCGCCGCATTTAGGCCATTTCTAGTCTAGTTCTAATCAATTATTTTTAGTTTCATAATTACGTAATTTTATTCCATTTGTAAAAAAATTTCATTTCTTCGTTTTTCGTGCTGATTTTGTAACCTAACCTAACTCTAACCTAACCTAACCTAACCCCTATATCTCTTTGTGTATTAGAGTCTTAAGTATTCCAAATTGGTTTTTGTTGTAGCATTTGTTTAGAGTAATTGTTAGACAGTCAACCTGCGCCGCATTTAGCCATTTCTAGTCTAGTTCTTAATCAATTATTTTTAGTTTCATAATTACGTAATTTTATTCCATTTGTAAAAAAAAAAAATTTCATTTCTTCGTTTTTCGTGCTGATTTTGTAACCTAACCTAACTAACCTAACCTAACCTAACCTAACCCCTATATCTTTTGTGTGTATTAGAGTCTTAAGCATTCCAAATTGGTTTTTGTTGTAGCATTTGTTTAGAGTAATTGTTAGACAGTCATCCTGCGCCGCATTTAGGCCATTTCAGTCTAGTTCTAATCAATTATTTTTAGTTTCCATAATTACGTAATTTTATTCCATTTGTAAAAAATTTCATTTCTTCGTTTTTCGTGCTGATTTTGTAACCTTAACCTAACCTAACCCCTATATCTTTGTGTATTAGAGTCTTGGCATTCCAAATTGGTTTTTGTTGTAGCATTTGTTTAGGAGTAATTGTTAGACAGTCATCCTGCGCCGCATTTAGGCCATTTCTAGTCTAGTTCTTAATCAATTATTTTTAGTTTCATAATTGCGTAATTTTATTCCATTTGTAAAAAATTTCATTTCTTCGTTTTTCGTGCTGATTTTGTAACCTAACCTAACTCTAACTCTAACCTAACCCCTATATCTTGTGTATTAGAGTCTTGGCATTCCAAATTGGTTTTTGTTGTAGCATTTGTTTAGGAGTAATTGTTAGACAGTCATCCTGCCGCATTTAGGCCATTTCTGA
>JAGSMU010000283.1:0-61557 GCA_029286865.1 Teinopalpus imperialis
CCGCCGTCGGCGCAGCATATCCGTTGCCTTCCACCTCCTTGCCTTTATGTCCCTTCCCAACTGCACCGTGGTCAGGGCTCGTCCATGGACTGAGGTGCTTACTGGCGGCAGGGGTCGGGCCTCTTCTTCTTCTTGCCCTGGTTAGCGGGCTCGCTCCTCTTTCCTTGGAACGTTTCGGGGCCGTGGCACCCCGGTGACTGCCGGTTTAACACTAGCCACCTTGACGGGCGGTCTTGCGACAACCGGTGCCTGGGCAGGTGCAGGGCAGGACGAGGACCGGGCACCTCCGGTCTCTATCCGCCGCCAGTGGAGGGCGAAGGCGCTTCTCGGGCAGGGACGATCCTCAGCGCGCCGCGAACCTGGCGCTGATCGGTAACCCTACCTGGTCAATGATCCGAACACTTACAGCTCCTCCTTCCCCGCTCCTCGATGTGTTGGCGGCTTGGGCGCGTGTCCGCATCCGCAGGTATGCCACCTCCTTCCTCAACGCCGGAAACCTCATAGCGGAGGCGAGCGTTGTCCGCCTGCAGCTTCGTCGTCTCCTCTGAGGGTACAGCGGCGCTGCGCGGAAGTCAATCGGTCTCATAATAACGGTCTCTGCAGCCTCCTTCAGCGCCTTCACCCAGATGCCCTTCAGGTTCTTAGACCTTGGCCACCATGGAGATGACGCCGACGCTGTCCTCAATCCTCTTTTGTAGCTCGATGCCGGCTCGAAGAAGTCGTCATCGTTCGATATCGACTCAGAGCAGGGTTGATATCCTGCCGGCGCAGGCTGACGAGACGACGCGGCGATGTCGCCTCCGCCTCCAACCTCTCCTCCTCCCTTCAGCCTCCACCAACGCCATTTTAGCCTGGGCCAGTCCATTACTCGCCAGTTGTCGGAGGCCTCCCTCGACCTCTTTTGGCGGATGTCGTGCCTGGCTGTGTCCTCCATTTTGGCCCGTTACCGGACCTCCGCCGATTACTGCGTCTTAGAAGGTTTTCATTTTTGTTCTCCGTTCGTTGAATGACTCTACGCTGAGCATAGAGAGTCACTCGTGTCGTCATCTGTCCATTGCCGTCCTTATATTTGTTTGTTTTCTTTTCCATACTATTCCCACGATTGTGGCAAGGTCGACCCCCGGAGTTTACGCCATTCCGAGGGGCAAGGCTACATACTGTGGGGGTCGCCTGGTACCCACAGGTTTCAAGACTTCGCTGTCTGATTATTTTATAGAGGTTGACTCCTCGCCCGAATGACCCGGCCAATTAAAGGCAAACCCTCGCTCCGCTGCACTTCGACGTACCCCATTATCTCGTCAACACTGGGGTGCTTTGACGAAAGTACAGCGGGTTACGGCGCGCTGGGAGAGCCGACGTAACTCCCAGTTTTGAACGGTTGAATGCCCGGCGGCGGTGTGAGTGCACACCAGACCCGTCCCTCCACCTATGAGCGTGGGCACTGGAAACGATATATCGTCACCCGGTTCTAATACCCACCATCATTTGTTGCCTTTCCCCGGATACTTTGATCAGAATGCAATCCCTAACAACTCGACGGTTGAGTGCCCGGCAGCAGTAAAAGCGCACACCGAGCCCGTCCCACCTGTGAACATTAGGCACTGCCAGCGACGTATCGCCACCAGTTCCCAATGCACACCCTCATTTTGTTACCTTTCCCCGGATACTTTGATCAGGAGAAATGCAACCTCCACCCGCATTGGGCTCTGAGACGACGTATCGTCAACAGTTCCCAATACGCACCATCGTTTCGGTGCCTTTCACTCCGGATTTTGGAAATCAAAATGCAGCCCCTGCACTCCACAGTGCCCTCCGCTATCAGAGGACACGCAGAGCAACTATCCCCGTCCAGAACATTCGCCACTGGCAACAACGTGTCATCACCAGTGCCCAGGGTGCACCGTCCGGCGTTGCCTTTCCTCCGGATACAATGGTATCAAAGGAAACTCAACGACCAGGCACTCGAGGAGGTTTTCTGACGTGGCACTAACCTAACCTAACCTAACCTAACCTAACTAACCTAACCTTTTTTTTTTTTTCGTGGGAAAATGCCTGCGCCGCCCGCGGTGGACGAGGGGCGGGTTATGTCGGACTCGCACCGGTGTTCCATCATCCACGAGGTGCTGCGCATGCGGGTACGCTGTCTTCCGCGTGCGTTTAGCTGGTGGCGACCGGTTGGCAATGGCCTCGGCATGCGCGGCTTTACTGTGTTGAAGCGGGAACACCGGGCGCGCTCACCTCGCTGACTCATACGACAGACTTCCCCGAGTCCATCACCTCGAGTCGTAGGGGAATCGGTATGCCTACCTCTTCTCATCCCCGCAGGTGGTCGGGTCTGGGACAGTTCGCCACTCCGGTCGGTTGCCGAGGTGGCAACGGGCGGATGGCCTTTCCCGCTCTTGACTGCGCAGTGCAGGCCTTCCTCCATCACGTGGTCATGGTTTCTTCGCGGCGACGCACACAACAACGCGGGGCGGCGGAACACTGCGCCGCGTAAGGCTGACCACAGCAGGTAAATCCCCGGTCTGACTGCGGTGCCACCAGGCCCTCCATGACCCACTTCAGGCATCGGAAGCACCTCCAGGGTAGTGACTGCGGATGCCACCAGGATACCATAAGGCGCCCGATCGTACCTTTTGGCGGCTAACCACGGGGCCTGTTTAAGGCATCCCAAAGGCCTGCGGATACCACTGGGATCTCATGCAGCGTCACAGCAGGACCGCCAGCCTTCGTCACAGCCACCGCCTTCTCTGCTGTGGCAGAGTCACATGTTCCGGAGACCTTGATCTCAGCTGTCTTCGCCGGTCTGGATACCCGCCTCGCTTGCCGCCGCTGCGAGCACCTCAGCTCAGCTTTTGGTAGGGGCGTCGCCTTTGTCGCTGTCTGCCAGGGGATCGAACATTCGAGCCCCGTGGCGAATACGGAACCGCATTTCGGTTATACCGAGGAGGCGAGGTTGATTCGCCTTCGCCTCGGTAATAACATCGATGTAGGTGACGCCGCCGCCGAAGCCTCGGCTCCAGATTTTCCCTACAGCAGAGGATCTAGGGTGGCAATTTTCACCGCCTTCTTTGCGGGTTTGCCAACACTTTGACCACCTTCCCACCCTTGCTTTTCAGCCCCTTTCTCACCACCGTAGTCACGGTTCGTCTGTGGACTGTGGTGTACAATTAACGAGGATGGGCCTCAGCTGCCGTCTTCTGGCTCCGCTTTGACGCTCACTTTCGGTGCTGCTGGGCAGCGGCATCTGCAACGACTTTCTTGGTTTAACCGCCTTGACAGGCGGTTTGCGATAACCGATTGCCTGGGCGAGTGCAGTGCAGGACAAGGACCGGTACTGCCTCCGTCTCCTATCCGCCGCCAGTGGAGGCGCGCTGCGGGCAGGAGACGATCCTCCAGCGCCGCGAACCTGGCGTTGATCATTATTCTGATCAATGATCAGACGCACAGGCTCCTCGCCCGCTCCACTCTGTGTGGTGGCGGGCGCGAGTCCTGCATCCACAGGTATGCACCACCTCCTTCATCAATTCGGACACTTCGCCTTGGAGGCGAGCGTTTGTCGCCTGCAACTTTCGTCGTATACCACTCTGGCGGGTACAGCGGCGCTGCGGAGTCTTAGTGGTCACTAACGGTCACAGCCTCCTTCGCGCCTTCACCGGGTTCTTGAACCTTGTGGCCTGGTGATAGCCGACATACATCCTCAATCTTTTATCACCGGCTCGAAGTCGCCATCATTCAGGCGACGACTCGACAGGTTGATATCCTGCAGACTGACGAGACGACGCGGCCGCCTCAACCTCCTCCTTCTGGCACCACCAACGCCATTTTGGCCTGGGCCGGTCCCACATAATCGCCGGGCCGTCCTCGGTACTCTCTTGGCAGATGTTGTGGCTGCTTCCTCTATTATGTCTGTTAGAGGACTTTTACCGCTGATTGCGTCCTTAGAAGGACGTTGCTGATTCTCCGCTCGTTGAATGACTCCCACGCTGAGCATAAGTCACTCGATGTCGTCGCTGTCCATTTCCGTCATGCCTTTTGGTTTAATTTTTTCCCGTAGTTGTCCCACGATTGTGGACATTCATTACATCTACTGAAATGGTACCCACAGTTTTTAAGACTTCGCTGTCTGATTATTTTATAGAGGTTTGCTCTCGCGGGCCGACCAGTGCAGGCAAGCCCTCCGCTCCGCTGCTGCTTCACCCCATAATCGTCAACTCTGAGATTTGACGAAAGATACAGCGTTACCTTGGGAGGCCGACGTAACTCTGATTTTGAACGGTTAACGGAATGCCCAGCGGCAGTGTGAGTGCACACGAGCCCGTCCCGCCACTATGACATTAGGCACTGGAAACATTGAGTTCTAATACCCACCATCATTCGCGCTTCCCCGGATGCAAAATCAAGAATACAGCCTCCTAGCTGCTCGACGGTTGGAGTGCCGGCGGCGGTAAAGCACCACCGAGCGATCCCCACATGGCGAGCATTAGGCGCCTTAACGACGTATCGTTCCAAGTACCCTGTTGCCTTTCCACGGATGCTTTGATCAAGGAAGTAACCTCCACGCCTCGCATTGGGCACTGAGCGACGTATCGTACCAGTGCCCAATACTTTCACCGGTTGCACTCCTCGGATATGGAAATCAAGAGGAAATGCAACCCCCTGCCACTCCGCTGTGCCCTCCGCTTATCAGAGGACACGCGACAACACCCCCTGTCAGAACATTCATGCACTGGCAAAGAACGTGTCATCACCAGTGCCCAGTTGCCGTCCGGCGTTGCCTTTCCCCGGCGGATGCAATGGTATCGAAATTCAACGACCAGGCACTCGAGGAGGTTTTTCTGACAGCATAGCTTTAACCTAACCTTTTTTTTTTTTTTTTTCGTGGGAAATGCCTACGCATACCCACCCGCGGGCAAAGAGGGCGGGTTATGGATCTTTCATTCGCCGGTGTTCCTTCTGCCCACCACGATTGCCTACGGGTACGCTGCGTCGTCCGCGTGCACAGCAATTAACTGAAGCTCGGCCGATGAAAGCAACTTTATGGAGAGCGCGCGAACACGGGCGCGCTCACCTCGCCGACTCATTTTTGAGCTGGACCTCCCGGGTCTATAGCTCGGAGATCGTATCAGACATACGCTCTGCGTCTTCGCCCGATGCGTCTGCCAGTTTGGATCCGAGGCGGCGTACTGACTCCTCCTTCGTGGACATCGCCGCCGCGGTACACCTGCTGCTGCCCACCCTTCCCGACTGTCGATCATGGCGCCAATTTACAGCCGCCAGCAAGTCTTACTACGGCACTCAGTGCTCGGCGCTGTTCTGCGGACACCTCCAGCGTGTGCTGGGCGACCGTGATAACCGTCACAGTAGTGACAGCTCGTTTAGCTCCTTCCGATCAAGTGCGGTGCTTCCCGAAGCATCCGAAAGCACCACCCGACAACCGGAAGGTGAGCACTCCGTGACGATATTCAGCCGCCGGACTGGACGCCTCTGCGGTCATGGTTCCGGCCAGGGCTGTCGAAGTGCGCATGCCTCCGCACCATGACCCTTCGACGCTCCGCGCCCACTCCCGCAGTGGGTGGGAACTGGCGAAGCTCTCATAAAGAAAACGGACGCGAGCAGCCTCCAGTTCCCAGGGAGGGGACGCCGCCTTGCATTGGGACTGTGTACCCCAGACGCTCTGATCGCCGTAGCCCTCTGGTTGCTGCGAAACGATTGTCAATATTCAGAGCGTCACTCCACACGGGTGCCCGTACAGCGCATGGAGCGCACCATGCCCAGTACAGGCGACAAACCGGACCTCCGTGTGTAAGCTGCCGACTGCGACCGCCGCGCTGGCCGGGCAATAAATAAGTGCACCTCCGAAGTTCATCGGCCGTCCAAGTGGAGTCCAGATATTCATCTGGACTTGATGCTCGTCTGAACTCCGCCCACCCTGTCCCGAGGGTGCTCCGAGCCCGTGAAACCACATGGCCTCAGACTTGTTGAGGGCCGAACCAGCCTTCGATTACGACCCGCTACGTGGGCCACTCCCGCTGTACGTATGGTGCACTCCCTATAGGTGCGCAGAGGTACTGCCAGTAGGGATCGCGAAGCACCCAGTCGTAACCGTGTTTAGAACGGTCCGGAGCTGTTACCTGGCGGACTGCGCGACTTCATGTAGGTTCCGTTTATACGCCACCATGCCCGAGATACGATGCAATCCTGCGCTGGAAGTTCGGCACCCGGTATCCTGATGCAACTCAGGGCAAGGTGTTGTTGGCGAAGGCGTTGGCGATGTCAAGAGACACCGAGACGACCTCACCCGGGCGTTACTTCACCGCTGATCCTCTTCACTCCTTGATGCGCATGTATCGGATAAAGAAAACCCGTTGGCTCATCCATTCCAGGTGATTTCAACCCCTGGATGCCGGACGGGCGACCGTATTATTACGCTCAAAGAGCTGCCACCTCGTCCATAGCACTATGGGCCCGGTACGCAGGGCGTCCCTCGAGGCGCCCTCCTTCATTGCCCTTGTACCGGAAAACGGCCTGCGTTGAGCGGTATAATCCTCTGAGTTTGCCCTCATGCGCCGGATGCTGGACCACGCACGGCCACACCGTCGGGTCCTGGAACCGTATTCGCGGAGCAGGTCGAGAATCGCGGCCCCGAACTCTCCAGGGTTACCGGCGGTACCACTTCGTCCCGCCAGCAACCGCATCGGCGCAGTCGGAGCCATGGTCGGCGGCGTGTGTTCCTCCCTCTCGGGGAACAGGGCTGCAACCACTGCGTCCGGCGCTGGGGCTGGAGACTTCGCGTCAGGGAACATGGGCGAAACCATGCGTTATGGGCGACCCGGATCCACGGTTCGGAAGTCTCCAGCAATGCGCCCCAGCCTTGGCCTCGCCAATGGCGTTTGAAGGTAATGCCCGTAGAAGGTGCGCAGCATTGACTCGGCGCATCGTCACGGCGTCTCCTCCGGCGTTTGCCTCGTGTCTCGCGACTGGCAGTGCACAGCACAACGACCACCGACCACACCTGCGCGCGCCGTGGACGAGGCTAACCGTGGCATCGACATCGCAGACGCGAGTCATCGACGCACCGGCTGCCGCGCTGTCTTCCACGCAGTGGTTGCTGCCTCGATGAGAACTTCCCCGTCGAGGTGCTTGGAATTGCCCATCGCGGGCCGTCGCCACGGACGACCGCTCGCCGGATCGGATCGGAGCCGTGAATCGGAACTGTGAAGCGGATATACAAATGATCCGACGACGTCTCACCGGACGACTTCCACCAGAACCCGGCGCGCCATGGATGTACTGGCAGAAGGACAAGGTCCACAACGGAGCTCCTGGGGCCGAACGCAGATGAGTTCGAACCGGTTGAGCAGACAGAATTCTGGATACCCACCCTCAGGAACGTCCCCGCGTATCTTCTTGGGAGCAGCCCCAAACGGTGTTCAGCGTTGAAATACTTATCCTGCAAATAGGATGGGGTGACTCCTGCAATAGACTCCGACTCGCCCAAAGTCCTCGAACTCGGGCGACTACTGCTGGGGACAATAAATGCCAATAATGACTAGCACCTCCGCGATATCCACCCAATTGTGGGTGGGGCACCATTTTATCGAACGCTACCGCGACCGAGCCATCCGATATACGCCCCATCATCCTGTCCGGAACCAGGTAGGTTTGAAACGGTAACCACGTGGGTCCAACCGCTGCGCCATACTCTGAGAAAAGAGCAGATCTTACATTAGCTCTGGCACGGTGGTTGACGTTCGCCTGAACGTGAAGGCCGTAGCTCTGCGAGGCCGGTTTCGGATCCTCTGCCTCCGCCATGGTTGCTGGCTACAGCAAGTTTGTAATTGCTTGTTGCGTTGTGCACCCTCCTTGGGGCGGTGCAGACCTTCACTCCCATCATGGTCGGCCGGTTTTTGGCTGCATTTTGGCATAACGCGGTTGGCGAACTTTTCGCGCGCTGCTTGTATTTTGTAAATTTCCCCCGGTCGACTGCGGCGTCGCGTGGGCCTACATGTCCCGACGGCGGAAGCACTCAGAATTATTGGGCTCGACAACCACGGCTGAGACCGGATGGCCTTCGTCGGCGATGCGCGGCAGCCGCCACGGGGACATCGGACCCAGGCCCCCATGTCCGCCATCCCGTAGGATCTGGCTCTGACTGCCTCCTCAGGGCGGCCACCGGCCTTCACGGCTGTCAGTGATGAGTCATCTGTAATTCTGACCTCCACTGTCTTTGCTGGTCTATTACTGCTGACGCGAGCTGCTCTCAACTTTTCGGCAAGGCGGTCGCCCACTGTCGCCACTGTCTGCCGAAGTTTCAAACTGCGCCCGTGGCATGTGCGAACCATAGTGTTATCCCGAGGGCAGAGGGTCGGCTTTCGCCTTCGCCTCGGTGATAACCTCCATAAGTAACGCAGCCGCCTTCCGGCGTAGTGTCACCACGACAGCGGCCGATCCTGGGAGACGGCTGTTTACTGACCTCGGTACTGGGGTACCAGGACTGTAGGCAACCTTGCCGCTCTTGTTCTGAGCCCTTTCTTACCACCGTAGTCCACGGTTCCTCCATGGACTGTTATTGCCGGGAGGGTGGCAAAGATCGGACTCTGTATCCTTCGCGCTCGCTGGCGGGCTCGCTCCACTTACCCTTCCCTTTAGTGCGTGACCAAATTTTGGAACCCTACTGATAACTGCCCGGTCGCTGGGGTGACCGGTGGCTTCGGGGCAATGGGGAGCCGGGGAGGCGATGGACCGACCGAAGTGCTAGGCACCGCCCTCTCGCGTCTGCCGCCAGCGGAGGACGGACGCTTTGGTCAACCGCAGATCGGCGTTCATTTCATCCCCACTTGACAGATGAACGTACCAGATCGTTACCGTCTGTTGTGATTGGTCCGTTTGTGGCATGCGCAGTCGCATCTCCTGCTAACTGCGCAACCTCAGCTTGCAGACGGTTGTTGCTGCCAGCCCCCTTGTTTCTGATGTGCATCGACTCTGCAGAGTCTGGGTGGCTTCTCTGATCGTATCTACTGCGGCGTCTTTCAGCGATAAAGTTGCCCTTGTTCTTGAACTTCGCAGCGACCTGGCTAATAACGTTGATACTCTCCTCAATTTTCTTCGCTTTTGACGCCGCCACCGTCGTCATTGATAATCTGACAGGGTTCTTGTCCAGTCGGCGCGGAGTCGAGCGACGCTGTCAACCTCCATAATCATCTCGCCCTTTTGCGGCGATCGCCTGTTTGGCAGGCCACATATTCCCCGTTGTTGGAGTCGCCCTCGACACTCTTTTATTGTTCTTGCCGCTATTCTTCACAATCTCTTCATCGTGGCCCGCCCTATTGGACCAGAACCGCAACCTACATCCGTAGGTCGCTTTCTCCCCGCACCAAACCTTTTTCCTCTTCCGGGGCTCTACGCTCATAGAGTCACTCCTCATCACTATCTTGTTCCGCCATTTGTTTTTGTTTGTTTTGCAGTTTCCATATTTGTTCCCACGATTATGGGACGAAATAAATGTCGGTCCCCGGTGACGCCTATTCCGGTGACAAGGCTACATGCTATTGGGGGTCGCCTGGTACCTGAGTTTTTAAAGACTTCGCTGTCTGATTTTTGTTACTCCTCAGACCGGCCAAGTTAAGGCCAAGCCCTCGCTCCACTGCCTTCGACGTACCCATTATCTCGCTGGGGTCTTTGACGAAAGTACGGTTACGGCGCTGGGAAGCCGTAACTCCCAGTTTGACGGTTGAATACCTGGCGGCGGTGGGTGCACGGACCCGTCCCACCACCATGAGCATTAGGCTGGAAGCGATATATCTGTTTCCTAATACCCACCATCATTGTTCCCCGGATACGAAATCGGGAGAAATGCAATACCCACAGCAACTCGACGGGTTTGGGTGCCCGGCGGCAGTAAGCGCTTACACCGAGGCCGTCCCCGCAGGCAGGCACTGCCAGCGACGTATCGCCACCGGTTCCCAATGCGCCCTCATTTTGTTGCCTTTCCCCGGATACTTTGATCAAGGAGAAACAGCCTCCTCTGCATTGGGCACTGAGAACGACGTATCGTCACCGGGCTCAATACGCGCCTCGCCGGATATGCGATGGAGAAATGCAACCCCACCAACTCCATTGCCCTCCCATATCAGAGGGACACGCCAAACGCTATCCAGAACATTCGCCACTGGCAACAACGTATCATCACCGAACAGGGTGCCACCATTGGCGTTGCCTTTCCCCGGATACAAGTATGAAGGAAATTCAACGACGGAGCACTCGGGGAGGTTTTCTGACGTGGCACTACCCAGCCTAACCTAACCTAACCTATGCTAACCTAACCTAACCTAACTAACCTAACCACAACCTAACCTAACCTAACCTAACCTAACCTTTTTTTTTTTTTTTTCGTGGGGAAATGCTACGCATACCGCGCCCGCGAGACGAGGGCGGGTTATGTCGGACTCGCACCGGCTTCGCTCACCCAGAGTACTGTGCATTGCGGGTGCGCTGTGAGCATTCTTCCGCGGGTGGCGGCCAGTTGTGGCCCGGCAGACTTGCCCTGTGTTGAAGAGCGCGGAACACCGGCATCTCCTCGCTGACTCATGCAGGCGACGGGCTTTCAGGGGTCCATCACTTCAGGTAGGGGAATCGAGTATGCCTATGCTCACCTCATCCTGCGGCGGCTGTGGAGTGGTCAGGTCAGGACGCTTCTCTCCATCGGCTGGCTGGTCGGTTGCGAGGTGGCAGACGGACCGGCTTTTCCTCGCGGAAGGCGCGTTGCGAATTCCCCCATCCTGGTCCGCGGTTTCTTAGCGGCGACGCGCACAACGCAGGCAGACACTGCTGCATAGCATGTTGATACAACGACAGCACAACTCCCCGGTCGATCGGTGCGTCGCACTAAGGTATCCCGCCTCAAAGCAGCGAAGCAGAGGTGAGGGCTCTACGAGCTTCAGACGTCCCCGGCGGCCACCTTTTGGCGGCAGCGGACACCAGACAGGCCCGAGGCCTGCGAGTTCTGGAACCTCCTTTACATAATGGTGTCCTGGGATCGTAACCAACAGAAGCAGCCGCCACCACTTCCTCACCGAGACCGAGTCATCAAGACCGGACGCTTTATCGGCGATTTTGCCGGTGTTGGGGCCGGACCGCTTTGCCCGCTGGTGAGAACCTCCTCAACTGAGGCGAGGGCGTCTGCCTTGTCCCCGCTGTCGCCGGGGATCTCGAGCATTCGACCCTGTGGCGCAGATGCGGAAACGCATCTCCGGTTATCCCAGGGCGGCGAGGTTTGTCGCCTCATTGATCACCTCGGGTGACGCCGCTGCCGCATCATCAGTGTAACCACCACAGCGGACGATCGTGGAGTCGCGATCTTGACCGGTCTCGGTGCGGGTGCCAAAATTTTCCCCACCCTTCTTTTGGCCCTTCTTCACCACCGTCGTCCATGGTTTCTTTCTCTACGGACTGCGGCAGCGATTGGCGGGAAGAGGTCGTCTTTGGCTTCCTTCGCGGCGCGCCGGCTTTAGTGCTTCGGGGCCACAAGACCCGCTATAATACAACGGGCGCCTTTACGGGCGGCTTTTGCGGGAAACCGGTGCCGGAAGGTAAAGAGAACCGGACGTGGACCGGGCACCTCATCCGGTCTCTGCGCCGCCAGTGATGGGCGAAGACGCTTCTCGAAGGAGACGGTCCTCAGTGCGGCGAACCTGGCGTTGATCATTGTTACCTGGTCAATGATCGAACATAACTCTACTCCCTCGGCTTGTTGGGTGGGCCGGTCAATTTGCATCCGCAAGTGGGCACCTCCTTCCTCAATTATTCGCTTCGCTCTGGGTCAGTTGTCGCTTCCTCGTCTCTTCGAGGTACAGCGTTATGATCTCGCTTACGTTCTCTGCAGCCTCCTTCCAGCGCCTTCACCCAGATGTGCCTTTAGGTTTCGACCTTGTGGCCACCATGGAGATGACGCCGTGCTGTCCTCTATCCTCTTTTGCAGCTCGATGCCGGCTCCAGTCGCCATCGTTGGACGACGACTCCGTGAAGTTGACTTCCTTGCCGGCGCGAACTGAGACGATGGCGATCTCTGCCTCCGCCTCCAACCTCATACTCTCTCCTTGCCTCCACCAACCATTTTGGCCTGGGCAAACCCCACATACTCGCCCGTGGTTGGAGGCCGCCCTCGACCTCTCTTAGCGGTCGCAATCATGCCCTTGATCTCCCTCCTGGCCTATCTTAAAACCATCATCAATCTCGAATCCTTGAAGGACGTTTTGCCTCCTGCTACTATCCTCCTCTCGTCGATTATTTTGCTAAGCATAGAGTCGCTCGTGTCGTCGTCACTATCTACCCTCAAGTTTTTGTTTTGGTGCTCATGTTTCCCACGATTACGGGACGGTAAGGTCCCAGGTGACGCCTATTCCGGTGACAAGGCTGCATACTGTGGGGGTCGCCTGTTCAGGTTTTAAAACTTCGCTGTCTGATTTTTTATAGGAATTTGCTCCTCGCGGGCCGGTAGTTAAAGGCAAGCCTCCGCTCCACTACTTCGACGTACCCATTATCATCAGCACTGGGGTCTTTGACGAATGCGGGTTACGGCGCTGGAGCCGACGTAACTCCCCAGTTTTTGACGGTTGAATGCCCGGCGACGGTGTAGCGGAATTACTGGACCCGTCCACCACTATGAGCATTAGGCACTGGAAACGATATATCGTCACGACCTAATACCCACCATCATTGTGCCTTTCCCCGGATACAGAAATCAAGGAGAAATGCAACCTCCCACAACAACTCGACGGTTGGGTGCCCGGCGGCAGTAAAACGCAGGCCGTCCCCACTGTGAGCATTAGGCACCAACATTATGCGCGTTTGATACGCACTCATTTCTTTGCGCACCGGATGATACTTTGATCAAGAATGCAACCTCCACCCTCGCATTGGGCACTTGAGAGAACGACGTATCGTCGCCGTTTTAATGCTCGTTCGGTTGCTTTTCCTCGGATGTGATGAAATGCGGCTTCTGCGCTGTGCCTCAAAGCATCAGAGGGACTTGAACAACTATCCCCCTGTCAGAACATTCGCCACTGGCAACAACGTATCATCACCAGTGCCCAGGGTGCACCGTCCCGGCGTTGCCTTTCCCCGGATACAATAGTATCAAAGGGAAATTCAACGACCAGGCACTCGAGGAGGTTTTCTGACGTGGCACCCCAACCTAACCTAACCTAACCTAACCTTTTTTTTTGGCGTGGGGAAATGCCTGCGCATACCCGCCCTCGCGGTGGAAAAGGTTGGATACCGACTAAAACCCCGCTGGTGTTCCTCCATCATCGCGTATGGCGGGGTCACGGGAACGTTTCGCACATCCACGACCCCGCCTGCGCCGACTCCAACTCCAGGCAGCCCCTCCCATCCCCCTCTCAGTGCGACCCTCGCGCTTGGAGTCGCGGAGGATAGGAGAGAGGCAGGATCAACCGACCTCCACACAGACCCGCGGCTACAGCGCATCAGCGGTTGACCCCAGCAGGTCGCGGAGGATAGGAGATACACTACCCTCCACTCGCAGCTCAGCTGCGGATGGTGCGTAAGACGGCCTCCTCAGTCATCACCCACGCAGCCCGGCACGCATCCAGGGGCGGGTGGCTCCAGCCGCCCGGAGCTGGCCTCCTCGAGCCGGCCTTAGAACGCCTTAGGCCGGCCGTTTGAAATTCCTCACCCAGCTTCCGCGTGGTTCAGCCACACCACAGTTGCTGGCCCCCGCTACGACCGTAGGGAACCTTCAGGGGTCAGGGGAACCTTTTTTTTTAGCGTGGGGAAATGCCTGCATACCCGCCCTCGCGGGGGCAAGAACGGGTTATGTCGCACTTGCACCGTCTAAAACCCACGGTGGTCGCCACCAACGCTCGCGGGGGTCGCGGGATCTCCGTTAGGAACGCAACCGCAACCCCCTGCGCTTCGCTGGGATAGCCCGTCCGGGGGCGTGCGTGAAGATCGCACCCCAGAACCCTCACGGAACTATCACGACGACACGGTACCACGTCGTGCCGTCGTCCTCCTCGGGGTCGCTATTACTGGACGGTCAGGCCCCCACTCCGATCGTCAGCGACCAACAGAGATGATTTACGGTAAGGGGATCACCGATAGGAGGGCCGTGACGAGGCGCGCGAGCGCCGCGTCGGACCGTCTCGAGCAGGATCGGTCCTCTCTCTGTCCCGCTCGGCAGCCTCCTTTCGGACCATTACGGTCTCGCAGAAGGAGGCTACGGCCCTCCACGCCGATTCCCCGCGCAGCATCGCCGACACGACTACTGGCAGGGACGGGTTCCGTCCGATGTGACCGACCAAGACCCGCCGCTCGGCTTCCCACGCCGGGCAAGCGGCGAGCGTGTGCGATGCGGAGTCTTGATCGTTGCCGCCACAGTGGAAGCAATTCGCCGTCGCCTCGCGACCGATCTTACAGGTAATCACCGAAGCAACCGTGCCCGGTGATCACCTGCGTAAAGTCTGTAGGTGAGTCTTCCTCCTCGTCGCTGCATCCAGGCTTCGAAGACCGGCAGGAATGCTCCGACGACGCGTTTGCGCGCATTCTGCTCCTCGCGGAGCCTTGCGCGCCACGTCGCGAATGCGATACGTCGTTCCTGCCGTTTTACCGCCTCGAGCGCCTCTTCTGGCTCGCCACCACCGCTCTGGCGTAGGACGCGAATCCGGTGATACACCCTCGCGTCCATGTCCGCCAGAATATCCAGAGGTGGAAAGCGAGCCAGGATTGTCGCCGCCTCGAACGATACCGTCCGGTATCCTCGTACGACCAATATGGCCATCCTACGCTGGACGCTGTAGATCTTAGTCCTACAGCGTCGGATGTCCAACCTCTTCGCCCATACGGGCGCCCCATAGGGCTACGGATCGTACGACCCCGGCATAGAGGCGGCGAACTTCCTCACTCGGTCCCCGAGATTGGGCAGCAGTCTGTGCATAGCACCCGCTACCCTCTCGATCCGGGGACCAGGCGCTCGAAGTGCTCTTCGAAGCCCCAGCGACTGTCAGGGTGAGGCCTAGGTACTTCATGTACCGCCCACTCTGACTTCAGACTCACCTACTCGGACGCACGAGTCGGGTGGTTCCTGCTCCGCGGCAGTTTGTGGAACCATAGCGCCTCGGTCTTGTGAGGCGCTACCTCCAGTCCCAACTCGTGGACTTTGGCGACGACGATTTCCGCCCCAAGCTCGGCGAGCTCCTTGGTCCTCTCGAAGGAGTCCCCGCTGGCGACCACCAACGTGTCGTCAGCGTAACAGACGACATATACGCCAGCGGGGCTCGACTCGCAGAACAGAGTCGTAGGCGAGATTCCACAGTAACGGGCCCAAAACCGACCCCTGTGGAACCCACACTGGATCTCCTCCGGATCCTCGTACCGTCTCGGTCCATGTACAAGATGTACCTGTCGCGCAAGTAGTCCGCGATCACGCCTTGCAGGTAGGGGAACACCATGGTGTAAAGTCCCCTTATCGCGTCCCAGGGCAGGAATTAAAGGCGTTGACGATATCAATGTTTATCGCCAACGCCACTCCGCCAGGACACAGCCTGCTCCGACAGGAGCGGACGCGCAGAACCGCGTCGATGGTGGAACGCTCCGTCGGAAACCGAACTGGTTTTCGGCGAGATCGGGACCGACACGCGACAGATGCCCGTTGAGACGGGCGGCAAAATTCTCGAATAACTTGCCAGCCTCGTCCAACAGGCATATGGGACGGTACGCAGAGGAGAATCTGCGACTCTGTCTGCCTTCTTCAAGAGGACCATTCGGGCCTCCTTCCGAACCCTAGGAACGAGGCGTTGCGGAGGCAGCTGGTGAACAGCTGCCTCAGCCTGTTCAGTGCTCCA
Organism: Teinopalpus imperialis; assembly: GCA_029286865.1. NCBI lineage: Eukaryota > Metazoa > Arthropoda > Insecta > Lepidoptera > Papilionidae > Teinopalpus > Teinopalpus imperialis. The sequence goes on from JAGSMU010000283.1 coordinate 15,864, forward strand.
GGCTTCAACACGAACCCGACCGGGAATTTCCGTGGGACCCGGCGCGGTGTTCCTGCCTCTCAAGCGGCCCACGGCTCGGTCCAGCTCCTGTGCGGTCACCCCATTTCGTCACTCCATTGACACGAAGATTGGGGGTAGACTGAGGACTTGACCGACCCTCCGGAAGAGCAGGCTAATCACTCTTCCCAAGAGGGCCGGATCTAGAGTTTCCGTCACCGGGGGCGTCAAGGACGGAGCTTTCCTAGCACCATCCTGTACGGACGCCCCACGGATCCTCGTTGAGTCCCTCAGGAGCTCTCTCAGGACCGAGACCTGGCGTTGCAGACAGCTGCCTGCAACGCCTTCGTGGCCGCTCGATACGCCTCGTAGAGTCTGGCTATCTCCTCACTCGGAGCTCGCCTTCGCCTCCTTCGGGCTCTGGTGTACTGGCGGCGGCTCTGCAAGCAGATCGCTCGCAGCTCCGCGATCTCTGCCGACCACCAGTACACCGCCCGCGCTGGGGCGACCGGTCCGGGGCATCGACGCGTCACAAATACGCGTCATCGTGTCCCGGAACCAGTTCGCTTCCACTTCCGGATCGGACGGAACCTCTTCGGCGCTTTCTGGCCATATTGCAACGTTGGCGGCGGCCCCGAGCAAGTCTCGGTCTAGCCGCTTGAGACACCAACGTCGCGTGTGACTGCCTTCTCGGCGGCTGGAGGCATAGTCGGGACGGCGGAGTGCAAGATCGAAAATAATGTGGCGGTGGTCGGATAACGTGACCACCTCCTCTGCAACCCGCCAGCCCGACAACATGCGCATCGCAGCGGGAGTCGCCCATGTAAGATCCACGACCGACTCCCCTGCCACCGCACGCACGTGCTTACGGACCCGATTTGCCAATCGGAGGTCCAATCCAGCCGCCATTCCATCACCGTCTCTCCCTTCGGACTGTCGCTGGGATTCCCCACGCCCTGGAGTGGGCGTTGGAATCTCCAGGACAATCGACGGACGAGGAGGCACCTGCGAACGCAGAGTGCCACCTCGTCCAGGTACACCTCGTAGTCGGCGAGGGACCTCGCGGGAGAGACGTAGCAGCCAACTATGGCCAGGGTGCCCCATTGCACTGCAACGAAGCCCTGACCCTTCCCAATAGGGAGCAGGGTGGGACACCTCTCCACCCCAGTAGATCGCTACGGAACCCAGCTCATCGCCGAACCAGTGAGGGTGGTCCGGCACGGCATAGGGCTCCGCCACTACTGCCAGAGCAACCCGGCACTCCGCAATGGTCTGCATAAACAAATGCTGAGCATTGCGGCAGTGGTTCAGGTTGCTCTGAAGGACCTTTGAGGGGTGCGAAAGGCCTACGCGACCTCCATCCCCGAGCTGGTGCCGGGGTTGCGGCTGGTGCCGCTGGGACTGCTGCTGCGCTTGCGGGGCAGGAGGAGATGGTTTTTCTCCGCTCTTCTTTGATGGTGGGGCGCACCTCTTACCAAGACGATGGTTGAGGGCAGCCCCAGGTCAGCACGATGGACATTTGAGTGCAAGAGCTTTGCACTCTCTGGCTAATGCCCGGTTTCCCACAAGCGTAGCAGCGCGTGCTCCGGTTCGCCTGGTTAGGGCACCTGCTACCAACGTGCCCCTTCTCCAGGCACCGGAAGCAGTGCATGGGCCTGGGATCCAAGAGTTCCACCCCAGCAGATCCCCAGCCCACGCGTACACGCCCAGCGGTCACCAATTTACGCAGCACCGCTGCGGGGCACCGCACCCAGCACGTGCCCATACGCATGGGTGTTCTGTGGACCTCTCCGACCTTCACGTCGTCCACCGAACACCCTCCAGCCTCGGCCACAGCCGCCGCGACATCGCTCGGGCTGACGGCATCATCGAGGTCCTTCACACGAATGTCGCCCGACTTACCTACCTAACCTAACCTAACCTAACCTAACCTAACCTAACCTAACCTAACCTAACCTAACCTAACCTAACCTAACCTACAAAAATTCAATAAAACAATAAAATTTTATTTGACCAAAAAATGATTGGAATACGCACACCAACGAAAAAGGCAATCAAAGCCGTAACCGAGGACCCGAAAGTAACATCTGGGAACGTCTCAGAAGACTCACGCACTATATTGAGCACCCTAGAAGCGGATTCTGTTCCCTCCACCAGCACATCTGTGGAGTGTAGTAAAGGGTCAACGCAGGTACTGCCCTCAGACACCAGACGACAAGGTTCAAAGCCCATGCTTACTGATGTTTCTCTGGAAGAATCCAAACAATCAGGGAAATGTAGCACATTGGCGGCCCGCCAGAAACAAAATCAACACCCTCCCGGGAAGCGAAGGCCCGCAGAACATCAGTGGAAGCAACAGAGGAAACTCAGGCGGCTAAGTATGCGGACCGTATGTCAGAGCCGGGCCTGCCTCCACAAAGCCAAGCTGAACTTGAACAATTCTAGAAACCTGAGGACAGACATAAATGGAAGTCACTCAGGCTATAGAGAGGCTCTATCAGCTGGTTAAGGAGGCAGAGAAAGATAGGAGTTCAGGACAGAGATAGTAGATAAGGTGAAGGGAGGCGATAGAACCGGAACAGGGTCACGAGACAAGAAAGAAGAAGTAGAAAACACATTTTAAGAAAGTTAAGAGGAACATGGAAAGCTACTAGAAGAAAATAAAAGAGAAATGGAAAACTAAAGGAAGAGTTAAAGAAACAGGAAATTAGACAAGATAAAGTGTCGTACGCAAGTATGGCGGCGAGACCAAGTAGGATTTCGCCACCAGAGAACATGGCCATGCACTCGGTGGCGATCACATCCACGGATGAAAGAGAAACAGGAGATCAGGTGATTGTCAAGATAAGAAAGGCAATAAATGCCACAGAAGAAGGTCTTAGGATAGACAAAATAAGGAAAGCGAAGGACAGGAAGGTGATAGTGGGCTGTAGAACGCAAGAAGAGGTGAACAAAGTGAAAGATAGAATAAAGAAAGCCGGAGCAAACTTAAACGTAGATGACGTCAAAAATAAAGATCCGTTGGTGATACTGAAAGACGTAATGCAGTACAACACCGACGATGACGTAGTGAAGGCTATTAAAGGCCAAAATAAACATCTCTTTAAAGACGTCAGTGGGGAAGATTTACGAATGGAGGTCAAATGGGAAAAGACCAGGAATCCGCTCACAGCACATAATAGTCATGAAGGTTCCCCACGGCTGGAACTGCCTAACAGAGGCAGAGGTGGTGCCTGATGGACCTGGCGGATAAGAATTGTCGGATCAATCTCCCCTTATTCAGTGCTCAGATGTTTGGGAGTATGGACACAGCAAAAGGCTATGCACTGAGACGGCAGACGTCTGTAGCCACTGCAGGGGCCCCACACCTTAGAGCAGGTGCCTGCCTGGCAGCTTTCCGGGGAGGTACCGGCCATGTCAGGAGATTGCTCAAAAAGCTCAATGGAGAAAACAGACTGCCCACATTCCAGCATGGGTGTCCGGTGAGAAAGAGGTGGGAGACCCTGGCTAGATCAACGGTAGCGTATTGCTAAGGGCACGTTCAAGGGGTAGAGTAGCACTCAAACTCAACAACCACCGGTATCACGTGGTCCAGGCAAACCTTCAAAGGGAGGTAGACTCATACGGCCGAATTAATCATCGAGGCAGCTAAGGCGGAAAATAACGTTCGCCATAGTCCAGGAGCCCTATCAGACGGATCAGGAGATCACACACGACACTACCAGGGCACAAGAATAGTACAATGTCATGTACCCGAACTACCGGAAGGTGATCAAGGCTGCCATTGTACTGTTCGACGACACCATTGACACGTCACACAGTGCCCCGACCTCACAACTAGGGGCTATAGTTGTTGCCAAATTGAGAACAAGGGGCCTGGGAGATAGGGTGGTGTCCGGTGTACCTGGAAGGTGATAAGCCCATTGATCCATACCTGGACTCTATTAAAGCAGCCGTGGAGGGTTTGAGGACTGGAAGCGTGATACTGGGTGAAGACAACTGATGGAATACGTGGTGGGGCAGCCGGGAAGTGGATAATAGGGAGTTGGAGTTACTTGGCCACATTTGGATGAACTGGGCTCCATATACTCCCAACCAGGGGACTAGGCCCACCTTCGACACCATTAGGTGGGAAGAGATTCTCTAGCTGCGTCGATATAACAACCTGTTCGACGGACCTGCTCAGTAGAGAGTGGAGGACTGGAGTCTCTCTGGTGAGACTATCTAGCTCGGACCACAAGGCAATCCTATTCAGTATAAATTTGGAAAATCTGGCAGGCGTAGATGTTAAAGAACAACACGAAAGTACAATACAAGAAGGCAAATTGGGCCTTGAAGTTTGTGAAACTCGCTCATTCTTGGAAGGACAAGAAACATCCACTAAATCAAGAAGTAGAAAACATAAATAACAAAGTAGAGTGGATAGAGTTATAGATAATTATGAAAAATACATGGTGAATACATGCGAAAATACAATGCCAAAATTAGAGTAGAAGACAGATAGGGGTTGCCTTGGTGGACCAAGGGCTGTCAAAACTCAAAAGAGAAGTCTCCAGGTTGAAGCGCCAGATATCTTACGCTGCGCCAGTCCGCCGAGATCTGAGGTCGTCGGACCAGTACATCGACGCAAAAGAAAGATACCATCTGGAGATGAAGAGGGCTCAGACCACAAGCTGGAAAACAGTTCTGGCAATGGAAGACAGAATAGAGAACAATGTAGGATGGAATATATACAGGGTGATAGGCCGCACAACAGTTAGACAAGAGGATATCCCTCTTGTCGTAATGATAAAACGGGTGAGGAGAATCAGCCAAACTCTTGGTGGAGACCTTCTGCGGAGATAAAGCCGAACGATGACGCCGGAACACAGACAGGTCAGAGCAGAAGCTGATATTGTAAATAAAAGGTCTCATGACGAGTCATGTGACCCGCCCTTCTGATAGAGGAGCTAGTGTGGGCCGCGAACAGCTTCAATCCGAAAAAGGCCCCTGGCGTGGACGGTCTCACAGCAGACATTTGCGTTGCGGCTATTACCCTGGACCGTCGCTTTTTCTAGCGCTGATCGCGGTGCAATACTTGCACACTTCAGCTAGTTGGAAAGGCAGTGATAGTGGTACTCAGGAAACAGGGAAAGAAAAGACTACGCACCCAAATCCTTACAGGCCGATTGGGCTGTTGCCTGTATTGGGAAGATCATGGAAAAGGCAATCATCCGGCGGATCAAGTGGTATACCGTACCTGGGATCAGTCCGAATCAGTATGGCTTCATGCCGCAGCGTAACCGAGGACTCCCTCTATGAAATGATACAGCTTGTGAGGAGACAATTAGTGAACAAAAGCTGATTGTGCTTGTGTCACTTGACAGGGGAGCCTTCGACGCGCAGTGGTGGCCAGCCGCCTGATACGAACTGGCGGAAACCGGGTGTCCGGCAAACCTGAGACGCCTTATTGATAGTTATTTCAGGATAGGTCGGGTACGTCTCAGGTATGCTGGGGCGGAATGTAATCCAACGAACAACAAAAGGGTGCGTACAGGGATCCATGGGGGTCCAATATTCTGGAACTTGTTACTGGATCCATTGTTGAGGGCTACGAATGGCGGGGAGACCACTGCCAAGCTTTTGCAGATGATGTGGTCCTAATTTTCTCGGGGAACACGGCACTAGAAGTGCAGAACGGGCCAATGCTGCCCTCGAACATGTTCGGAAGTGGGGAATCAAAACAAACTAAAATTTGCACCACAAGACCAAGCAATGCTCATTACAAAAAGCTAAGTGCGATTCACCACTTCTCCAGCATGGGAGGGAACGCATAGAGCTGTCCACGACGCGTAAAATACTCAGCCTCTACAGTTGACTGGATTAACATTCCAATACACGTCAAGGAATATTATTGCCATAAGATTACCAGAGCCTCTACAGTCAGCTGGTGAGGCTGCAAGAAGTTACAGTGGGGTCCTGAACCCGAGATAGTTAAGGACCATCTATATGGCGGTGGTGGAACCAGTGGTGCTATGCGGCGACGCATGGGCTCAACAACCAATAAAGTGGGAACAGCTTGACATGGTGCAACGCGGCTTCGTGCAGAAGATTATAAAGGCGTACAAAACAGTGTCGCTAAATTCGGCCCTACTGCTCGCTGGGCTGCTTCCTCTGGATCTGAGGGTGAGGGAAGCAGCCTCCCTTCCTGAAGTAAAGAAAGGATACTCCCAGCGGGTGGTGGGGACCGAGATTTGGAGATCAAAGCAGACTATGTGGAGATGCCACATCCCACGGATCAGGGGAGTCTGCAGTTCTTATGTCTGGATGACGGTGCAGGTGGACCAGCTTGAAAGGTACGGAAGTCAAAATATTCACTGACGGAAACGGGATGAGAATAATGTCGGTGCAGCTCTATCAATATGGAGAGACTCCATTAGAGACGAGCACCCGAAAGCTAAAGCTGGGACACTTCTGCACCGTCTACCAGGCGGAACTGTTGGCTCTTGAAGCCACCAAATACGTGCTCCAAAATTCTGCACGGGCTGCAGTATACTGCGACTCAGGTCACTGCTCTCAGACAGTAGTCAAGGACGTTTCCCTTCATCCCCTGGCGGTGAGGCTAGAGAAAACATCACTCAAATACACAAACAAGGAAAAGTTTTAAAACTCTACTGGATCCAAAGCCCGTATTACAGGATTGGAACGAGGGAGAGCAGATCAACTTGCAAAAGAAGCCGCAATCAAAATTAAGAAAGCCGGATTATGAAAGGTGTCCGATTTCTTTCGTCAAGCGGCAAATCAGATGGAGTCGCTCGACAAGTGGAATCAGCGCGCTTTAAAGGTATTTGCTTCCACGAGTAAAATATTCTTTCGGATGTGATTAGCGCGTATCCCGCAGAGTACGGAAATTAGAGGCTGGACCCAACGTTAGTACAAATAATGACAGGGCGGCAGGTTCTCCGAGTACCACACAGATTCAAAGTGCAAGAGAGGGCTTCGTGCGCCTGTAACGATGATAAAGATTGGAAAGTGTGATCCACCTTATCACAGAATATCAATAATATACTGCGGGGAAAGAAATGATTTGGAAATACAGCTACAAGTAGAAATAACTAAAAACAATATACACGAAATTATAAGTTGTAAGGAATCTAGGAATAAGTTTATAAGTTACTGTAAATATATAGCAAAGAAGTTATAAATAAGAATAAATAAATATGTACAATAAAATAGTCAGATTTACTATGTATGTTTTAGTACTATGTTCATTTTAAACATAAACTACTATATGTATATGAAAATTTATTGTATGTTTAGTCTTTTATTATTATTATCTTTTATTTTATCTAGTTATACAATATACATATTAAGGTATTCTGAAAAAATCAGTTTAGAATATAACTGTAGAACTAAGGTAGATAAGACATAGATATATGAATAATAAGTACGTAGATATTAAGGTCAAATGGATATTTGTAATTGTAAATATAACGCACCCAATAATGAAGCAACGTATATTTTAAAGTAAAAATTAAGTACATAGATAATAATTGTAAAAGCGCAATAAAGTCCCTGAGTTCCACATGTCAGGGGAACAAACATGCCAGACTCCCAAAATGGTTGTCACTAATAAAAAACCTAACTAACCTAGCCTAGCCTTTTTTTTTTTATGAAATGCCTACGCATACCCGCCCTCGCGAGGGGCAGGGCGGGTTATGTCGGACTCGCACCGACTAAAACCCCACGGTGGTCGCCACCAAAAGCATGCTCGCGAGGGTCACTTGGGATCTCCGTTAAGAACACAACCACCAACCCCCTGCGCTTCGCTGGGATAGCCGTCCCGGGGGCGTGCGTGAAGATCGCACCCCCAAGAACCCCTCGCGGAACTATCACGACGACACGGTACCACGTCGTGCCGTCGTCCTCAGGGTCGCTAATACTGGACAGTCGGAACCCCACTCCGACCGTCAGTGACTGAGGCCCCGTTTATAGTAGGGGCAGCACCAATGGGAGGGCCGTGAAGAGGCGCACTGACATACGCGTCAGCCCGTCTCCCGAGCAGGATCGGTCTCTCTCCTGTCCGCTCCGGCAGCCTCCTTTCCGGACCGTGCGGTCTCGCAGAGGAGGCTACGGCCCTCCGCCGTTTCCCGCGCAGCATCGCCGGCACGACTGCTGGCAGGGGACGGGTTCCGTCCGATGGCCAGCCGACAGACCCGCCGCTCGTCTTCCCACGCTGGAGCGGAAGCCGCGAGCGTGTGTGCGATGCGGAGTCCTCGGTCGTTGCCGCCACAGTGGAAGCAATTCGCCGTCGCCTCGCGACCGATCTTACAGGTAATCACCGAAGCATCCATGCCCGGTGATCACCGCGTAAGTCTGTAGGTGATCTTCCTCCTCGTCGCTGCATCCAGGCTTCGAGACCGGCAGGAATGCTTCGACGACGCGTTTGCGCATACCGCTCCTCACCGAGCCGTGCGCGCCACGTCGCGAACGCGATACGTCGTTCCACCGTTTCACCGCCTCAGGCGCCTCTTCTGGCTCGCCACCACCGCTCTGGCGTAGGACGCGCGAATTCGGTGATACACCCTCGCGTCCATGTCCGCCAGTATATCCAGAGGTGGAAGCGGAGCCGGGATTAATCGCCGCCTCCGATACCGTCCGGTACATCCTCCCGTACGACCAGTATGGCCATCTACATGGACGCTGTAGATCTTGGTCCTACAGCGTCGGTTGGCTCCAACCTCTTCATGAACGGGCGCCCCATTACCAGGGCTACGGATCGTGACCCCATGGGGCGGCGAACTTCCTCCTCGGTCCCCGAAGTTGGGCAGCAGTCTGTGCATAGCACCCGCTACCCTCTCGATCCGGGGGACCAGGCGCTCGAAATGCTCTTCGAAGCCCAGCGACTGTCAGGAGAGTGAGGCCCAGGTACTTGTGTACCGCCCACTCTGACTTCAGACCACCTACTCGGACGCACGAGTCGGGTGGTTCCCTGCTCCGCGGCAGTTTGGCGGAACCATAGCGCCTCGGTCTTATTGAGGCGCTACCTCCAGTCCCAACTCGTGGACTTTGGCGACGACGATTTCCGCCCCAAAACTCGACGAGCTCCTTGGTCCTCTCGAAGAGGTCCCGCTGGCGACCACCAACGTGTCGTCCGCATAGCGAACAACATTAACGCCAGCGGGAGCTCGACTCGCAGAACAGAGTCGTAAGCGAGATTCCACAGTAACGGGCCTAACACCGGCCTGGCAGGACCGCACTGGATCTCCTCCGGATCCTCGTACCGTCTCGGTCCATGTACAAGATGTACCTGTCAGCGCAAGTAGTCCGCGAAACCTAACCTAACCTAACCTAACCTAACCTAACCTAACCTAACCTAACCTAACCTTTTTTTTTTTTTTTTTTTTTTGCGTGGAAATGCCTGCGCATACCCGCCCTCGCGGGGACGAGGAAGCGGGTTATGTCGGATCGCGCCGATAAAACCCCACGGTGTTCCTTCTGCCCACCGGGTGCTGTGCATGCGGGTGCAGCACGCATTCGTCCGCGTGCACAGCAGTGGCGGCTCGCTTTGCGGGCCCCGGCCCGTTGGTAACGCCTTTATGGAGCGCGCGGGGACACGAGGCGCGCTCACCTCTTTCCGACTCATTTTTGAGCTACGGACCTCCCCGGGTCTGGCTCCCGAGTCGTATCAGGGCGGAATGGTGAGCGCATACGCTCTGCGTCTTCGCCCGATGCGGCGTCTGCGGACTGGATCGGGCGGCTGACTCCCGAACTCGCTCCGCCTCCTCCTTCGTGGACATCACCGCCTCACCCAGTGCACACTGCGCTGCTGCCACCCTTCCGACTGTCGATCATGGCGCGAACTACGGCCGCCAGCGACAGAGTCGTTATACCGGCACTCAGTGCTCGGCGCTGTTCTGCCCACCGCGGACACACCTCCAGCGTGTGCTGGAGCCCGTGTCTTGGAGGCAGCCGTCACAGTGGTGACAGCCCTCGTTTTGGCTCCCTTCGATCAAGTGCAGGAATTGCTTCCAGAAGCATCATGCCCCGTAAGCACCTGCGACGAAGCCGGAAGGTGAGCACTCTACGTGACATCTGTCCAGCCACTGCACGAGAACTGGACGTACTGCCTCTACGGTCGTGGTTCCGGCCCGGGGTTGTCGAAGTACGTGCCACCTCCGCACCATGACCCTTCGACGCTCCGCCCTCGCCGCATCAGCCTCTCCCTCGTGGGTGGGAACTGGCGCACCGCGATCAAGCTCACGCCAAAGAAAACGGACGCGAGAACTTTCGCCTCCAGTTCCCAGGAGAGGGACGCCGCCAGCACACACGCCGCCTCGTGGGACACCGTGTGAGGTACCCCGGATCGCTCTGATCGCCATCGCCCTCTGGGGCCTTTGCAGAAGAGCGATTGTCCGCTTATTCAATCCTCCACACGGGTGCCCATTACAGCGCCATGGAGCGCACCATGCCCAGGTACAGGCGCCGACAGGCCATTCGGACCTCCGATATTCGGCAGCAAGGCTGCCGACTGCGGCCGCCGCACGCAACAGCCTGGGCAATAAGCCTAGGAAGTGCACCTCGAAGTTCCATCCCGGCCGTCAAAATTGAGTCCCCAGATATTTCATCTGGGACTTGATGCCGATACGAACTCCTCTACTACTAATATTGCAGTCCGAGGGGTGGCGCGTTCCGAGGCCCGTGAAACACAAGGCCTCAGACTTGTTAGGGGCCACCTCGAGACCCAGCCTTCGGATACGACCCACTTTACGTGGGCCGCCCGCTGTAGCACGTAAGGTGCACTCCCTGTGAGTGCCGCCTTGCCGTCACCAAGGTGTCGTCAGCGTAACCCAGTCACGCAGAGGCCTCTCGCGGTAGGGATCCGCGAGCACCCAGTCGTAGCCGATGTTCCACAGGAGCGGTCGAGAACCGAACCCTGTGGGACACCGCACGACACTACCGCGACTATGCCACGCGTTCCGACACCTTATATGCGCCACCGACCTGCCCGAGGAGATGGGATGCGATCATGCGCTGGGTAGTTCGGCGCGGTGATACCGGGTGCCTCCCTGATGCAACTCAGGGCAAGGTGTTGAGGCGTTGGCGATGTCAAGAGACACCGCCAAGACGATATTCACCCCGGGCGACTGCTTCCTCCGCCGTCCTCTTCACTCCGCATGATCACGCGTAGCCATCGTGGACCTGCCCTCGCGAAAGCCAGATTTATCGTCCAAAGTCGGACCGACCCCACCAGATGTCGGACGGGGCGACCGGCAATGACGCTCAAAGGGCTGCCACCTCGTCCAACAGCACTATGGGCCCGGTACGCAGAGGGCGAGTCATCGGGCGCCCCTCAACTCTCAAGAGGGACCATCGTGCCCGCCTTCCACACCCGTGGAAAACGGCCCTGCGTTAGGCAGGCATCGAATAGTCCCTGGTTTGCCCTCGAGTGCGCCGGATGCTGGGACCCACGCGGCCAGGGGACGCAAATCGGGTCCCGGGGCCGTATTCCTCGAACAGGTCGAAGGATCGCGGCCCAGGCTCAGGGTTACCAGCGAGGTACCACCTCGTCCCCGCCAGCAACCGCATCCAGCACCAGTCGGAGCCATGGTCGGCGATGTGTTCCCTCTCTGGGAACAGGCTGCTCCTGCGTCCACGAACTGGGGCTGGAGACTCCCGCGATCAGAGGGTGCCCATGGGCGAAGTTCCCCGCACCATGCGGTATGGGCGACCCACGGATCACGGTCCAGAGTCTCCAGCAGCTCGTTTCTCCTTAATGCTTGGCCTCGGCGATGGCGATTTGGAGGCGAAGCTTGGCCCTCCGTAAACGTCGCGCAACTGATGACTCAGCCGCATCGTCGGCGTCTCCTCCGGCGTTACCTCGTGTACCAGCGTCTCGCGACTACGCACGCAGTGCGCAGCTCAACTTATGTCGTCGGACCACCGGTACACCTGCGCTTTTCGGCGGTCGAGGCTAACCGTGGCATCGACGCATCGCAGACGCGAGTCATCGACGCGCGAATCGCCAACGCTTCGTCACTCCACGCAGTGGACGTTTACTTGCTGCACCTCAGGGGAAACCACGATTCCACCAGAGAAGCCTCGATGAGAACTTCCCCGTCGAGGTGCTTGAGGAGCCATCGCGGGCCGTCGCCACGGACGACCACTCGCCGGATCGGACCGGAGCCGCGTCGGAATCGGAGACGCTGAAGCGGATACAAATGATCCGACAGCGTCTCTACCCCGGACACGACTTCCACTTACCCGTAGACCCGGCGCGCCATGGATGTGCTGGCGAAGGTTAGGTCACAACGGAGCTCCCCTGGGGGCCGAACGCATGTGGGTTCGAACCTCGGTTGAGCAGACCACAGGTCCTGGACGTGCCACCCTCAGGAACGTCCCACGCCAGCGGCAGAACAGCCCAAACGGTGTTCTTAGCGTGAAGTCACCCATCACCAAAATGGGATGAGGGGTGACTCCCTGCCAATGAGCTCCGACCTCGCCCAAGGTCCCTCGAAGACTCGGGCGGCTTCTGCTGGGGGACAATAAATGCCAATAATGAGCTATCCCCACCAGCGCCGCAACGAACCCGACCCTTCTCCGCAATCCATGGGTGGGCCACCAGCTGATCGTCCGGGCAAATACCGCGATGATCCCTCCTGTCCCTTGTCATCCCTTTCTGGAACCAGGTAGGGTTCGAAACGACAGCCACGATGGGTCAACCACTTGTGCCATACTCTGAAAGAGCAGATCTTGACTCGAGCACAGTGGTTGACGTTCGCCTGAACTACGCGAAGGCCGTAGCTCATTGCGAGGCCGGTTTCGGATCCTCCTCCATCGCCTCCACTTGTGGTTCCTGGGTGGCCTGTTGCTTCGGCGGCGACGTTCTAGCTGGCCTTTTCCCTCTTGGGAGGCGCGGTGCAGGCCCTTCCTCCCATCCTGTGGTCGGCCGGTTTTTTGGCTGCGACACACACAGCGCAACGCGGGTTGGCGGGTACTACTTTTGCCTTGTGGCCAGACAGCCACAACGGAGCACAGCTCCCCGGTCGACTGCGGCGTCACTATGGGCCCTCACGTGTCCGACTCCGGGCAGCAGGAGGCACCTCAGGGTTTGGGCTCCGCTGGCTTCGCCGCGGCTGAGACCACGGATCATAAGCCTTCCGCCATCTGCAGCCTTTTGGCTGCCGCCACGGGACATCGGACAGGCCACCCCAAGTCAGCCTGATCACGTAGGATTTGGCTACATTTCACCACCTCAGCAGGGGCGGCCACCGGCCTTCGCCACGGCTGTCACCCACTTCCTCCACAGTGGCGGAGTCATCCAGACCAACAACTCCCCGGCCTCCACTGTCTTTGCTGGTCGGTTATCCACCACCTTTAATCTGCGAGCGCCTCCCTCAATTTGGCGGCAAGGCCGTCCCGCCCTATCGCCGCTGTCTGCACCGGGGATCTCAGACATGCAGGCCCCGTGGCGCATGTGCGGAATCGCAGTTCTGTTATCCCGAGGGCGGGGGTTGACTTTCCTCTTCGCACTCGGAGATGGCCTCCGCGTAAGTTACACCTGCCGCCACCGCTACCCGGCGCCAGTGTCACCACGACGGCGGTCGACCGAGGGTGTGGCGATCTTTGCCAACCTCGGTGCAGGATTGCCAGGACTCTTAATAACCTTGCCGCTCTTGTTCTTAAGCCCCTTTCTTACCACCGGGTCAAGGTTCTTCCATGGACTGAGGGTGCTGGTAACTGAATCGGGGCTCAGGGTCGTCTGAATACTTTGGTGGGTTCCTGCGCTTACCCATCCCCTTGCCCTTGTCCTTCGGAACCACATAACCCCCAGCGACGACTGTCCGTTCACTGCTAGCCGAAATGGCGGAGCGGCTTCCGGGGCAGCCGGGGCCGGGGAGTGATGGTCCGGCAGAGGCGGTAGGCACCGCACTTGCCCTCGCATCTGCCGCCAACGGAGGACGGAGGCGCTTTTTCGGGGGCGGTCCTCAAAGCAGCGAATCTGGCGTTCATCATCGTCCCCACTTGACAGATGATTGAACGTACCAGATCCTCGTTGCCTTCAGCAGCTGGAATTGGGCCACGTTCACTGGAGCTTGCTCCATGCGCAACCATCTCCTTCACCTCTTTGCGCAACTGCTCAACCTCACCTTGCAGGCGAATGTTGCTCGCTTGCAGCCTCTTCGTTTTCCTCAGAGTTACAACGACTCTGCAATATATATCTGGGTGTCCGCCCTGATCTCTTCTACAGCGTCCTTCAACACTTTAACTTAAGTGCCCTTCAGGTTCTTTGATTTGGAGGCGACCTTGGTTATGAGGGCGATGTTATCCTCGATCTTCTTCCCCAGCTGCGACGCCATACCGTCTTCATCGTTCGACGACGACTCCTGACAGGGGTTGTAATTCTGTCAGCGCGGAGTGTCGAGCTACTGAATGCGACCTCTTTCTGCCTCCAACCTTTCTTCTTCCCTTTAGCGACAAACGCCTGTTTTGGCCTTGTAGAACCAACATACTCCCCGTCGTTGGGGTCTCCTCGACTTCTTTTGGCAGATGTTCTTACCACTGACCTGCTAATCTCCCTCATCATGGCCCGTTATCGGACCGGAACCGCTATCAGCGTCCGTGGACGGTCGCTTTCTCCCACCAAAATCCTCTCCTCTTCCAAAGGGACTCTACGCTCTGCGCCAGAGTCGCTCTCTCCCTCACTCACCTCCGACATGCTTTTGGTTTTGTAAATTCCATATTAGTTCCCGCGATTATGGGACGAAGTAAGGTCCGGTCCCCGGGTGACGCCTATTCCGGTGACAAAGGCTACGCTAATACTGTAGGGTCGCCTGGTACCCACAGGTTTTAAGACTTCGCTGTCTGATTTTTATAGAGATTTACTCCTCGCAGGCCGACCAGTTAAGGCAAACCTCCGGTCCACTGCACTTCGACGGCGTACCCCATTATCTCGTCCAACTTACTGGGGTCTTTGACGAAAGGCTGTGAATTTACGGCGCGCTGGGAAACCGACGTAACAACTCCCAGTTTGGACGGTTGGCGAGTGCCAGCAGCAGTGTGAGTGCACACAAGCCCGTCCCTCCACTATGTGCATTAGGCACTGGAAACGATATATCGTCGCAGTTCTATGCCCACCATCATTTGTTGCCTTTCCCAGTTACAGAAATCAGGAGAAATGCAACCTCCCACAACTGCTCGACGGTTGAGTGCCCGGCGGCAGTAAGCGCACACCGAGCCCGTCCCCACACTGTGAGGCATTAGGCACTGCCAACGACGTATCGCACTGCGTTCCCCAATGCACACCCTCATTTTGTTACCTTTCCCCGGATACTTTGATCAGGAGAAATGCAGCCTCCACCCTCATTGGGCACTGAGGAACGTATGCGCCGTCACCAGTGCCCAATGCGTATCATTCGGTTGCCTTTCCTCCGGATATGGAAATCAAAGGAAATGCAACCTGCCACTCCGCTGTGCCCTCGCTTATCAGGGGGACGCAGAGCAGCCTATCCCCTGTCAGAACATTCGCCACTGGCAACAACGTGTCATCACCAGTGCCCAGGGTGCATTCAGCGCGTTGCCTTTCCCTCGAATACAATAGTATCAAAGGGAAATTCAACGACCAGGCACTCCGAGGAGGTTTTCGACGTGGCACCCCAACCTAACCTAACCTAACCTTTTTTTTTTTTTTTTTTTTTTTTTTTGCAGCAGGAAATGCCTACGCATACCCACCCTGCGAAGGGCAAAGGTGGGTTATGTCGGACTTGCACCGACTAAAACCCCATGGTGTTCCACCTTCGTCGCGTATGGCGGGGTTACGGGAACGCTTTCGCACCTCCGCGACCCGCCTGCGCTGGCCGGCAGGCCGGCCCCTCCTCCAGGGGAGGACATCCCCCTCTCCCGCCCCTCCAGGCAGGGGGCGCCGGAACACGGACGCGCCCTCCAATCAACCCCTCCCTCTGTGGGTGGGAAGCCCGGACTCCCCGAGTCCCGCCCCCTAGAACCATGGGGGCCAGGAGAAACCCCAGCCCCCTGCAGCGGATCTGGTGATGGGGCTCCGCCGCCAGCCAATGTTCGGCCGCGGAGGACAGGGGAGGCAGCAGGATCAGCCACACTCCACTGAACCCGCGGCCCCACCACGGCCGCTTCCCAGCAGTGCGACCCCCGCTTGGAGTCGCGGAGGATAGGAGACCACCACTGCACCCTCCCTCCGCGACTCCGCCTCGGTGGTGCGTAAGACGACTCACTCCGTCCATCCCGCACCCCGCAGCCCTGTTGCACATCCAGGGCGGGCCCAGCTCCAGCCCGCCCGGGCGGCCTCCTCCCGGAGCCGGCCTTAGAGGCGCCTTAGGCCGGCCGTTTGGGTTCCTCTTGGCTTCACCGTGGTTAACTCCCGCACCACGGTTGCAAGCCCGCTACGACAAAGCGGGAACCCTTCGGGGAACCTAACCCCTAACCTTTTTTTTTTTTTTTTGCATGGGAAATGCCTGCGCATACCCACCCTGCGGGGCAAGAGTGGGTTATGTCGGACTTGCACCGACTAAAACCCCATGGTGTTCCACCTTCGTCGCGTATATGGCGGGGTTGCAGGAACGCTTTCACACACCTCCACTGACCCGCCTGCGCTGGCCGACAAGCCGGCCCCTCCCCTCCCGGGGGAGGACATCCCCTCCGCACCTCCCGGGCAGGGGCGCCCGGAACACGGACGCCCGCCAGCTCGGCCTCCTCTGTGGGTGGGAAGCGGACTCCCCGAGTCTGCCCCAGAGGCCACTGGGGCCAGGAAAACCCCGGCCCCTGCGGCGGATCTGGTGATAGGCTCCGCCGCCAGCAATAATTCGGCCGCGGAGGACGGGAGGCGGCAGGATCAGCGGCCACACTCCCACTGAACCCGCAGCCCCACCGCAGCCGCATCAGCCAGTGCGACCCCCGCTTGAGTCGCGGAGGAAGGGAGATACACTGCCACTCCCTCCGCGACTCCGCCTCAGCTTGCGGATGGTGCGTAGGCCTCCTCCGTCCATCCGCACCCCGCAGCCCACCGACACGCATCCAGGGCGGGCCCAGCTCAGCCCGCCCGGGCGGCCTCCTCGGAGGGCCGGCCTTGGGGCGCCTTAGGCCGGCCATTTGGGAGTTCCTCTTGGCTTCACCGTGGTTAACTCCACCACGATTTCAGCCCCGCTACGACAAAGCGGGAACCCTTCGGGGAACCTAACCTAACCTAACCTAACCTAACCTAACCTAACCTAACCTAACCTAACCTAACCTTTTTTTTTTACATGAGGAAATGCCGCATACCCACCCCTGCGGGGAGCAAGGGTGGAATTATGTCGGACCTCCGCACCGACTAAAACCCCATGGTGTTCCTCATCGTCGCGTATGGCGGGGTCACGGGAACGCTTTCGCACACATCCGCGACCCCACCTGCGCCGGCCGACCAGACGGCCTTCTCTGGGAGGACAGCTCCTCTCCACCCCTCCAGGCGGGGCGCGTCGGAACACGGACGCGCCCTCCCAGCTCGGCCTCCTCTGTAGTTGGGAGGCGGACTCCCCGAGTCCGCCCCAGGCCATGGGAGTGGGAAAACCCCAGCCCACGGCGGATCTGGTGATAGGCTCCGCCGCCAGCCAATGTTCGGCCGCGGAGGGACGGGAGCGGCAGGATCAGCCACCTCCCGCAGACCCGCGGCCCCACCGGCCGCATCAGCGGTGCGACCCCCGCTTGGTCGCGGAGGGACGGGAGATGCACTGCCACTCCCTCCGCGACTCCGTCTCTCCCAGATGCGGAGGGTGGGGGCGACGATGCGCGGTACCCGGTGCTAACAGTCCTCGCACCGCCACCCCATTCCCCGACTCCCGCCTCGGCTGCGGATGGTGCGGAGGGACGGCCTCGCTCCGATCCATCCCACTCCCGCAGCCCACCGGTAGGCGCCCACATCCGGGCGAGCTCAACTCTAACTCGCGCCCGGGGCAGCCTCCTCGGGCCGGCCTTTAAACGCCTTAGGCCGGCCATTTGGGTTCCGCCAAGCTTCACCGTGGTTAGCTCCGCACCACGGTTTACTAAGCCCGCTGACAAAGCGGGAACCCTTCGAGGGGAACCTAGCCTAACCTTTTTTTTTTTCATTGGGAAATGCCTGCATACCCACGCCCCCACTTGGGACGGGGCGGGTTATGTCGGACTCGCACCGACTAAAAACCCACGGTGGTCGCCACTAACGCTCGCGAGGGGGTCGCGGGATCTCCGTTAGGAACGCAGCCACCCCCTGCGCTTCGGCTGGGATAGCCCGTCCCGGGGGCGTGCGTGAAGATCGCACCCAGAACCCTCCTGCGGAACTATCCCGACGACACGGTACCACGTCGTGCCGTCGTCCTCCTCGGGGTCGCTCATGCTGGACGGTCCCGGGCCCCCACTCCGATCGTCGGCTGACCCGTAGGGCCCCCGTTACAGTAGGGGATCACCGATAGGAGGGCCGTGACGAGGCGCGCGAGCGCCGCGTCAGCCCATCTCCAGCAGGATCGGTCCTCTCTGTCCCGCTCGGCAGCCTCCTTTCGGACCATTACGGTCTCGCAGAAGGAGGGCTACGGCCCTCCACGCCGATTCCCCGCGCAGCATCGCCGACACGACTGCTGGCAGGGACGGGTTCCGTCGATGTGACGACCAAGACCCGCCGCTCCAATGGTCTGCTGCATAACAAATGCTGAGCATTGCGGCAGTGGTTCAGGTTGCTCTGAAGGACCTTGAGGGGTGCGAAGAGGCCTACGCGACTTCCATCCCCGAGCTGGTGCCTGGTTGCGGCTGCGCCGCTGGGACTGCCGCTGCGCTTGCGGGGTAGGAGGAGATGGTTTTCCCGCTCTTCTGATGGTGGTGGGGCGCACCTCCACCAAGACGATGGCTAGAGGGCAGCCCCAGGTCCGAGCACAGCGTGATACTGGCGCAAGAGCTGCACTCTCTGGCCCTGTGCCCGGTTTCCCCACAAGCGTAGCAGCGCGTGCTCCGGTTCGCCTGCTGGTTAGGCAATCTGCTACCAACGCCCCTCTCCAGGCACTGAAGCGGCATGGCCTGATCCAAAGAGTCTCCACCCAGCAGATCCCCAGCCCACGCGTACACGCCCAGCGGTCACCAATTTACGCAGCACCGCTGCGGGCACCGCACCAGCACGTGCCCATACGCATGGGTGTTCTGTGACCTCTCCGACCTTCACGTCGTCCACCGAACACCTCCAGCTCGGCCACAGCCGCCGCGACAGCCTGGCTGACGGCATCATCGAGGTCCTTCACACGAATGTCGCCCGACTTACCTACCTAACTCAACTTAACCTAACTTAACCTAACCTAACCTAACCTAACCTAACCTAACCTAACCTAACCTAACCCCAACTCCACAAAATTCAATACGTACTCTATTTGACCAAAAATGATTGGAATACGCACACCAACGAAAAGGCAATCAGCTGCAAATCGAGGACCTGAAAGTAACATCTGGGAACGTCTCAGAAGACTCTCACGCACTATATTGAGCACCCTAGAAGCGGATTCTGGTTCCTCCACCAGCACATCTGTGAGTGTAGTAAAGGGTCACCTATGTAATTGCCCTCAGACACCAGACGACAAGGTTCAAAGTCTATGCTTACTGATGTTTCTGAAGAATCCAAACAATCAGGAAATTCCAGCACATTGGCGGCCCGCCAGAAACAAAAATCAACACCTCCCCAGGAAGGAAGGCTCCGCAGAACATCAGTGGAAGCAACAGAGGAAACTCAGGCGGCTAAGCATGGACCGTATATCAGAGGTTTCGGCCGTTCTCCACAAAGCCAGCTGAACTTGAACAATCTTCTAGAAACTCTGAGGACAGACATAAAATGGAAGCCACCAGGCTAGAGAGGCTCACCACGGTTAAGGAGGCAGAGATAGAGTTCCGGGACAGAGATAGTAGATAAGGTGAAGGAGGCGATGAACCGAACAGGGTCACGAGACAAGAAAAGAAGTAGAAAACATTTTAAGAAAGTTAGAGGAACATGGAAAGCTACTTAGAAGAAAATAAAAAGAGAAATGGAAACGAAGAAGAGTTAAAAGAAAACAGGAAATTAGACAAGATAAAGTGTCACGCAAGCATGGCGGCGAGACCATGGATTTCGTGCCACCAGAGAACATGGCCATGCACTCGGTGGCGATCATGCACCACGGATGAAAGAGAAACAGGAGATCAGGTGGATTGTCAAGATAAGAAAAGGCAATAAATGCCACAGAAGAAGGTCTTAGGATAGACAAAATAAGGAAAGCGAAGGACAGGAAGGTGATAGTGGGCCGTAGAACGCAAGAAGAGGTGGAAAGTGAAAGATAGAATAAAGAAAGCCGGAGCAAACTTAACGTAGATGACGTCAAAAATAAAGAGATCCGTTGGTGATACTGAAAGACGTAATGCAGCACAACACCGACGATGACGGTAGCGCTATTAAAGGCCAAAATAAACATCTCTTTAAAGACGTCATGGGGAAGATTTACGAATGGAGGTCAAATATAGGAAAAGACCAGGAATCCGTCAGCACACATAGTCATGGAAGGTTTCCCCACGGCTTTGAACCGCCTAACAGAGGCAGGAGTGGTGCACGTGGACCTACAGCGATAAGGGTGTCGGATCAATCTCCCTTATTCAGTGCTCCAGATAAGTTTGGGGTATGGACACAGCAAAAGGCTATGCACTGAGACGGCAGACGTCTGTAGCCACTCGGTAAAATCTACACCTAGAGCGGAGTGTAACTCGCCTGGCTTTCCGGGGAGGTACCGATGTCGGAATTGCTCAAGCAAAAATGGAGAAACGGGCCACAACACGTTCCAGCATGGAGGTCCGGTGAGAAAGAGGTGGAGACCTACAGATCAACGGTAGCGTATTGCTAAGGGCGTCTAAGGTAGGTAGCACTCAAACACCAGCAGAACCACCGGTATCACGCGTGGTCCAGGGCAACCCTCAAAGGAGGAACTCGCCACGGCCGAATTAATCATCGAGGCAGCTAGGCGGAAAATAACGTTCGCCATAGTCCAGAGCCCTATATATCGGGCGGATCGGGAGATGCGACACTACCAGGCACAAGAATAGTACAATGTCATACCCGAACTACTGAAGGTGATCAAGGCTGCCATTAGACTGTTCGACGACACCATTGACGCCGCCATTGCGCCCCGACCTCTGGCTAAACTGAGAACATAGTTGTTGCCAACTGAGAACAGGGCCTGGGAGATAGGAGGGTGTCGGTGTACCTGGAAGGTGATAAGCCCATTGATCCATACCGGACTCTCTATTAAAGCGGCCGGAGGGTTTGAGGACTGTGCTGCGATACTGGGTGGAGACGTGAACGCGTGGAATACGTGGTGGGGCAGCCGGAAGCGGATAATAGGGTTGAGTTAGCGGGCCACATTGGATGAACTGGAGTCACATACTCAACCAGGGACTGAGCCCACCTTCGACACCATTAGAGGTGGGAAGAGATTCTAGCTGCGTCGATATAACAACTTGTTCGACGGACCTGCCGGTAGAGTGGAGGACTGGTTCTCTGGTGAGATATCTAGCCCGGACCACAAGGCAATCCTATTCAGTATAAATTTGGAAAATCTGTAGGCGTAGATGCTAAAGAACAAATAATGAAAGTACAATACAAGAAGAATTGGAGCGAGTTTTGCAGAAACCTGCCTATTCTTGGAAGGACAGAAACATCACTAAATCAGAAGTAGAAAATACAAATAACAAAGTAAAATTGATAGAGTTATAGATAATTATGAAAAACCATAGTGAATACATGAAATACAATGCCAAAAATTAGAGAGCAGAAGACGAATAGGGCTGTCTTGCGGACCACATGAGCTGTCAAAACTCAAAAGAGAAGTTCCAGGCTGAAGCGCCGAATATCTTACGCTGCGCCAGTCCGCCGAGATCTGGTCGTCGGACAGCATCGACGCAAAAGAAAGATACCATCTGGAGATGAAGAGGGTTCAGACCACGTTGGAAACAGTTCTGTGGAAGACAGAATAGAGAGACAATGTGGGATGGAATATACAGGGTGATAGGTCATATCAACAGTTAGACAAGAGGATATCCTCTGTCAGCAATGATAAGTTCCCGGGTGGGGAGGAATCAGCCAAACTCTTGGTGGAGACCTTCACCCGGAGGATAAAGCCGAAGACGATGACGCGGAACACAGACAGGTCAGAGCAGAAGCTGATATTGTAAATAAAGGTCTCATGACGAGTCATGTGACCCGGCCCCTTCACAGTAGAGAGCTGATGTGGGCCGCGAACAGCCTAATCCGAAAAAGGCTCTGGCGTGGATTTGGTCTCACAGCAGACATTTGCGTTGCGGCTATTACCCTGGACCGTCACTTTTTCTAGCGCTGATCAACAAGTGTCTCAGCCTGCACACTTCCCGGCTAGCTGGAAAGAGGCAGTGATAGTGGTACTCAGGAAACAGGGGAAAGAAGATTACACGCACCCTAAATCATACAGGTACGATTGGCCATTGCCTGTATTGGGAAGATCATGAAAAGGCAATTATCCGGCGGATCAAGGTATACCGTATTTGGGATCAGTCCGAATCAGTATGGCTTCATGCCGCAGCAAAGACTGAGGACTCCTCTATGAAAATGATACAGCTTGTGAGGAGACAATTAGTGAACAAAAAGCTGATTGTGCTTGTGTCACTTGACAGAGGAGCCTTCGACAGCGTGGTGGCTGGCCATACGATGCAGATCTGGCGGAAACTGGTGTCTGGCAAACCTGAGACGCCTTATTGATAGCCATTTCTGTGATAGGCCAGTGCGTCCCCAGGTATGCTGGGGCGCGGTCGTCAGGCAGACAACAAAAGGGTGCGTACAGGATCCATAGGGGTCCAATATTCTGAACTTGTTACTGGATCCATTAAGTTGCGGAGCTGAATGGCAGGGGGAGACCACTGCCAAGCTTTTGCAGATGATGGTCCTAATTTCTTTGGGGAACACGGCACCAGAAGTGCAGGAGCGGGCCACGCTGCCCCTCGAAACATGCCTCGGAAGTGGGGAATCAAACAACCAAAATTTGCACCAATAATAAGACCCAAGCAATGCTCATTACAAAAGCTAAAGTAATGATTCACCACTTTCAGCATGGGAGGGGAACGCATAGAGCTGTCCCATGACATAAAAAATACTCGGCCTCACAGCTGACTGTGGATTAACATTCAATACAATACGCCAGGAATGTGTGCCATAAGGTACAGAGCCTCTACAGTCAGCTGGTGAGCTGCAAAGTTACAGGGGTCTGAACCCCGAGATAGTTAGGACCATCTATATGGCGGTGGTGGAACCAGTGGTGCTTTATGCGGCGAGCGCATGGCCCAGCAACCAATAAAGCGGGGAGTCAAGAAACAGCTTGACATGGTGCAACGCGGCTTCGTGCAGAAGATTATGCAAAGGCGTACAAACAGCAGCCAAATTCGGCCCTACCGTTTCGGGCGGCTGCTTCCTCTGGATCTGAGGGTGAGGGAAGCCCTTACGAAATAAAGAAAGGATACCCCAGCGGGTAGTGGGGACTGAGGATTTGGAGATCAAAGCAGATCATGGAGATGCTACATCCCATGATCAGGGAGTCTGCAGTTCTATGTCTGGATGATTAAAAATGCGGACCAGCTTGAAGGTACGGGAAGTCAAAATATTCACTGACGGAAGCAGGATAGAGAATACCGTCAGGCGGTTTATCAATATGGAGAGACTCCGTGGAGACGAGCACCCGAAAGCTAAAGCTGGGACACTTCTGCACCGTCACCAGGCGGAACTGTTGGCTCTGCTTGAAGCCACCAAATACGTGCTCCGTGCACCCTGCACGGAAGCTGCATATACTGCGACTCCAGGTCTGCTCTCCAGATGTAGTCCAGGACGTTTCCCTTCATCCTGGCGGTGAGAGCTATAGAGAAAAACATCACTCAAATACACAAACAAGGAAAAGTTTTAAAACTCTACTGGATCAAAGCCCATGCAGGATTGAGGGAAACGAGAGAGCAGGATCAACTTCTGTAAAAGAAGCCGCAATCAAAATTGGGTGAGAAAGCCGGATTATGAAAGGTGTCCGATTTCTTTTCGTCAAGCGGCAAATCCGAATGGAGTCGCCTGACGAGGAATCGGCGCTTTAAAGAAGGTGACACAGCTTCCACGAGCAAAATATTCTTTCCGGATGTGATTAACGCGTATCCCATAGTAGTACGGAAATTAGAGCTGGACCCAACGTTATATTAATAATGACAGGGCACGGCGGGTTCTCCGAGTACTTCTGCAATAGATTCAAGTGCAAGGAGAGCCCTACGTGCGTTTGTGGCGATGATAAGCAGGAAAGTGTGATCCACCTTATCACAGAACGTCCAATATACCGCAGGAAAGAAATGATTTGGAAATACAGCCACAAGTAGAAATAACTAAAACAATATACACGAAATTATAAGTTGTAAGGAATCTAGGAATAAGTTTATAAGTTACTGTAAATATATAGCAAAAAGAAAGTTATAATAAGAATAAATAAATATGTACAATAAAATAGCCGATTTACTATGCATGTTTTGGGTACTATGTTCATTTAAACATAAACTACTATATGTATATGGTATTGTATGTTTAGTCTTTTATTATTATCTTTTATTTTATCTAGTTATTAAATATACATATTAGGTATTCTTGAAAAAAAAAAAAAAAAAAAAAAAAAAAAATCAGTTTAGAATATAACTGTAGAACTACAGATAAGACATAGATATATGAATAATAAGTACGTAGATATTACAATAAATGGATATTTGTAATTGTAAATATAACACGCAATAATGAAGCAACGTATATTTTTAAAGCAAAAAATTGGCACATAGATACAATTGTAAAAGCGCACAAAGTCCCTGAGTTCACATGTCAGGGGAACAAACATGCCAGACTCTAAAATGGTTGTCACTATTAAAAAAAAAAACCTAACCTAACCTTAACCTAACCTTTTTAGCGTGGGAAATGCTTGATGACACCGACTTCGCAAAGGCGGCGTTATGTCGACTCGCACCGACTAAAACCCCACGGTGGAAGTCGCCACCAACGCTCGCGAGGGGTCGCGGATCTCCGTTAAGGAACGCAACCGGGCAACCCCCTGCGCTTCGCTGATAGCTCTGTCCCGGGGCGTGCGTGAAGATCGCACTTCAGAACCCCGGAACTATCACGACGACATGTACCACGTCGTGCCGTCGTCCTCCCCGTCGTTACTGACGACGGAGCCCCACTCCGGACTGCTGCGACCCGAAGGGCCCTGCCTATGGTAGGGGAGCAACCAATGGAGTGGGCTGTGAAGAGGCGCGCGAGCGCCGCGTCGGTTCTGCTGTCTCCCGAGCGGGATCGGTCCTCTATCCTTAGCTCGGCAGCCCCTTTCGGACCATTACGGTCTCGCATGAGGCTACGGCCCTCCACGCCGTTTCCCCGCGCAGCATCGCCGACACGACTGCTGGCAGGACAGGTTCCGTCTCGATGTGGCCGACCAAGACCCGCCGCTCGTCTTCCCGCCGCTAAAGCAAGCCGCGAGCGTGTGCGATGCGGAGTCTCGGTCGTTGCCGCTACAGTGGAAGTAACCCGCCGTCGCCTGCGATCGATTCATACAGGTAATCACCGAAGCATCCATGCCCGGTGATCACCTGCGTAAGTCCAGGTGAGTCTTCCTCCTCGTCGCTGCATCCAGGGCTTCTGAAGACCGGCAGGAATGCTTCTGACGACGCGTTTGCGCGCATACCGCTCTCACTGAGCCGTGCGCGCCACGTCGCGAACGCGATACGTCGTTCCTGCCGTTTCACCGCCTCGAGCGCCTTCCTTCTGGCTCGCCACCACCGCTCTGGCGTAGGACGCGAATTGGTGATACACCTCGCGTCCATGTCCGCCAGTATATCCAGAGTGCGGAAAGCGAGCCAGGATTGTCGCTGCCTCAAACGATACCGTCCGGTATCCCCGTACGACCCGTATGGCCATCCACGCTGGACGCTGTAGATCTTAGTCCTGGCGAAGGCTCTGGATTTGCCAGCCTTCGCCCAGACGGGCGCCCTGCACAGGGCTACGGATCGTACGCCGACCCCGGCATAGAGGCGGCGAACTTCCTCACCGGTCCCCCGAGATTGGGCAGCAGTCTGCATAGCACCCGCTACCCTCTCGATCCGGGGACCAGGCGCTCGAAATGCCTTCGAAGCCCCAGCGATTGTCCAGAGGAGGCCCAGGTACTCTGCGTACCGCCCCACTCTGACTTCCTTCAGACTCCACTACCGGACGCACGAGTCGGGTGGTTCCCTGTCTGGCGGCAGTTTAGGAACCATAGCGCCTCGGTCTTGTGAGGCGCTACACTTCCAGTCCCAACTCGTGACTTGGCGACGACGAGATTTCGCCCCAAGCTCGACGAGCTCCTTGGTCCTCGAAGGAGTCCTCGCTGGCGACCACTAACGTGTCGTCCGCATAGCAGACAACATTAACGCCAGCGGGGAGCCTGACCGCAGAACAGAGTCAAGCGACCTACAGTAACGGGCCTAACACCGACCCCGTGGAACCCCACACTGATCTCCCTCCGATCCTCGTACCGTCTCGGTCCATGCAATAAGATAAAGTGTAATTGCCGCGCAAGTAGTCCGCGAAACCTAACCTAACCTAACCTAACCTAACCAACCTAACCCAACCTAACCTAACTTGCGTGGGAAATGCTCGCATACCCGCCTCGCGGGACGAGAGCGGGTTATGTCGGACTCGCACCGACTAAAACCCCACGGTGTTCCTTCTGCCCACCGAGTGCCAGACGGGCGCTTTACGCATTCGTCCGCGTGCACAGCAGTGGCGGTCGCTTTGCGGGCCCCGCCGTTGGTAACTTTTATGAGAGCGCGCGGGAACACGAGCGCCTTCACCTCGCCGACTCATTTTGAGCTACGGACCTCCCTGGTCTATAGCTCGAGTCGTATCAGGGCGGGAATGGTGAGCGCATACGCTCTGCGTCTTCGCCCGATGCGGCGTCTGGTGGACTGGATCCGAGGCGGCTGATTCCCGAACTGCCCGCCTCCTCCTTCGTGGACATCACCGCCTCGCAGTACACCTGCACTGCTGCCCACCCTTCCCGGATCACCGATCATGGCGCGAACTACGGCCGCCAGCGACAAGTCGTTGCCCACTACGGCACTTCCAGTGCTCGGCGCTGTTTGCTCCACCGCGGACACACTTCCAGCGTGCTGCCGTGTTCGGAGGCAGCTGTCACAGTGGTGACAGCCCTCGTTTCATTCTTCCGATCAAGTGCAGGTAATTTCCGGAAGCATCCATGCCCCGTAAGAATCTGCGACAACTGGAAGGTGAGCACTCCGTGACGTCTGTCCAGCCACTGCACGAGAACTGGACGTACTCGCCTCTACGGTCGTGGTTCCGCCCCGGGTTGGTCGGCGTGCGCCGCCACCTCCACCATGACCTTCGACGCCCGCCTCGCCGCATCAACCTCCTCCTCGTGGGCGGGAACTGGCGCACCGCGATCAAGCTCACGCCAAAAGAAAAACGGACGCGAGAATCCTGCCTCCAGTTCCCAGGAGGATGCCGCCAGCACACACGCCGCCCGTGGGACACCGTGTGGTACTCTTCGGATCGCTCTGATCGCCATCGCCTCTGGGGCCTTTGCAGAAGAGCGATTGTCCGCTATTCAGAGCGTCACTCCACCGGGTGCCCCCTGTACAGCGCCATGGAGCGCACCATGCCCAGGTACAGGCGCCGACAAGCCGCATTCGACTCTGATATTCGGCAGCAGCTGCTGACTGCGGCCGCCGCACGCAACAGCCCGGGCAATAAGCCTAGGAAGTGCACTCCTCGAAGTTCCATCGGCCGTCCAGAAAGTGAGTCCCAGATATTTCATCTGGGGACTGATGCCGAGTGAACTCTCCCACTGGCTATGTGCAGTCCCGAGGTGGCGCGTTCCGAGGCCCGTGGAAAACACAAGGCCTCGACTTGTTAAGTGTGCCACCCGAGACTCAGTTTTCGGATACGACTCCACTACGTGGGCCACTCCCGCTGTAGCACGTAAGGTGCACTCCCCGTAGGTGCCGCCCCTTGCCGTCACCGCGGTGCCGTCGGCGTAGCAAGTCACGCAGAGGCCTCGCAGTAGGATCCGCGAAGCACTCCAGTCGTAGCCGATGTTCCACAGGAGCGGTCCGGAGAACCGAACCCTGTGGGACACCGCACGACACTACGCGACTATGCCACGCTGCTCCGGACACCTGTACGCCACCGACCTGCCTGAGATAGATGCGATCATGCTGGAGGTAGTTCGGCACCCGGCGATACCGGAGTGCCCTGATGCAACTCCAGGCAAGGTGTTGAAGGCGCTGGCGATGTCAAGAGACACCGCCAAGACGACCTCACCCCGGGCGACTGCTTCCTCCGCCGTCCTCTTTCACTCGCATGATCGCATGTATCGTGGACCTGCCCTCGCGAAAACCGAATTGGTTATCGTCCAAGTCCACCGACCCCCACCAGAGCGTCGTGGACGAGGCGACTGGCAATGACACGCTCAAAGAGCTTACAATTCGTCCAACAGCACTATGCCGGTACGCAGAGGGCGAGTCCTCGGGCGCCCTCCTTCTCAAGAGGACCATCGCGCCCGCCTTCCACACCCGTGGAAATGCCCGCGTTAGGTGCAGGCATCAATTAGTCCCCTTGAGCGGCCTCGAGTGCGCCGGATGCCAGGACTCACGCACGGCCGTATACCGTCGTCCTGGGCCGTGGCCTGAACGGAGTCGAAGGATCGCGGCCCCGAACTCTCCTGCTACCGGCGGAACACCTTCGTCCCCGCCAGCAACCGCATTCCAGCGCAGTCGGAGCCATGGTCGGCGGCGGCGTGTGTTCCTCTCTCTGGGAACAGAGCTGCAACCACTGCGTCTTACGAACTGGGGCTGGAGACTCCGCGTCAGAGGGGTGCCCATGGGCGAAGTTTCCCCGCACCATGCGGTATGGGCGACCCACGGATCACGGTCCAGAGTTCCAGCAGCCACTTTCGCCCCAGCCTTGGCCTCCCGGCGATGGCGATTTGGAGGCGGCTTGGCCTCCTGTAAACGTCGCGCAACGCCGACCTTTCGGCCGCATCGTCACGGCGTCTCCTCCTGCGCCACTTCGTGTCGGCATCTCGCGACGGCACGGCGCGCAGCCCAGCTTATGTCGTTTCACCACCAGTACACCTGCTCTTCGGCGGTTTCCCCAACCGTGGCATCGACGTATCGCAGACGCGAGCTTCGCCTGACGCGAATCGCCAACGCTTCGTCCTCTCCACGCAGTGTTGCTGCACCTCGGGAAACCCCACGATCTCCACCCATGAGAAGCCTGATGAGAACTTCCTGCCCAGGTGCTTGGTATCTACCGTGGGCCGTCGCCACGGACGATCGCTCGCCCGGACGGACCGGATGCGCCGAATCGGAGACGCTGAAGCGATATACAAATGATCCGGATAGCGTCTCTACCCCGGACATGACTTCCCACCCGTGAACCCGGCTATGATGTGCTGGCGAAGGTTAGGTCCACAACGGAGCTCTGGGGCCGAATGCATGGGTTCTGAACCTCGCTGAGCAGAGCAGTCCTACGGACAGTGCCCACCCTCCAGGAACGTCCTCGCGTATCGCTGGCAGAACAGCCCCAAACGGTAAAATGGCATTAGCCACCACCAAAATAGGATGAGGTGACTCGCCAATGAGCCTGACTCCTCGCCTAAGAGTCCTCGACCGGAGAGCGCTTCCTGCTGGGGACAATAAATGCCAATAATGACGGTCCCCACCAGCGCCGCAACGAACCTATCGACCCTTTCTCCACCAAATTCATGGGTGGCCACCAGCAGTCGTCCGGGCAAATACCGCGACCAGTCCCTTCTCCTCGCCCCCGCCCAGCCATCCCTTTCGTCCGGTAGGGTTCCGGAACATTGTTGAGCGGCTCAACCACGTGCCATACTCTGAAAGAGCAGATCTTATTTCCGGAGCACATGGTTGACGTTCGCCTGAACTACGCGAAGGCTGCAGTCAGCCGCAGGCTGGTTTCGATCCTCCACGCCTCCACTCTGTGGTTCCTGCGGCCTGCTGCTTCGGCGGCGACGTTCTGGCCTTTCCTCTCTTTGGGAGGCGCGGTGCAGGCCCTTCCTCCCATCCTGTGGTCGGCCGGTTTTTGGCTGCGACACAGCGCAACGCGGGTTATGGAACACTGCGCTGCCTTGTGGCCAGACTGACCACACAACGGAAGCACAGCTCCCCGGTCGATCGCGGCGTCGCACTGGGCCCCTCACATGTCCCGACTCCAGGCAGCGAAGCACCTCAGAGGTTTGGGCTCCACTAGCTTCGCCACGGCCGGTGACTCACGATCATAAGCCTTCCGCCATCTTCGCGTAACCTTGGCTGCCGCCACAGGACATCGGACCCAGGCCACCCCAAGTCCAGCCTGATCAATGCAGGATTTCGGCTACCACCTCCTTGGGGTGCCACCGGCCTTCGCCACGGCTGTCACCACTTCTCCACAGTGGTGGAGGCCATCCAGACCAGCAACTCTGACCTCCACTGTCTTTGCTGGTCTTGCTATCCGCACACCTTTGTCTGCGAGCGCCTCCCTCAATTTGGCGGCAAGGCTGCCCGCCCTGTCAGCCAGCAAATCTGCGCCGGGGATCTCGAACATACGAGCCCCCGTGGCGCATGCGGAATCGCAGTTCTGCTATCCCGAGGGCAGAGAGGTTGACTTTCCTCTTCGCCTCGGAGATAACTCCGCATAAGTTACACCTGCCGCCACTGCCTGGCGCCAGTGTCACCACGACAGCGGTCGACTGAGGTGGCGGGTAATCTTTGCTGGCCTCGGTGCGGGATTGCCAGGACTTTACCAACCTTGCCGCTCTTGTTCTTAAGCCCTTCTACCACCTAGTCCAAGGTTCTTCCATGGACTGAGGTGCTGGGTGGCACAGACTGGGCCTGTGGAATCGTCTGAATACTTTTAGTGGGTTCCCTGCGCTTACCCTTCCCTGCTCTTCCTTCGGAGCCACATAACCCCAGCGACGACTGTCCGTTCACTGCTAGCCGAAATGGCAGGCGGCTTCGGGCAGCCGGGAGCCGGGGAGGTGATGGACCGCAGAGGCGGCAGGGCACCGCACTTGCCCTCGCATCTGCCGCCAACGGAGGACGGAGGCGCTTTCGGGGAGGAGGCGGTCTCCAAAGCAGCGAATCTGGCGTTCATCATCGTCCCACTTGACAGATGATTGAACGTACCAGATCCTCGCTCTTCAGCTGGAATTGGGCCATTGCTCACTGGGCTGCTCCATGCGCAACCGCATCTCCTTCACTTCTTGCGCAACTGCTCAACCTCACCTTGCAGGCGAATGTTACTGCTTGCAGCCTCTTCGTTTCCTCAGAGGTGCAACGACTCTGCAACATCTGGGGTGTCCGCCCTGATCTCTTCTGGTAGCGTCCTTCAGCACTTTTAACCCGCGCCCTTCAGGTTCTTTGATTTGAGGCGACCTGGTTATGAGGGCGATGTTGTCTCGATCTTCTTCCCAGCCGCGACGCTGCCTGGAAATCTTCTTCATCGTTCGACGACGACTTGACAGGGCTGTAATTCTGTCAGCGCGGAGTTGTCGAGCCGCAGATGACCTCTTTCTGCCTCCAACCTTTCTTCTTCCCTTTAGCAGCGACAATGCCCGTTTGGCCTTGGCAAGGCCAACATACTCCCCGTCGTTGGAGGTCTCCTCGACTTTTGGCAGATGCCTACCACTGACCTGCTAATTCTCATCATGGCCTGTTATCGGACCGAACTGCCATCAGCGTCCGTGGATCACGCTTTCTCCCGCAAAAATCCTCCTCTTTCTTCAAGGGACTCTCTACGCTCCACAGAGTCGCCTCCCTCCTCACTCACCTCCGACATGCTTTTGGTTTTTTTAAATCTCCATATTAGTTCTACGATTATAGGACGAAGTAAAGGTCGGTCCCGCGACGCCTATTCCGGTGGATAAGGTTACATACTGTGGGGTCGCCCTCGGTACCACAGGTTTTAAGACTTCGTCTGGATTTTTATGAGATTTTACTCCTCGCGGGCCGGCCAGTTAAGGCAAGCCTCCGGTCCACTGCACTTCGACGTACTCCCATTATCGTCAACACTGGGGTCTTTGATGAAAGTACAGCGGGTTACGCGTGCGCTGGGAGAGCCGACGTAACTCCCCAGTTTGACGGTTGAGGCCCGGCGGCAGTGTGAGTGCACACCAAGCCTGTCCTCCACTATGTGCATTAGGCACTGGAAACGATATATCGTCACCAGTCTTAATACCTACCATCATTTGTTGCCTTTCCCCGGATACAGAAATCATGAGAAATGCAACCTCCCACAACGCCGATTTTATTGAGTGCCCGGCGGTAAAAGCGCACACCGAGCCTGTCCTCACACTGTGAGCATTAGGCACTGCCAACGACGTATCGCCACCAGTTCCCAATGCACACTCATTGGTTGCCTTCCCCCGGATACTTTGATCAAGGAGAAATGCACCTTTCATTCTGCATTGGGCACTGAACGACGTATCGTCACCAGTGCCCAATGCGCATCATCGTTCGGTTGCCTTCCTCCGGATATGGAAATCAAAAGGAAATGCAACCTCACTCCGCTGTGCTCCTCCGCTTATCAGAGGGGACACGCAGAGCAGCTATCCCCCTGTCAGAACATCTGCCACTGGCAACAACGTGTCATCACCAGTGCCCAGGGTAATTGTCCTGGCGTTGCCTTCTCGAATACAATATATCAAAGGGAAATTCAACGACCAGGCACTCGAGGAGGCTTTCTGACGGGCACCCCAACCTAACCTGCACCTAACCTTACATGGGGAAATGCCTACGCATACCATCACTTGCAAAGGGGCAGGGCGCCGCGCCTGACTTGCACCGACTAAAACCCCATGGTGTCTCCACCTTCGTCGCATGGCGGGTTGCGGGAACGCTTTCGCACACCTCCGCGACTCCCGCCTGCGCTGGCCGGCAGCCGGCCCTCCTCCGGGAGGTGATCCCCTCCGCCTTCCAGGCAGGGCGCGCCGGAACACGGACGCGCCCTCCAACCTCGGCCTCCTGTGGGTGGGAAGCGGACTCCCCGAGTCCGCCTCCCCAGAGGCCATGGGGCCAGGAAACCCCAGCCCCTGGGTGGCGGATCTGGTGATAGGCTCCGCTGCCAACTACCGCCCGGCCGCGGAGGACAGGAGAGCGGCAGGATCAACCACACTCCACTGGAACCCCGCACCCTACCCACGGCCGCTTCAGCGGTGCGACCCCGCCGAGTCGCGGAGGATAGGAGATACACTCACCTCCCTCCGCGACCCGCCTCGGCTGTGGATGGTGCGTAAGCACGGCCTCACTCCGTCCATCCGCACCCCGCAGCCCACCGACACGCATCCAGGGCGGGCCCAGCTCCAGCCCGCCCGCCGGAGCGGCGTTTCCTCGGGCCGGCCTTAGAGCGCCTGAGGCCGGCCATCGGGGTTCCTCTTAGCTTCACCGTGGTTAATCTCCACACCACGGTTATTAAGCCCCCTACGACACAAAGCGGAACCCTTCGGGGAACCTAACCAACCTTTTTTTTTTTTTTTACATGGGGAAATGCCTACGCATACCCACTTGCGTGGGGCAAGAGGCGGGTTATGCCGGACTTGCACCGACTAAAACCCCATGGTGTTCCACCTTCGTCGCGTATGGCGGGTTACGGGAACGCTGCACACTCATGACCCTGCCTGCGCTGGCCGACAAGCCGGCCCTTCTCCGGGAGACATCCCCTCTCCACCTCCAGGCAGGAGCGCCGGAACACGACGCGCCCTCCAACTCGGCCTCTCTGTAGGTGGGAAGCGGACTCCCCGAGTCTGCCCCCCAGAGGCCATGGGGCCAGGAAACTGGCCCCCTGCGGCGGATCTACATAGGCTCCGCTGCCAACCTCACGTTCGGCCGCGGGAGACAGGAGAGCGGCAGGATCAACCACTCACTGAACCCGCGGCTCCCACTCACGGCCGCACTCAGCGGTGCGACCTCTTCAGCTTGAGTCGCGGAGTGGTGCGGAGCACTCCTCCCTCCGCGACCTGCCTCGCCGCGGATGGCGGCGCGGCCTCACTCCGTCCATCCACCCTGCTCCACCGGCTACGCATCCAGGCGGCCTTGTGCTCCAGCCCGCCCGGAGCGGCTCTCCTCGGGCCGGCCTTAGAGCGCCTTAGGCCGGCCATTTGGGTTCCTCTTAGCTTCACCGCAAGCACCTCACCACGGTTATTAAGCCCCGCTACGACAAAGGAACCCTTCGGGGGAACCTAACCCAACTCTAACCTAACCTAAACTTAACCGTAACCTAACCTAACCTAACCTAACCTTTTTTTTTTACATGGGGAAATGCCTACGCATACCCATTACTTGCGGGGGCAAGGCAGGGTTATGCCCACCTGCACCACTAAACCCCACGGCTCTCCATCGTCGCAGTATGGCGGGTCAGCCGGGAACGCTGCACACATCCGCGACTTACTCTGCGCCAGCTGACCAGACGCACCTTCTGGGAGGACAACTCCCTCTCCACCTCTCCAGGCAGGGCGCTGCCGGAACACGGACGCGCCCTCCACCTCGGCCTCCTTCTGTAGCTGGGAAGCGGATTCCCCGAGTCCGCCCCCAGAGGCCATGGGAGCCAGGAAACCCCAGCCCCTGCGGCGGATCTGCGGATAGGCTCCGCCGCCAATGTTCGGCCGCGGAGGACAGGAGAGCGGCAGGATCAACCACACTCCACTGAACCTGCGGCCCCACCACGGCCGCATCAGCGGCGGTGACCCCGGCTTGAGTCGCGGAGGTGACAGGGAGATACACTCACTCCTCCCCCTCCGCGACTCCGTCTCGATGCGGAGGGCGGGGGCGACGATGCGCGGTACCGGTGCTACCAGTCCCTCGCACCGCCACCCCATTCCCCGACTCCGCCTCGGTTGCGGATGGTGCGGAGGACGGCCCCTGCCCGTCCATCCACCTCTGCAGCCCACCGACACGCATCCGCGAGTCAACTCTAACTCGCCCGGAGCGGCCTCCCTGGCCGGCCTTTAAACGCCTTAGGCCGGCCATCAGTTCCTCTTAGCTTCACCGTGGTTAACTCCACACCACGGTTACAAGCCCCCCGCTACGACAAAGGGAACCTTCGGGGGAACCTAACTCAACTTTTTTTTTTTTCGTGGGGAAATGTTTTACGCATACCGCCCCCGCGGGGACGAGGGCGGCTAGCGTCGGACTCGCACCGACTAAAACCCCCACGGTGGTGCCACCAACGGGCCGCGAGGGTCGCGGGATCTCCGTTAGAACGCAACCGCACCCCTGCGCTTCGCTGGGATAGCTCGTCCCGGGGCGTGCGTGAAGATCGCACCCCCAGAACCCTCACGGAACTATCACGACGACACGGTACCACGTCGTGCCGTCGTCCTCGGGGTCAGTTTCCATACTTCGGGACGGTCGGAGCCCTAATTGATCGTCAGCACCCGTAGGGCCCGTTTACGGTAGGGATCACCGATAGAGGGCTGACGAGTGCGCGAGCGCCGCGTCGGCCTGGTCTCCACAGGATCGGTCCTCTCTGTCCTGCCGGCAGCCTCCTCGGCCATGGTCTCGCAGATGAGGCTACGGCCTCCACGCCGATTTCTCCCCTGCGCATCGCCGACACGACTGCTGGCAGGGACAGGTTCCGTCTGAGGACTGACCAAGACCCGCCGCTCGGCTTCCCACGCCGGGCAAGCGCGAGCGTGTGCGATGCGGAGTCTTGGTCGTTGCCGCCACAGTGGAAGCAATTCGCCGTCGCCTCGCGACCGATTCTACACAGGTAATCACCGAAGCAACTGTGCCCGGTGATCACTCCGCGTAAGTCTGTAGGTGAGTCTTCCTCCTCGTCGCTGCATCCAGGCTTCGAAGACCGGCAGGAATGCCCGACGACGCGTTTGCGGCATACTGCCTCGCGGGAGCCTTGCGCGCCACGTCGCGAATGCGATACCGTTCGCAAGGTTTTACCGCCTCGAGCGCCTCTTCGCCTTCCGCCACCACCGCCCTGGCGTAGACGCGAATCCGGTGATACAATCTCGCGTCCATGTCCGCCAGTATATCCAGAGGTGGTTACGGTGATCGTCGCCGCTCTAAACATGCTCGTGCGGTATCCTCGTATCGACTCCGCGCCATCCTCCTGGACGCTGTAGATTTCGTCCGGCAGCGTCGGAGCGTCAGCCTTCGCCCAGATGGGCGCGCCTCTGCAAGGCCAGCGGATCGTACGACCCCATGTGAGGCGGCGGATTCTCACTGGTCCCCGAGATCAGTAGCCCGCGGCAGCACCCGCTACCCTCTCGATCCGTGACCAGGCGCCTCGGAAATGCTCTTCGAAGCCCCAGCGACTGTCCAGAGGAGGCCTATACCTCCATGTACGCCCCACTCTGACTTCAGACTCACCTTATTTCGACGCACGAGTCGGGTGGTTCCTGCTGCGCGGCAGCTTAGAACCATAGCGCCTCGGTCTTGTGAGGCGCTACCCAGTCCCAACTCGTGGACTTTGGCGACGACGATTTCGCCCCAAGCTCGGCGATTCTTGGTCCTTCGAGTCCTCGCTGGCGACCACCAACGTGTCGTCAGCATAACAGACGACATTAACGCCAGCGGGGAGCCTGACTCGCAGAACAGAGTCGTAGGCGAGATTCCGCAACGGGCCCAAAACCGACCCCCTGTGGAACCCTTGCCACCGGGATCTCCTCCGATCCTCGTAAACCGTCTCGGTCCACAAGTGATACCGCCGCGCAAGCAGTCCACACGCCTGGGGGAACACCATGGCGTACGAGTCCCTCATCGCGTCCCAGGCAGGAGTTAAAGGCGTTGACGTCAAGACTTTATCGCCAACGCCACTCCGCCCTGGGACACAGCTCACCTGACAGGGAGCGATCGCGCAGGACCGCGTCGATGGTTGAACGCTCCTGCCGGAAAACCGAACTGGCTTTTCGGCGAGATCGACCGATGACAGGATAGATGCCCGTTGAGACGGGCGGCAAGAATTCCTCTCGAATAACTTGCCAGCCCTGTCCAACAGGCAAGGCGGGGACGGTACGCAGAGGGAGAATCTGACTCTGCCCGCCTTCTTCAAGAGGACCATTCGGGCCTCCTTCCAGGCCCTAGGAACGAGTAGGTAGCATGGAGAGGCAGCTGGTGAACAGCTGCCTCAGCCTGTTCCTCGAGGGAAGCCAGACTCAACACTCCAGACCCGGCCGGGAATTCCGTCAAATGGCGCGGTGTCTGGCCTCTCAAGCGGCCCACGGCTCGGTCCACCTCTGTGCGGTCACCCCATTTCTTCACCTGGGCGACACGAAGATTGGGTGGATTTGACCGACCTCTCCGAAAGAGCGAGCTAATCACTCTTCCCAAGAGGGCTGATCGAGAGTTTTCTGTCACCGGGGGCGTCCGGGCGACGGAGCTTTCCTAGCACCATCCTGTACGGACGCCCCCACGGATCCTCGCGAGTCCCTCCAGGAGCCCTCCAGGCTCGAGACCTGCGTTGTGGCGAGGCCTGCAACGCCTTCTGTGGCCGCCTGATACGCCCTCGTAGAGTCTGGCTATCTCCTCACTCGAGCCTGCCTTCGCCCTCCTTTCTGGCCTCTGGTACTGGCGGCGGCCCGCGCAGGATCGCCTGCAGCTCCGCGATCTCTCCTGACCACTTCCGCACACCGCCCCGCGCTGGGGCGACCGGTCCGGGGCATCGACACGTCACAAATACGCGTCATCGTGTCCCCGGAACCAGTTCGCTTCCACTTCCGGATCGACGGAACCTCTCTTCTGGCGCTTTCTGGCCATTGCAACGTTGGCGGCGGCCCCGGAGCAAAACCCCCGGTCTAGCCGCTTGAGACACCAACGTCGCGTGACGCCTTCGGCGGCTGACCTTTAACCTAACCTAACCTAACCTAACCTTAACCTAACTTTACATGGGGAAATGCCATTGATAACTGGCACTTGCGGGGCAAGGGCGGCTATGCTCGGACCCTGCACCGACTAAAACCCCCATGGTGTTCCACCTTCGTCGCGTACATGGCGGGGTTACGGGAACGCTTTCGCACACCTCCGCGACCTCGGCTTGCGCTGGCCGGCAAGCCGGCTGTTCTCCTCCGGGAAGGACATCCCCTCTCCACTTTCCAGGCAGGCGCGCCGGAACACGGACGCGCCCTCCAACTCGGCTCTCTCCTTTCTGTGGAAACGGACTCCCCATCTGCCCCCAGAGGCCATGGGAGCTTGTGGAAGTCCTGCCCCTGCGGCGGATCTGGTTAGGCTCCGCTGCCGACCAATGTTCGGCCGCGGAGGACAGGGAGAGCGGCAGATCAACCTCGACACTCCACTGAACCCGCGGCCCCACCACGGCCGGTATCGTGCGACCCCGCTTGAGTCGCGGGAGGATAGGAGATACACTACCCTCCCCTCCGCGACCGGTCTCGATGCGGAGGGTGGGGCGATGATGCGCGGTACCGCTGCTAACAGTCCCCGCACTGCCACCCCTATCTCTCGACTCGGTTGCGGATGGTGCGTAAGACGGCCCCACTCCGTCCATCCGCACCCTGCAGCCCACTGACACGCATCCGGAGGTTAGCCCATAAGGAGCTCACCTGGAAAGGGAAGTTATTCTCCGGGCCGGCCTCAGAGCGCCTTGTAGCCGGCCATTGCCTTAGCTTCACCGTGGTGACCAAGCCACGGTTACAAGCCCCCTGCCACAGCTGAGAACTCCTCGGGGAACTCTAACCTAACCTAACCTAACCTAACCTAACCTAACCTAACCTAACCTTTTTTACATGGGGAAATGCCTACGCATAACGTCCTTAACCTAACCTAACCTAACCTAACTCTGGTCCTAACCTAACCTAACCGGCCTATATCTTCGCGTTATTCAGTCCATAGCATGTCAAAATTGTTTTTTCTTGTAGTACTAGTGTAGTCTAATCATTAGACACCGTTCTTGTGCCGCGTTCAGGCCATTTATAGTTATTATCACTTACCTTTAAATTTTATACTTACGTAATTCTAATCTAAATTTAAAAATTTTTGTTTCTTCCTATTTCGTGCTGTTTTTGCTCTCGGCCGGTCAGTCCCGGTCCACAACCACCAAATCAGGCGAAACCCTGTAAGAAAACACACAGAACTAGGAAAAATCCGCTTTTCTTTGAAACCGAGGTATAGTGGTGTGGCCCTGTTTTATAGGAATTCGCCTATATCTTCGCGTTATTCAGTCCATAGCATGTCAAAATTGTTTTTTCTTGTAGTACTAGTGTAGTCTAATCATTAGACACCGTTCTTGTGCCGCGTTCAGGCCATTTATAGTTATTATCACTTACCTTTAAATTTTATACTTACGTAATTTAATCTAAATTTAAAAATTTTTGTTTCTTCCTATTTCTGTGCTGTTTTTGCTCTCGGCCGGTCAGTCCCGGTCCACAACCACCAAATCAGGCGAAACCCTGTAAGAAAACACACAGAACTAGAAAAATCCGCTTTTCTTTGAAACCGAGGTATAGTGGTGAGGCCCTGTTTTATAGGAATTCGCCTATATCTTCGCGTTATTCAGTCCATAGCATGTCAAAATTGTTTTTTCTTGTAGTACTAGTGTAGTCTAATCATTAGACACCGTTCTTGTGCCGCATTCAGGCCATTTATAGTTATTATCACTTACCTTTAAATTTTGTACTTACGTAATTCTAATCTAAATTTAAAAATTTTTGTTTCTTCCTATTTCGTGCTGTTTTTGCTCTCGGCCGGTCAGTCCCGGTCCACAACCACCAAA
The DNA here is from genome assembly GCA_029286865.1 of Teinopalpus imperialis. Lineage (NCBI taxonomy): Eukaryota > Metazoa > Arthropoda > Insecta > Lepidoptera > Papilionidae > Teinopalpus > Teinopalpus imperialis. The sequence goes on from JAGSMU010000283.1 coordinate 55,645, forward strand.
TCAGGCGAAACCCTGTAAGAAAACACACAGAACTAGGAAAAAATCCGCTTTTTCTTTGAAACCGAGGTATAGTGGTGAGGCCCTGTTTTATAGGAATTCGCCTATATCTTCGCGTTATTCAGTCCATAGCATGTCAAAATTGTTTTTTCTTGTAGTACTAGTGTAGTCTAATCATTAGACACCGTTCTTGTGCCGCGTTCAGGCCATTTATAGTTATTATCCTTACCTTTAAATTTTATACTTACGTAATTCTAATCTAAATTTAGTACCCTTTTGTTTCTTCCTATTTCGTGCTGTTTTTGCTCTCGGCCGGTCAGTCCCGGTCCACAACCACCAAATCAGGCGAAACTCCTGTAAGAAAACACACAGAACTAGGAAAAATCCGCTTTTCTTTGAAACTGAGGTATAGTGGTGAGGCCCTGTTTTATAGGAATTCGCCTATATCTTCGCGTTATTCAGTCCATAGCATGTCAAAATTGTTTTTTCTTGTAGTACTAGTGTAGTCTAATCATTAGACACCGTTCTTGTGCCGCATTCAGGCCATTTATAGTTATTATCACTTACCTTTAAATTTTATACTTACGTAATTCTAATCTAAATTTAAAAATTTTTGTTTCTTCCTATTTCGTGCTGTTTTTGCTCTCGGCCGGTCAGTCCCGGTCCACAACCACCAAATCAGGCGAAACCCTGTAAGAAAACACACACAGAACTAGAAAAATCCGCTTTTCTTTGAAACCGAGGTATAGTGGTGAGGCCCTGTTTTATAGAATTCGCCTATATCTTCGCGTTATTCAGTCCATAGCATGTCAAAATTCATTTTTCTTGTAGTACTAGTGTAGTCTAACTATTAGACACCGTTCTGTGCCGCATTCAGGCCATTTATAGTTATTATCACTTACCTTTAAATTTTGTACTTACGTAATTCTAATCTAAATTTAAAATTTTTGTTTCTTCCTATTTCGTGCTGTTTTTGCTCTCGGCCGGTCAGTCCTGGTCCACAACCACCAAATCAGGCGAAACCCTGTAAGAAAACACACAGAACTAGGAAAATCCGCTTTTTCTTTGAAACCGAGGTATAGTGGTGAGGCCCTGTTTTATAGGAATTCGCCTATATCTTCAAGTGGGCATTCAGTCCATAGCATGTCAAAATTGTTTTTTCTTGTAGTACTAGTGTAGTCTAATCATTAGACACTGTTCTTGTGCCGCGTTCAGGCCATTTATAGTTATTATCACTTACCTTTAAATTTTATACTTACGTAATTCTAATCTAAATTTAAAAATTTTTGTTTCTTCCTATTTCGTGCTGTTTTTGCTCTCGGCCGGTCAGTCCCGGTCCAATAACCACCAAATCAGGCGAAACTCCTGTAAGAAAACACACAGAACTAGGAAAACTATTTTTCTTTGAAACCGAGGTATAGTGGTGAGGCCCTGTTTTATAGGAATTCGCCTATATCTTCGCGTTATTCAGTCCATAAAATTGTTTTTTCTTGTAGTACTAGTAGTCTAATCATTAGACACCGTTCTTGTGCCGCGTTCAGGCCACGAGGTTATTATCACTTACCTTTAAATTTTATACTTACGTAATTCTTAATCTAAATTTAAAAATTTTTGTTTCTTCCTATTTCGTGCTGTTTTTGCTCGGCCGGTCAGTCCTGGTCCACAACCACCAAATCAGGCGAAACCCTGTAAGAAAACACACAGAACTAGAAAAATCCGCTTTTTCTTTGAAACCGAGGTATAGTGGTGAGGCCCTGTTTTATAGGAATTCGCCTATATCTTCGCGTTATTCAGTCCATAGCATGTCAAAATTGTTTTTCTTGTAGTACTAGTGTAGTCTAATCATTAGACATCGTTCTTGTGCCGCGTTCAGGCCATTTATAGTTATTATCACTTACCTTTAAATTTTATACCACAATTTAATCTAAATTTAAAATTTTTGTTTCTTCCTATTTCGTGCTGTTTTTTGTTTTTCCGGCCGGTCAGTCCTGGTCCACAACCACCAAATCAGGCGAAACCCTGTAAGAAAACACAGAACTAGGAAAAATCCGCTTTTCTTTGAAACCGAGGTATAGTGGTGAGGCCCTGTTTTATAGGAATTCGCCTATATCTTCGCGTTATTCAGTCCATAGCATGTCAAAATTGTTTTTCTTGTAGTAATTAGTGTAGTCTAATCATTAGACACCGTTCTTGTGCCGCGTTCAGGCCATTTATAGTTATTATTATCACTTACCTTTAAATTTTATAATTTACGTAATTTAATCTAAATTTAAAATTTTTGTTTCTTCCTATTTCGTGCTGTTTTTGCTCTCGGCCGGTCAGTCCTGGTCCACAACCACCAAATCAGGCGAAACCCTGTAAGAAAACACACAGAACTAGGAAAAATCCGCTTTTTCTTTGAAACCGAGGTATAGTGGTGAGGCCCTGTTTTATAGGAATTCGCCTATATCTTCAAGTGCTATTCAGTCCATAGCATGTCAAAATTGTTTTTCTTGTAGTACTAGTGTAGTCTAATCATTAGACACCGTTCTTGTGCCGCGTTCAGGCTTACTTATAGTTATTATCACTTACCTTTAAATTTTATACTTACGTAATTCTAATCTAAATTTAAAATTTTTGTTTCTTCCTATTTCGTGCTGTTTTTGCTCTCGGCCGGTCAGTCCCGGTCCACAACCACCAAATCAGGCGAAACCTGTAAGAAAACACAGAACTAGGAAAAATCCGCTTTTCTTTGAAACCGAGGTATAGTGGTGAGGCCCTGTTTTATAGGAATTCGCCTATATCTTCGCGTTATTCAGTCCATAGCATGTCAAAATTGTTTTTCTTGTAGTACTAGTGTAGTCTAACTCATTAGACACCGTTCTTGTGCCGCATTCAGGCCATTTATAGTTATTATCAATTTACCTTTAAATTTTATAATTACGTAATTCTAATCTAAATTTAAAAATTTTTGTTTCTTCCTATTTCGTGCTGTTTTTGCTCTCGGCCGGTCAGTCCTGGTCCACAACCACCAAATCAGGCGAAACCCTGTAAGAAAACACACAGAACTAGAAAAAAATCCGCTTTTTCTTTGAAACCGAGGTATAGTGGTGAGGCCCTGTTTTATAGAATTCGCTCATTCGCGTTATTCAGTCCATAGCATGTCAAAATTGTTTTTCTTGTAGTACTAGTGTAGTCTAATCATTAGACACCGTTCTTGTGCCGCGTTCAGGCTTACTTATAGTTATTATCAATTTCTTACCTTTAAATTTTATACTTACGTAATTCTAATCTAAATTTAAAATTTTTGTTTCTTCCTATTTCGTGCTGTTTTTGCTCTCGGCTTGTCAGTCCTGGTCCACAACCACCAAATCAGGCGAAACCCTGTAAGAAAACACACAGAACTAGGAAAAAAAAATCCGCTTTTTCTTTGAAACCGAGGTATAGTGGTGAGGCCCTGTTTTATAGGAATTCGCCTATATCTTCGCGTTATTCAGTCCATAGCATGTCAAAATTGTTTTTCTGTAGTACCAGTGTAGTCTAACTCATTAGACACCGTTCTTGTGCCGCGTTCAGGCCATTTATAGTTATTATCACTTACCTTTAAATTTTATACTTACGTAATTCTAATCTAAATTTAAAAATTTTTGTTTCTTCCTATTTCGTGCTGTTTTTGCTCTCGGCCGGTCAGTCCCGGTCCATTCACAACCACCAAATCAGGCGAAACCTGTAAGAAAACACACAGAACTAGGAAAAATCCGCTTTTCTTTGAAACCGAGGTATAGTGGTGAGGCCTGTTTTATAGGAATTCGCCTATATCTTCGCGTTATTCAGTCCATAGCATGTCAAAATTGTTTTTCTTGTAGTACTAGTGTAGTCTAATCATTAGACACCGTTCTTGTGCCGCGTTCAGGCCATTTATAGTTATTATCACTTACCTTTAAATTTTATACTTACGTAATTCTAATCTAAATTTAAAAATTTTTGTTTCTTTTCCTATTTCGTGCTGTTTTTGCTCTCGGCCGGTCAGTCCCGGTCCACAACCACCAAATCAGGCGAAACCCTGTAAGAAAACACACAGAACTAGGAAAAAACTATTTTTCTTTGAAACTGAGGTATAGTGGTGAGGCCCTGTTTTATAGGAATTCGCCTATATCTTCGCGTTATTCAGTCCATAAAGTATGTCAAAATTGTTTTTCTTGTAGTACTAGTGTAGTTGCCCGAATCATTAGACACTGCTCCTGTGCCGCGTTCAGGCCATTTACATATCACTCTACCTTTTTAAATTTTATACTTACGTAATTCTAATCTAAATTTAAAAATTTTTGTTTCTTCCTATTTCGTGCTGTTTTTGTTTCCTCGGTTTGGTCAGTCCCGGTCCACAACCACCAAATCAGGCGCGAAACCCTGTAAGAAAACACACAGAACTAGGAAAAAATCCGCTTTTTCTTTGAAACCGAGGTATAGTGGTGAGGCCCTGTTTTATAGGAATTAGCCTATATTCACAGTTATTCAGTCCATGCATGTCAAAAATCTGTTTTTCTTGTAGTACTAGTGTAGTCTAATCATTAGACACCGTCTTGTGCGTCAAGTGTTCAGGCCATTTATAGTTATTATCACTTACCTTTTAAATCATAATTACGTAATTCTAATCTAAATTTAAAAATTTTTGCTTTCCTATTTCGTGCTGTTTTTGCCTCGGCCGGTCAGTCCCGGTCCACAACCACCAAATCAGGCGAAACCCTGTAAGAAAACACACAGAACTAGGAAAAAATCCGCTTTTCTTTGAAACCGAGGTATAGTGGTGAGGCCCTGTTTTATAGGAATTCGCCCATATCTTCAAGCAAGTTATTCAGTCCATAGCATGTCAAAATTGTTTTTCAGGTACCAGTGTAGTCTAATCATTAGACACCAATTTTGTGCCGCATTCGGCCATTTATAGTTATTATCACTTACCTTTTAAATTCTTTTTGTACTTACGTGCACTTCTAATCTTAAATTTAAAAATTTTTGTTTCTTCCTATTCTCTCGTGCTGTTTTTTGCCTTTGGCCGGTCAGTCCTGTCCATAACTACCAAATCAGGCGAAACCCTGTAAGAAAACACACAGAACTAGGAAAAAATCCGCTTTTCTTTGAAACTGAGGTATAGTGGTGAGGCCCTGTTTTATAGGAATTCGCCTATATCTTCGCGTTCAGTCCATAGTATGTCAAAATTGTTTTTCTTGTAGTACTAGGTGTAGTCTTAATCATTAGACACCGTTCTGTGCTGCATTCTCAGGCCATTTATAGTTATCACTTACCTTTAAAATTTTGTACTTACGTAATTCTAATCTAAATTTAAAAATTTTTGTTTCTTCCTATTTCTGTGCTGCCAGCTGGGAGAGGAGGGCAGCAAGCCAACAAGATAGGAGTCGATGTGGGACGGGTATATACCGGGTGATTAGACGTACAGCAGAGGGTGAGACAAGGGACGTTCCTCTGGTACGAAATGGAGTAGTACTGGGAGGCGAGGAGTCCAGCCGGAATTGCTGGCGGATACGTTCTATCCAGAGGATAATCCCGCCAACGACGACGTGGAACACAAGCAAGTAAGAGAAATTGCGAATTACAATAAATGAGGGGCTGCGTGATGACTCATGCAGCCCACTATTCACCAAGAGCGAACTGCTGTGGGCCGCGTCGTCGTTCAATCAAAAGGCGCCTGGAATGGACGGCCTTACCTCCGACATCTGCTGTACGGCAATCACACTGGACCCTGACCTGTTCCTCGCACTTATGAACAAGTGCCTAAGTCTTTCTTACTTCCTGCAAGGTGGAAGGAAGCTGTGGTAGAAATAGTCATACGGAAGCCGGGAAAGGACACATACGCGGACCAGTCCTACAGACCCATAGGTCTCTTGCCGGTACTGGGTAAGATCTGCGAAAGGAGGGCAGCAA
>JAGSMU010000284.1:0-40987 GCA_029286865.1 Teinopalpus imperialis
GCCAACAAGATAGGAGTCGATGTGGGACGGGTATATACCGGGTGATTAGACGTACAGCAGAGGGTGAGACAAGGGACGTTCCTCTGGTACGAAATGGAGTAGTACTGGGAGGCGAGGAGTCCAGCCGGAATTGCTGGCGGATACGTTCTATCCAGAGGATAATCCCGCCAACGACGACGTGGAACACAAGCAAGTAAGAGAAATTGCGAATTACAATAAATGAGGGGCTGCGTGATGACTCATGCAGCCCACTATTCACCAAGAGCGAACTGCTGTGGGCCGCGTCGTCGTTCAATCAAAAGGCGCCTGGAATGGACGGCCTTACCTCCGACATCTGCTGTACGGCAATCACACTGGACCCTGACCTGTTCCTCGCACTTATGAACAAGTGCCTAAGTCTTTCTTACTTCCTGCAAGGTGGAAGGAAGCTGTGGTAGAAATAGTCATACGGAAGCCGGGAAAGGACACATACGCGGACCAGTCCTACAGACCCATAGGTCTCTTGCCGGTACTGGGTAAGATCTGCGAAAAGATGGTTGTCCAGAGAATCAGGTGGCACATAAGGTACTGAATCAGTGACAGCCAGTACGGCCTAAATGCCGCAACGTAGTACTCCGAAGACTCCCTCTGTGCCATGATGGGACACCTAAATGATCGGCTTCGTGAGAAAAAGCTCATTGTTTTGGTGTCGCTGGACATAGAGGCATTCGGCAATAATGCGTGGTGGCCCGCGATCAGACTCAGACTGGCGGAGACCGGATGCCCGGTGGACCTGAGGCGCCTAATTGACAGCTATCTTAGCGATCGATCCAGTGCGCGTCAGGAGTTCACCGGTGCAGAAATAGGTCAAGCGTACGACAAAGGTGCGTGCAGGATCCATTGGGGGTCCCTACGCTGTAGAACCTGCTGCTTAATCCTCTTCTGGAAGAATTGGGGCAGAGGGGTATACTGTCAGGCAACTTTGCTGATGACGTGATTTTGATTATCTCGGGGACAATGCACTAGAAGTGCAACGGAGAGCCGAACCGGTACTCGATTATGTTCGGGGGTGGGGGTCAAAAATAAGCTAAACTTCGCAGCACACAAAACTAAGGCTATGGTAGTGACGAGGCTGAAGTTGACTCACCACTCCTGACCATGGGCGGTGTGAGGATCGAAGCTCTCCAAAAGAACATCAAGATACTCGGCCTCACGGTGGACGACGGACTCACGTTCAACGCGCACATTACAAGTAATATTGTCGGAAAACACAGAGTCTGTACGTCAACTGTCGAGGCCGCTAAGGTCAATGGGGATTGAACCCCGAAGGTGGTTAGAACCATTTATACGGCGGTGGTGGAGCCGACGATCATGTACGCTGCGGGCGCGCGGGCGTCGGCGACACTGGAGTCTGCCAAGCAGCTGGACTCCGTGCAGAGAGGGTTTGTCCAGAAGATTGTGAAATCGTATGGGACCGTCTCCTGCATTCAGCCTGCTGCTAGCCGGATGCTTCCCCTGGATATAAGGATCAGGGGCTTGGCCTCTCTTTACCAAGTAAAGAGAGGCATATCGCGGCGAAGTGGTAGGGGACAGGGATATGGAGACTAGGACTCCTACGCCGAGATGCCACATCCTGCCGAAAGGCTGGGCTGGACTTCACCTGCATGGGGACGGTGTGGATTTGCCTACGCAAGACGAGACTACCGTCGAATTTACCTGCGACGGTGAAGTAAAATCGAGGGGAAAGTCGGAGCGGCACTATCCATTTGGATAAGGCGCGGCCGAGAAAGAGTACCCGAAAACTCAAGCTGGGTGATTACTGCACCGTCACCAGGCGGAATTGCTGGCAATCGGTGAAGCCACCGAGTGGGCACTACCACTCTGCACGGAACTTCAGGGTCTGGCCGACTCCAGGTCCGCCCTCAAACGGTTATTAACCCGGATTCATCCCCTCGCGGTGAAAGCACGACAAAACATCTGTACATTGCGGGGACGTGGGAAGAACATCTCCTAACATGGGTGAAAGCCCGCACCAGGTTTGGAAGGAGGAACGAGAGGCGGACGAACTTGCAAAGGAGGCTGCAATTAAGACCAAGGACCCCCGACACGATCGATGCCCTGTCTCGTTCGTCAAGCGACAAATCCGTTTGGAGTCGGTTGATGAATGGAACAGGAGGTATCGAGAGGGTGACGCGGCTTCCGTCACCAAAGCCTTCTTCCCGGTTGCGTCAGAAGCCTTCAGCGTAATTAAAAACCTGGAGATGGACGCTCTGTCTGTGCAGGTGTTCACACGGAGCCACAGCGGTTTTCTCGAATACTTGAACCGCTTCAGGTGTAAAGAGAGCCCGTCGTGTGTCTGTGACGACACCATCAAGGAGGATATCTTGCACCTCATAACGGATAATAATAAATAACTTGCCAGTCCTTATCAGTAGCAGAGATTTTAGCCAAATTCCTGCATTTCTGCAGCGATGTGGCGATAGAAAACTATACGACAAAAATAAAACAAAATAGATATATGAGGATGGTAGTATGTGGGTAGCCAGATATTTAGTTATATATACTACATAGTAACAAATTTAGAGACTATATATATATTAAAGTTTGACTAAGAAGAAATATATATAAGAATAGGAATACAGTATACAGAGATAAAGACTCGACTAAAAATAGTGTAAGTGGATAATGTTAGAAAAGAACAAAAGTCCCTGGTTATGTGTCAGGGGTAATACATGCAAAGGGGCCCAGAAATGAGGGGTCCTAAAACCCTAACCCTGTAAGCTAACCTAACCTAACCTAATACAACCCTAGCCTAACCTAACCTAACCTAGCCTAATTCTTCAACCTAGCCTAACCTAACCTGACCTAACCTAACCTAGCTTCCTAACCCTAAGCCTAACCTAGCCTAACCTAGCCTAACCTAACCTAACCTAACCTAACTAACCTAACCTAGCCTAACCTAACCTGACTTTCAACCTAACCTAACCTAACCTAACACAACCTAACCTAACCCTGAAAACCTAACCTAGCCTAACCTAACCTAGCCTAGCCTAACCTAACCTAACCTAACCTAACCACAGCCTGGCCTAGCCCTGGCCTAGCCTAACCTAACCTGGCCTGGCCTGGCCTGCCTGGCCTAACCTGGCCTGGCCTAGCCCTGGCCCTGGCTAGCCTGAGCCTGGCCTGGCCTGAAGCCTGGCACAAGCCTGGCCTGGCCTGGCCTAGCCACAACCTGGCCTGGCCTAGCCTGTACAACCTGGCCTAGCCTGGCCCTGGCCTGAAGCCTGGCCTGAGCCTGGCCTGGCCTGGCCTGGCCTGGCCTGGCCTAGCCTGGCCTGGCCTGGCCACAACCTAGCCTAACCTAGCCTCAACCCTGGCCTGGCCACAACCTGGCCTAGCCTGGCCTAGCCTAGCCTGGCCTAGCCTAGCTAGCCTAACCTGAAGCCTGGCCTAACCTGGCCTAGCCTGACACAACCTAACCCTGGCCTGGCCTAGCCTAGCCTAACCTAGCCTAACCTGGCTAGCCTAACCCTAACCTTGGCCTTTTTGTGGAGATGCCTGCATGCCCACTGCGGGGGCAAGGGTGGGTTATGTCGGACTCCGCTTGCCGACTAAAACCCATGGTGTTCCTCAGCGTATGGCGGGGGTCACGGGAACGCTTTCCTTTACCCGTCACCGACCCCGCCTGCGCTCAGCCGACCAGGCGGCCCCTTCTCCGGGGGACATCTCTCTCCCACCTCGGGCAGGGGCGCGCCGGAACACGGACGCGCCCTCCAACTCGGCCTCCCTCTGTGGGTGGGAGCGGACTCCCCGAGTCCGCCCCCAGAGCCATGGGGGCCAGAGCCCCAGCCCCCTGCGGCGGATCTGGTGTTAGGCTCCGCCGCGGACCAATGTTCGGCCGCGGAGGGGACGGGGAGGCGGCGGGATCAGCCAGCACTCCACTGGACCCGCGGCCCCACCACGGCCGCATCAGCGGAGACCCGCTTGAGTCGCGGAGGGATAGGGAGATACACTACCCTCCCTCCGCGACCGTCTCAGATGCGGAGGTGGGGGCGACGATGCGCGGTACCGATGCTGGCAGTCCTCGCACCGCCACCCCGTTCCCCGACTCCGCCTCGGCTGCGGATGGTGCGTAAGACGGCCTCACTCCGTCCCATCCGCACCCGCAGCCCACCGGCCACACATCCAGGGTGGGCCCAGCTCCAGCCCGCCGGGCAGCCTCCTCGGGCCGGCCTTAGAGCGCCTTAGGCCGGCCATTTGGGTTCCCTCTTAGCTTCACCGTGGTTAACTCCACACCACGGTTGCCTAGGCTTCCCGCTACGACAAAGCAGGAACCCAGCTTCGGGGAGACCTAACCTAGCCTAACCTAACCTAACCCACAACCTAACCTGGCCTAACCTATTTCTTCAACCTAGCCTAACCTAGCCTAACCTAGCCTAACCTAGCCTAACCTAACCTAGCCTAGCCTAACCTAGCCTAATAATAACCTAACCTAACCTAGCCTAGCCTAGCCTAACCTGGCTTTTGGCGTGGGAATGCCTGCATACCCGCCCTCGCGGGGGCAGGGCGGGTTATGTCGGACTCGCACCGACTAAAGAGCCCACGGTGGTCGCCTGGCGCTCGCGGTGCGGGATCTCCGTTGGAACCGCAGCCGCAACCCCCTGCGCTGCTGGGATGGCCCAGTGCCGGGGCGTGCGTGAAGATCGCACCCCAGAACCCTCACCGGAACTATCACGACGACACGGTACCACGTCGTGCCGTCGTCCTCCTCGGGGTCGCCGCGCGGACGGTTGGGGCTACGCTCCGATCGTCGGGCATGGGGCCCCCCACGTTTACGGTAGGGGATCACCGATAGGAGGGCCGTGACGGGCGCGCGAGCGCCGCGTCAACCGTCTCGAGCAGGGATGGTCCTCTCCTGTCCCGCTCGGCAGCCTCATGCCGGACCGTACAGTCTCGCAGAAGGAGGCTACGGCCCTCACGCAATTCGCCAGCATCGCTGACGACTGCTGGCGGGACGGTTCCGTCCGATGTGACCGGCCAAGACCCGCCGCTCGGCGCCGGGCAAGCGGCGAAGCGTGTGCGTGCGGGAGTGTGGTCGTTGCGCCTGTTGAAGCATTCACCGTCGCCTCGCGACCGATCTACAGGTAATCACCAAGCAGCCGTGCCCGGTGATGCCTGCGTAAGTCTGTAGGTGGAATCTTCCTCCTCGTCGCTGCATCAGGCTTCGAAGACCGACGGAATGCTCCGACGGCGCGTTTGCCGCATGAGTGCTCCTCGCGGGCCTTGCGCCACGTCGCAGATACGATACGTCGTTCCTGCCGTTTTACCGCCTCAGGCGCCTCCTCTGGCTCGCCACCACCGCTCTGGCGTAGGACGCGAATCCGGTACACCCTCGCGTCCATGTCCGCCAATATATCAGAGGTGGAAAGCGAGCCAGGATTGTCACCGCCTCAAAACGATACCGTGCGGTATCCTCGGTACGGCCATTATGGCCATCCTCCTCTGGACGCGCGTTTTCGTCCTACAGCGTCGGATGTCAACCTCTTCGCCAGATGGGCGCCCGTACAAGGCTACGGATCGTACGACCCCAACTGGCAAGGCGGCGGACTTCCCTCCTCCCGGTCCCCGGATTGGGTAGCAGTCTGTGCATAGCACCCGCTACCCTCTCGATCCGGGGCCGGCGCTCAAAGTGCTCTTCGAAGCCCCAGCGACTGTCAGAGTGAGGCCAGGTACTTCATGTACCGCCCATCGACTTCAGACTCACAACCCTAACCTAACCTAACCTAACCCTGGCCTAATAACCTAGCCTGGCCTAGCCTAGCCTAACCTAACCTGGCCTGGCCTAACCTAGCCTGGCCCTAGCCTGGCCACAACCTGGCCTGGCCTGGCCTGGCCTAACCTGGCCTGGCCTGGCCTGGCACAACCTGGCCTGGCCTGGCCTGGCCTGGCCTGGCCTGGCCTGGCCTGGCCTGGCCTGGCCTGGCCTGGCCTGGCCTGGCCTGGCCTGACCTGGCCTGGCCTGGCCTGGCCTGGCCTGGCCTGGCCTGGCCTGGCCTGGCCTGGCCTGGCCTGGCCCACGGCCTGGCCTGGCCTGGCCTAGCCCTGGCCTGGCCTGGCCTGGCCTGGCCTGGCCTGGCCTGGCCTGGCCTGGCCTGGCCTGGCCTGGCCTGGCCTGGCCTGGCCTGGCCTGGCCTGGCCTGGCCTGGCCTGGCCTGGCCTGGCCTAACCTGACCGCCGATGTCTTCCGGGTGCTGGGGTCTCACGCGTTTCCAGGTTGTTTTTGTTTGGCGGCGTTCGTTTGGCCTTGTCGTTGGACGCTCGTCTTGCGCCCGTTTCGTGCATTTCTGGTTCTGAAATCTGTTGTTTTTGGTTTTATAGTGCGTAATTTCATTTGCGTTGTAAATTTTTTGTTTCATCGCTTTTTCGCGTGCTGGACACTCTGGATCGGTCAGTCCCGATTACAACCGTTGAATCAGATTGAGAACCTGTAAACCGAAACAGAGAGGAATCAGGAAAAAAGGTGCCCGCCACCCTCCCAGTTCTCGTGCGGCGTGGATTCTTTACGCGTCGCAATGAAAAAATTATTTTATTTACCATAGGATAGATCTTTATTTTTGAATTTAAAATTATATACACATCTCTTACAACAAACAAAACATGTTTGTAGAAGTAATCAACACACCTGTAAAAGGCGAACGACAAATGAAGTCGAACACAGAGATAACCCCGGAACAGACTGAAGGGCTGGCCCCTCACAAGATAGCTCAGTCGTAAGCCGCAGGACATCGGCGGAGATCGCAAAAACTGCATCACCACCATCAGAAGCCCAGAGTACGCCAGCGGATTAGCAGAGGCAAAGGCCTGCTTAAGTAAGAACAAAGACCTTACTGGAGAGTCCCTGATCTGAGCCGGACATAAAATCTGGGGTTACTCCAGGCAATCGAGGAGGCTCTACCAACTGGCAAAAGAAGCCCGGGAGGCGCTAAGGTGGACAAGAACCGGAAGGGAAGAGCAGGTCACATCGGCTGCTTCTACGGAGAGCGGCGTCGCAGGTGGGGATTAATGAAGAACCTCTTGAGAGAAAGGCATGAAGGGCATAGTGACATGTTATTGGAATGCAAAGCATGCTCTATCTGACTTGATATCAAGCGGATACCTCGGCCCCTCGAAGGTCGAACAGGGGACTTTCATACGCAGAAGTCCACCAAACTGACAAAGGCTATTGCTGACTTCAAAAAATGATCTCAGCGTCAAGTGCAATACCACAGCCTATTCATGTTGAGGGGCAGAACAACGGCCAGAGGCTCGCAAGACACAAAGAGCGCCCATGCACGATCATCATAACATCGGATGTCAAAGAGACACTAGCGCAGAACCTTCTCTCGTATGAAAGTAAAGGGACGCTGTGGATGCTAAGAATAGCGAGTATGCGCGTGGATAGGCTGCCGAAAACAAGAGATCAAAAGATCATTATAGGGTGCCATAGCAAAGAGGGCTAACAAAATTGGTGATGCAGTCAAGACCAGCAATCTGAAAGTCAAGAGGGCTCGGAACAGGATCCTCTGATTATAGTGCGAGATGTGCTAGCCGTTCCACACGAATGAAGAGGTGAGTAGAAAGCACTTAAAACAAAACAGTCACTTGCTGGCCGGACATCAAAGAACAGGACGTGAATTGCAGCGAGGTACAGACGGAAGCGAGGGAATCCATACTACACATCGTGTTGCAAGTCTCCCCAACGGTATGGCAGCGCCTTACCACGGCAGGTCGAGCACATAGATCTGCAACGTGTGCGGTGGAAGACCAGTCGCCGTTGATACAGTGCTCACTGTGCCTGGGATACGGACGCAGCCAGAAACTCTATGGGATACTGTTGAAAAATGCAGTTGCTGCGGAGGAGCTCACAAGTGGGCGGAGATGCGAGGGCGACTTGCTGGTAAAGCACCAACTTATGTTGCAACTGCACCCGGGCAAAAATAACTGTGGCGGAACCACAACGCATTTTAATCAGGAGTGTCCTATCAGGCGTAAATTGGACACGCAATGGCCCGCACCACCACAGCTTATTGCTAAGGGCGTCTCTAGGGACAAAGCGCATCCAACGTAACCATCACACACGGTCAAGGGCCTACCAAGTATTCCAGGCCAACCTCAACGAGAAAGGAATTAGCCACAGCGACTAATGATAGAAGCTGATAACAGGAAAGTGGCCTTTGCACTGCTCCAGGAGCCTTATGTGGGCAACTCAAAGTGTATGAAAGCTACAAGGGGTGAGGGATCTTCCAGGTACGAGCCAGGGGAGAAAGGGGTTGTCAAGGCGTATTGCTGTCTATGACGATAACTTGGAAATAAGACAATTCCCCAAACTCACCACAAATAACATCGTGGTGGTGGGATCGAACTCGTGCCTGAAATCGCTTATTGGTTTCATACTACTTTGAGCCAGAACAACCCATAGAGCGCTACCTGGAGCAGTTGGAAGAATATACAAAAGGAGTTACAGCCAAAATTGTTTTATTAGGAGCGACGCAAATGCAAGAATACGCTGAGGGCGGCAATGTTTTAGATCAGAGAGGTGAAGAAATGTTTGGGACCATAGACGAAATGGGGTTGCATGTGTGCTCAATGGGGAGATATCCCACATTCGAGTACCATCAAGGGCAACAAACGTTTCTCCAACTATTGATGTCACAGCCTGTTCTCATGGATACTCAACTTGGTGAGGACTGGACAGTGGACGAAACTATCACAAGTTCCGACCACAACACACTGACCTTTAACATCAGGCTTATTAAAGCAAAGGTATGAGCACAAAGACGACTACGAATTTATATGGCACAAAGGGCTAATTGGATTCAATTTCGCGAAGCTAGACCAACTGAAGGAGGAAAGTGCCATAAATAAAGAAAATCTGGAAAAAGTTAGAAATGCAAAGGATTTGAGTTCTTTGACGGAGAGGGTATGCTCGTATTATCAAAAGGTTATGTGGGGATACCCTGCAGAAAAGAAATCAAATCAAAACCTACTTACCGTGGATGTCAGGGGCTCTGCTTGATGAAGAAGAGGTCCTGCGAAGCGTCGAATCCGCTGTGCAGCACCGGTCCGGAGAGCGAAGTCGTCGATAATTACCTGCAAATTAAAGAAAAATATGAGAAGAGGTTAAAACGCGCAAATCAGAAAGCTGGAAGGGTTCTGTGGCAAACGGGATAAGAGGAGGGAGTATGGGAAGGTATATATAGAGTAGTAGTAGGACCGCCAAACGACATGAGGATTTGCCCTGGAAAGGATGGGAGTACTCTTGACCTACGGGAATCAGCAAGAGTACTGACAGAGCTTTCTACCGGACGATTTGGCGGAAGAGGATACACTCGACCATCGACTGACAAGAGAACAGGCTGAGCTTGTCAACGGTTGGAGCTCGACGAGCAGAGGGACCCACCGTTCACTATGGAGGAGCTCCGAATTGCGACCGAATCGCTAGCTTAAGAAGGCCCCGGGTGCTGATGAAGCACCGCCGACATCTGCAGTCATGCCATATCCTGTGATCCGGAGTTTTCCTATCACTGGTCAACAGAAATGCCTAAGAGATGGAGCACTTCCCGACCCTTTGGAAAGAGGCGACGGTAGTGGCATTGCGTAAGCCTGGGAAGAACTACATAACCCCAAAGCGCCACAGGCCAATAGAAGTTGTTGCCAGTGATGGGAAAGATGCTGGAGCTGAGTTGGTAGGTAAGGCTGGAAGTGGCACATTCTACCGGCGATCAGTTCCCATAATGCAGTTCATGCCCCAAAAGCACGGGACTCCTCTATGCTCTGAAAGTGAACCATATACGCCAAAGATCGAAGCGAAAAAGATTGTCCACAATGGTATCCCTGGACATAGAGGCCTTTGACTTTAACACATGGTGGCCACCGATCAGAGTCCGATTGGCACAGGTAAAAGTGCTTGAAAATTAACATCAGGAGGATTCTTGACAGTTACTTACACAACAGAAAATCACTGTCAGATATGGAAGAGACTGAGTATACGAAAATGCCACGAAAGGTTGTGTGCGGGGATCTATCAGCGGCCCCATTTTATGGAACCTGCTCCTTGACCCTCTAATGCAGGGGACTTGAACGTCGGCGACTATTGCCAGCGTTTGCGGATGACGTTGACCATGGTATTCGATGGAACTCGGCGCAGGAAATAGAACGTAAGGCCAATGCCTGCCCTCGCGCTTATGTTCGGGATTGGGGCATCAAAGAATAAGAAAGCTGAACTTTGGTCCGTCAAGACCAAAGCCATGGTGATCACCGAAAGCTGAAATAGAGTGTTCCCAAGACTGAGGATGGGTGGGATTGACGCATTAGCGTAATCTGATGACATCAAATCCTTGGCCTCCACATCGATAGCAAACTCACCTTCAATAAACACGTAGTGGGTAGAGTAAGAAACTATCAATATATATAAGCAGCTTTCTCGAGCAGCTAGAGGTAGCTGGGGCCTCCACCGGAAGTCATCCGGCTTATATACACCGCGACAAATGGAGCCGGTATTTTTAATACCTCCAGTGTATGTGGGCATCGGCTACACGAGAAAATAGGGGTGCAAAAGACAGCTGAACATGTATCCCAGAGGGTTTCGCACAAAATTAATAAGGGCATATAAAACTGTCTCCTTAAATGCAGCCTGGTACTGTCTGGGCTGCTTCCATATCGACATCCGAATTGGGGCGGCAGCTCTCTATGACGTCAAGAGAAAGGGTGTACACCTGGGCAGAACTGGGATAGAGAAGTAGAACGAGTGGTTGCATATGACAAACTCCCCATCCCGGCTGAGCATATGAGTTTGAGGTTCATGAGCTTGATAAAGCCAAGACCAAGTCGGTGCCAAAATACTCCAAACGATTCGAGTATACGGATGGCAGTAAATTGATGGAAAGGTCAGACGCTATCATATGGAATAGCGAAGGAGAGATAAAGCCGTCAAATTAAGAATTGTCACCGTACTGCACGGTATATCAAGCGGAACTTCTAGCCATATGCACAGCCACACGGACAATATTAGAACGTAAAGAAATGAGTTTTGGCATATACAGCGACTCGAGAGATCAGCCTTGGAGACTGTCATCAACAACGCCCCTCAACACACCAACTTGCCGTCAATCGTGCAAATATCAAAGCTGCCAAACTCCAGAACAAACATATATCCTTGTTCTGGATCAAAGCTTACTGTGGAATTGAAGGCAATGAAAAGGCTGACAATCTGGCTAAAAGGGCAGCACTAAAGACCAAAACAAAGCCCAATATGACCTCTTCGGTTTCATTCGTCCAAGCAACAAATCCGTGAGAAGTGTTGCTTGAGGAATGGAACTTCCGGAAACTCTGAACAAGTCAAACAGCCTCAACAACAAGTCTTTACTTCCGCAGGCAACAAACGCATATAGGATTGTGAAGATTAGCGAACCCACCGGTGTACTGACACAGGTGATGACCCAGAACACGGCAGGTTTCCGAGTATTTGCATAAATTCGATGCAAGGGAGAGCCCTGCACGTGCGCCTGTGGCGACGATAAAGGTGAAGATGTGATCCACCTTAGCTATCACAGAATGTCCATGTGTACAGCAGAGAGAGAATGGATATGGAGATAGAATTAGGAAAATAAAAAAATAAGCAAGATAATATGCGAAATTATTAGAAATAAGGAATCTGGGATAAGTTTATTAGTTTTGTAAATAGCCAACAAGTAATAAATAAGAATAAATAAATAAAAATAGTTAAGTTATGCATACACAAACGCCCATATGTAATAGCCAATAATGAAAAAAATAAAAGAAAAAAAAATAATAATAAATAAATAGAAGAATAGAAATATGGTTATATTTTAACTATAGCGATAGATATATAGCGACGAGGGAAGATGAGAAATTGAAATTATAAAGCGCTATAAAGAAATGTTTATTTTAAAAGTTGATATGTAAATATTAAGTTTGACATATATAAAAAATGATAAAAAGCACAAAAAGTCCTGACGATACATGTCAGGGGAATATACATGCGAGGCCCCAGAAATGGGTCACTATATAAAAAAAAAAAAAACCTAACCTAACCTAACCCTAGCAGCACTCGATAATCTACGCATACCCGCCCCGCGCGAACGAGGGCAGGTTATGTCGGACTCGCACCGACTAAAACCCCACAGTGTTCCACCGCTCCGCAGTGCTGTGCATACGGGTACGCTGCGAGCATTCTTCCGTGCACAGCTTCAGGCAGCCGATTGTGTAGCCTCATTTGGCCCTGTCACAGAAGGCGCGCGGGAACACCGGGCGCGCTCTCACCTCGCTGACTTGTATTGAGCGACAGACGTCCCGTGTCCATCAGCTCGAAGGTCGTAGGGAAATGAGTACACCTACATCTCACCTTTCCTGCGGCGGCTGTGGAGGGCCCAGAGATGGAGTGGACGCTTCCTCCTCCATCGGCTGGCTGGTCGGTTGCCGAGGTGGCAACGGGCGGATGACCTTTTCCGGCTTTGGAAGGCGCTGCAGGCCTTCCCCCATCCTATGGTCCGCCGGTTTCTTAGCGGCGACACACGCTTGCGGGAGGCAGCGTGGGCACTGTACTTCTTGTGGCCAGGTTGACCACAGCGGCGCTGTCCCCGGTCGATCGGTGCGTCACACTGAAAACCCTCACGTGTCCCGCCTCAAAACAGCGGAAACACCTGGGGTGAGGGCTCTGCGAGCTTCACCTCGGCCACCACCACGGACCATCAGATCCCCGGCGTACCTTTTTTTGGCAGCAGCACGGGACACCGAACCCAAGAAGCCATCCGGGCCGCAGGATACCGCAGGACCTCGCTGCCGCAATAATTGTCCCTGGGACAGTCGCCAGCCAACGAAACGCCCAGCCGCCACCACTTCCTCCGCGAAGACCGAAGGTCATCAAGACCGGACACTTTTATCTCGGCGGTCTTTGCCGGTCTTGAGACGGTTTGCCCGCTGCGGTAGAACCTCCCTCAACTTCTGGGCGGGGCGTCTGCTGTCCCCGCTGTCTGCGCCGGGGATCTCCGAACATTCGAGCCTGGCGCAGATGCAGAAAAGCATCTCGGTTATCCGAGGGCGGCGAGGTTTATTTTCGCCTTCGCCTCGGTGATCACCTCAATGTAGGTGACGCCCGCTGCCCACAACCTCCGGCTCCAGTGTCACCACCACAGCGGACGATCGTGGAGTCGCGATCTTGACCGATCTCGGTGCGGGTTGCCGGGACCTTCGCCGGTTCCCACCCTTCTTTTGGCCTTCTTCACCACCGTCGTCCATGGTTGCTCTACGGACTGCGGCAGCGGTCAGCAGAAGGTTCAGGACTCAACTTAGTTTTTCTTCTTTAGGCCCTCAGCGGGCTTCCGGTCCTCCTTGGTGATCTTCGTGGCCCCAGAAGACCCGCGACAGCCGGCTTACGCTGGGCGCCTTGACGGAGCAGCCCTGCGGTAACGTACCTGAGATCGATGGGCTGGGCGAAGGACTGGGCAACGCTTCCGATCTCTTATCAGCCGCCAATGATGGGCGAAGACTCTTCTCGGAAGGAGATGACGGTCCTCAGTGCGGCGAACCACAGCGTTGATCATTGACCCCACCTGGTCAATGATCCGAACATTAACTCCCTCTCTTCCTGCTCCCTCGGCTTGTTGGGTGGGTCGGTCAATCTGCATCAATAAGTTGGCCACCTCTTTCCTCAGTTGTGATACTTCGCCCTGGAGGCGAGCGTTGTCCGCCTGCAGCTTTCTCGTCTCTTCCGAGGTGCAGCGTTGCTGCAGAGTCTTGGCGGTCTCGCTTACGTTCATAAAGCCTCTTCAGCAGTGCCCTTCAGATTCTTCGACCTTTGGGCCACCATGGAGATGACGCCGACGCTGTCCTCGATCCTCTTTGCAGCTCCGATGCCGGCTCGAAGTCGCCATCATTCGACGGCAACTCCGACGAGTTGATTTCCTGCCGGCGCGGAGCTGACGAGCGATGAGGAGCGGTCTGCCTCCGCTTCAACCTCTCCTCCTCTCCCTGCTTCCACCAACGCCATTTTGGCTCGGGCGAATGACGTATATCGTTGGGGGTCGTCCACGACCTCGTTTGGCAGATGTTGTTGCCTTTCCCCGACCACTTCCACATCTTGGCCTATCGCCGGACCAACTCCGATATCTGCGTCCTTTGAAGGACGTTTCCTTCTATGCTTCTTTATCCAGGTGACTCCACGCTAAGCATAGAGTCGCTTGTGTCATCGTCACTGTCTACCCTCAAGTTTTGTTTTATGTGCTCATTGAATCCCACGAGTGTGGACGAAAAACGGTCGACCCCAGGTTACGCCTTTCCGGGGCAAGGCCTTCCATACTGTGGGGGCGTCCGGTACCCACAGGTTTTAAGAACTACAGCATCTGATTTTATAGAGATTTACTCCTCGCGGGCCGGCCAATTAAGGCAAGCCCTCCGCTCGCTACGCTTCGACGTACCCCATAATCGTCAGCGCTGGGGTCTTTGAAGAAAGTACAGCGGGTTACGGCGCTGGTGGAGCCGACGCTAACTCCCCAGTTTGGACGGTTGAATGCCCGGCGGCAGTGTGAGTGCACACCGAGCCCGTCCTCCACTATGAGCATTAGGCACTGGAAACGATATATCGCAGTTCCCAATACCCACCATCATTTGTTGCCTTTCCCCGGATACTTTGATCAGGAGAAATGCAACCTCCACCCAACGTGGACACTGAGAACGGCGTATCGTCACCAGTTCCCAATACGCACCACCATCGTCGGTTGCCTTTCCTCCGGATACGAAATCAAGAGAAATGCAACCCCACTCCGCTGTGCCCTCCGCTTATCAGAGGACGCAGAGCAACTATCCTGAACATTCGCCACTGGCAACAACGTGTCATCACCAGTGCCCAGGGTGCACCGTCCAGCGTTGCCTTTCCCCGGATACAATAGTATCAAAGGAAATTCAACGACCAGGCACTCGAGGAGGTTTTCTGACACTTGGCACCCCAACCTAACCTAACCTTTTTTTTTTCATTGGGAAATGCCTGCGCATGCCACCGGTTGAGGTTATGTCGGACTCACTGACCAAAACCCACGGTGTTCCTTCTGCCCACCGGTGCTGTGCATACGGGTACGCTTATGCATTCGTCGCGTGCACAGCAGTGGCGGCTCGCTCTTGGGCCCCGGCGGTGTGCTGGGCGGAACTGCGAGGCGCACTCTGCCTCGCTGACTCATTTTGAGCTACGGACCTCCCCTGGTCTATAAGCTCCAGACCATCAGGGCGATGGCGCGCTCTGCGTCTTCGCCGATGCGGCGTCTGCCGGACTGGATCGAGGCGGCTGACTCCCGGGCGCTCCGCCTCCTCCTTCGTGGACATCACCGCCTCACGAGTACACCTGCTGCTGCCACCCTTCGACTGTCGACCATGGCGCAATTACGGCCGCCAGCGACAAATCGTTGCCCACTACGGCACTCCGGTGCTCTCGGCGCTGTTCTGCCCGAGGACACACCTCCAGCGTGTGCTGGGCCGTGTCCCTGGAGGCAGCCGTCACCGATGGTGACAGCCCTCGTTGGCTCCCTTCCGATCAAGTGCAGGTACTTCCCGAAGCATCGCCTTTGGCTTGCGACAACCGGAAGTGAGCGCCACGTGACACGTCTGTCCAGCCACTGCACGAGAACTGGACGTACCTGCCTCTACGGTCCTGGTTTCGTTTCCGGCCCGGGGCTGTCGAAGTGCATGCTGCCACCTCCACCATGACCCTTCGGCGCTCCGCCCTCGCCGCATCAACCTCCTCCCTCGTGGGTGGGAACTGGCGCACCGCGATCAAGCTCTCACGCCAAAAGAAACGGACGCGAGAACTTTCGCCTCCAGTTCCCAGGGAGGACGCCGCCAGCACCTGCGCCGCCTCGTGGGACACCGTGTGAGTACCCCCGGATCGCTCTGATCGCCATCGCCCTCTGGGGCCTTTAGAAAACGTCGGCGTCACTCCACACGGGTTATTACAACGCCATGGAGCGCACCATGCCCAGGTACAGGCGCCGACAAGCCGCATTCGGACCTCGATATTCGGCAGCAAGCTGCCGACTGCGGCCGCCACCTCAATAGCCTGGGCAATAAGCCCAGGAAGTGCCTCTCGAAGTTCCATCGGCCGTCCAAAGTGAGTCCCAGATATTTCATCTGGGACTTGATGTCGTTTATCCACTATGTGCAGTCGGGTGGCGCGTTCCGAGGCCCGTGGAAACCTGGGCCTCATGGTTTGTTGGGGCCACCTCGAGACCCAGCTAGCCCTGGATACGACCCACTGATGGGCCACTCCCGCTGTAGCGTAAAGGTGCACTCCCTGGAGTGCCGCCCTTGCCGTCACCAGATAGACATCGGCGTAGCAGGTCACGCAGAGGCCACGCAGTAGTGACCCGCGGAGGACCAGTCATGACCAGTACAGGAGCGGTCCGAGAACCGAACCCACCGGGACACCGCCGCAGACTACGCGACTATGCCGCGCGTTTCGGTACCTATACGTCTTTCGACCTGCGGGAGATACGATGCGATCATGCGCTGGAGGTAGTTCGGCACCCGGTGATACGGAGTGCCTCCCTGATGCAACTCCAAAGGCAAGGTGTTGAAGGCGTTGGCGATGTCGAAGACACCACCAAGACGACCTCGCCCGAGCGACCGCCCTCCGCCATCCTCTTCGCGATATAGTGGACCTGCCTCGCGAAAACCGGTGGCGTATCATCGTCGGACCATTGCCTGGATGCCGGACGGGCGACCGGCAATGACACGCTCAAGAGCTTTGCCACCTCGTCCAACAGCACTATGGGCCGTACGGTACGCCCCAGAGGGCGGTCTGCCTCAGAGCTTCCTCGAGGACCATCGTGCCCGCCTTCCACACCCGCGGAAAACGGCCCTGCGTTAGGCAGGCATCGAATAGTCCTCTGAGTTTGCCCTCGAAGTGCGCCGGATGCTAGGACCCGCACGGCCAGGCTGTCGGGTCTGGGCCGTATTCCTCGAACGGAGTCGATCGCGGCCCCGAACTCTCCAGGGTTACCGGCGGTACCACCTCGTCCCCGCCAACCCAGCCGCATCTTTGCGCAGTCGGAGCCATGAGTTCGGCGGCGTGTGTTCCTCCCTCTCGGGGGCGAAGGGCTGCCTGCATGCTGTCTGAACTGGGGCTGGAGACTCCACGCGTCCAGAGGGGTGCCCATGGGCGAAGTTTCCCCGCACCATGCGGTATGGGCGACCCGGATCACGGTCAGAGTCTCCAGCAGCTCGTTTCTCGCCCCCTTGGCCTCGCCGATGGCGATTTGAAGACGGCTTGGCCTCACTTAAGCGTCGCGCAACGATGACTCGGCCGCATCGTCACGGCGTCTCCTCCGGCGTTGCCTCGTGTACTGGCGTCTCGCGACTACGCGCAGTGCGCAGCTCAGCTTAATCGGCCGGGCCACCAGTACACCTGCCTTTTCGGCGGTCGAGGGGCTAACCGTGGCATCGACATCGCGGGCGCGCGAGTCATCGACGCGCGAATCTGTAACGCTTCGTCACTCACGCAGTGGATTTCTGCTGCACCTCAGGGGAAACCCACGATTCCACCAGAAAGCCTCGATGAGAACTTCCCCGTCGAGGTGCGAGAGTATCGCGGGCCGTCGCCGTGGACGACCGCTCGCCGGTTCGGACCGGAGCCGCGTCCCTCCGGAATCGGAACATGAAACGGATATACAAATGGTCCGACAGCGTCTCTACCCCGGACGACTTTACCCGTGAACCCGGCTATGGATGTGCTGGCGGATTGGAATCCGGTATGGGTTCAGGTGGTTGATCTGATCGAACGTCCCCGCGTATCGTTGGCAAGAACAGCCCCAAGCGATTGTTCTTGGTGGCTGGGGCTGGTGACTCCTGCCAGGAAGCTCCGACCTCCCAAGAGTCCTCGAACTCGTGGCGGCTTCTGCTGGGGGACAATAAATGCCAATAATGACTATCCCCACTAGCGCCTGTGAACCCGCGACCCTTCTCCACCCAGTAATCCATGGGTGGGGCGCAACAGTCGTCCGAGCAACTGCCGCGACCAGTCCTCAGTATGCCACTTCGTATCTATCTGGAACCAGGTAGGGTTCGAAACGTGACGGCCGTGGGTCAACTACTGTGCCATACTCTGAAAGAGCAGATCTTTGTGCTCTAGCACAGTGGTTGACGTTCGCCTGAACTACGTTGAGGCCGCAGTTCATTACGAAGAGACCGGTTTCGGATCCTCCTATTGCGCCACCTGGTTGCTGGCTGTCAGTTGCTTCGGTGGCAGCGATAAAGCTGGCCCGTTTCCCTCCTTTTGGGAGGCGGTGCAGGCCCTTCCTCCCATCCTGTGGTCGGCCGGTTTTGGCTGCGACACACACAGCGCAACGCAGGTTAGCAGGAGCACTGCGCCTGCTTAATGGCCGGACTGACCACAACGGAAGCACAGCTCCCCGGTCGACTGCGGCGTCGCACTGGGCCCTCATGTCCCGACTCCCGGGCAGCGGAAGCACCTCCAGAGTGTGGGCTCCGCTAGCTTCGCCACGGCCAGAGACCCACGGATCATCAGCCTTCCATCTGCTGCCGCCACGGGACATCGGACCCAGGCCACCCCAAGTCCAGCCTGATCCGTAGGATTTGGCTGCATTTCCTGCCAGCCCAGGGCCAGCCACCGACTGTCACCACCTCCTCCACAGTGGCGAATATCCAGACCAACAACTCTGACCTCCACTGTCTTTGCTGGTCTGGTTATCCGCCACGCTGACTGCAATTGCCTCCCACTCAATTTGGCGGCGTAAGGCCGTCCGCCCTGTCGCCGCTGTCTGCGCCGGGGATCTCGAACATACGAGCCTGTGGCGCCAATTGCAGAACCACCAGTTCTGTTATCGAGGGCAGAGATCGACTTTTCTCTTCGCCTCGGTGATAACTTCTCCGCATAGGTAACACCTGCCGCCACCGCTTCTGGCGCAAGTGTCACCACGACAGCGGTCGATGAGGGTGTAATGATCTTTGCCGGCCTAGGTGCAAGCCAGGGCTCTTTACAACCTTGCCGCTCTTGTTTTTAGGCCCTTTCTTGCCACCGTAGTCCACGGTTTCTTCTGTGGACTGAGGTGCTGGTGTGGCACAGATCGGGGCTCAGCGATCGTCTGACTCCTTTGTTGGGTCGGTGCGCTTGCCTTCCCCTTCTTCTTCCCTTCGGAACCACAGAACCCTGGCGACGACTGCCCGTTCGCGGCTGAGCACAATGACCAGGCGGCTTCAGGGGCAGCCGGGAGGCGGGAAGCGGTGGGTCAACCGATGTGCTGGGCGCCGCACTCGCCTAAAATAGCAGGACGGGCCTTTCAGGAAGGCGATCGCCAGCCGCAGAATCTGGCGTTCATCATTGTCCCCACTTGATGATGATAGAACGCACCAGATCGTTGCCTTCAACCGGGACTGGTCCGCGTTTATTAGGCTGCTCCTCAGCAACCGCATCTCCGTCACTGCTGTAATTGTGCAACCTCAGCTTGCAGGCGGTTGTTGCTCGCCTGCAATACGTTTCTTCCGAGGTGCCGACTCTGCAGAACCTGGGTGTACGACCGCAGTTGATTCGGCAGCCTCTCAACGCTCGAACCGAGGTGCCCTTCAAGTTCTTCGATTTCGAAGGGCAACCTGAATTGATGACGCCGATATTCTCGTCAATCTTCTTCTGTATCCGACGCCTTGCAGAAGTCTCCGTCATTTGACGACGACTCTGAAGGGTTGACATCCTGTCGGCGCCAGACCGCCAACAATGGCTGTAATCTCCTTCTCTGCCTCATCCTCTCCTCCTCTCTATTGGCGGCAATTGGCGCTAACTTCAGCAGGCTAGTCCAGCGTACTGGCCGGTAGGAGGCCTCCTCAGCCTCTCTTGGCAGTTGTTCTTGGTATTGCCATGCCCTTCTCTCACCATGGTCGCAATGTTAGACCAGTACCACAATCTTCATCCATAGATGGACGCTTTCTACCGCACTATTTTATCTCCTTTAGAGACTCCACGCTCTGCATAGAGTCCTCTCTCCTCATCACTCATCTCCATTTATGCTAATGTTTTGTTTTTCAGATTCCATATTTGTTCCCACGATAACAGGACGAAGTAAAGGTCGGTCCCAGGTGACGCCTATTCCGGTGACAAGGCTACATACTGTGGGGTCGCCTGGTACCCTGGATTTTCAAGACTTCGCTGTCTGATTTTTATAAATTTACTCTCGCGGGCCGGCCAGTTAAGGCAAGCCCTCCGCTCCACTGCACTTCGACGTACCCATTATCATCCAGCACTGGATAGCTGACGAAAGTACAGCGGGTTACGGCGCGCTGGAACCGACGTAACTCCCCAGTTTTTGACGGTTATGCCCGGCGACGTAATGAGTGCACACCGTCCACCACTATGAGCATTAGGCGGAAACGATATATCGTCACCAGTTCCTGGCACCCACCATCATTGTTGCCTTTCCCCGGATACAGAAATCAAGAATGCAACCTCCCTGGCAACTCGACGGTTGAGTAAGCGGCGTAAGCACAGGCGTACGCGACATTAGGCGCTGCCAGCATTATCGCCACCAGTTCCAAATGCACACCCTCATTTTTGTTGCTTTCCCCGGATGCTTTGATAGAGGCATACTGCCTCTTCGCAGCTGGGCGCGACGTACTCTTAGTCGCCCCAATGCCTCCTCAATTCGGTTGCCTTTCCTCCGGATATGGAAATCAAAATGCAACCCCCTGCCACTCGCTGTGCCTCCGCTTATCAGAGGGACGCAGGAGCATCTCCCCTGTCAGAACATTCGCCACTGGCAACAACGCGTCACCGAGTGCTTAGAGTTTTCGTCCCGGCGTTGCCTTTCCCCGGATACAATGGTATCAAAGGAAATTCAACGACCAGGCACTCGAGGAGGTTTTCTGACGTGGCACCTAACCTAACCTAACTTCGCCTAACCTAACCTAACCTAACCTAACCTAGCAGCACGCGGCAAATGCCACCGCATACCCGCGCCCTCGCGGGGCAAAGGGCGGGTTATGTCGGACTCGCACCGACTAAAACCCGGTGGTCGCCACCAACGCTCGCGAGGGTCTGGGATCTCCGTTAGAACGCAACCATAACCCCCACCTGCGCTTCAGGATAAGCCCGTCCCGGGGGCGTGCGTGAAGATCGCGCCCCCCTCCACGGAATATCGGCGACACGGTACCACGATCGTGCCGTCGTCCTCCTCGGGGTCGCGCTATTACTGGACGGTCCGGGCCCCCACTCCGATCTCAGCGACCAATGATTCCGTTACGGTAGGGGATCACCGATAGGAGGGCCGTGACGGGCGCGCACCGAGCGCTGCGTCGTATCTCCAACAGGATCGGTCCTCTCTCTGTCCCGCTCAGCGGCTTTCGGACCATTACGGCGGTCTCATAGAAGGGAGGCTACGGCCCTCCGCCATTCCCCGCGCAGCATCATCGACGGCTGCTGGCGGGACAGGTTCCGTCCGATGTGACCGACCAAGACCCGCCCGCTCGGCTTCCACATGGCGGAACTGGCAGGCGGCGGCGATGATGCGATGCGAGTCTTGGTGTTTGCGCTTACAGTGGAAGCAATTCGCCCGTCGCCTCGCGGTGATCTTACCTGGGTAATCACCGAAGCAACCGTGCCCGGTGATCACCTGCGTAAACAGGTGAGTCTTCCTCCTCGTCGCTGCATCGGGCTTCCGAAGACCGGCAGAATGCTCCGACGACGACGTTTTACGCGCATTCTGCTCCTCGCTGGAGCGCGCCGAATGCGATACGTCGTTCCTGCCGTTTTTACCGCCTCGAGCGCCTCTTCTGGCTCGCCACCACCGCTCAGCGTAGGACGCGAATCCGGTGATACCCTCGCGTCCATGTCCGCTCAGAATATCCAGAGGTGAAGCGAGCCAGGATTTATCACCGCCTCGAACGATACCGTCCGGTATCCTCGTACGACCAATATGGCCATCCGCTGGACGCTGTAGATCTTAGTCCTACAGCGTCGGATGGCCAACCCTCTCGCCCATACGGGCGGCGCCCATAGAAGGGCTACGGATCGTACGACCCCGGCATAGAGGCGGCGAACTTCCTCCTCGGTCCCCGAGATTGGGCAGCAAGTCTGTGCATAGCACCCGCTACCCTCTCGATCCGGGGACCAGGCGCTCGAATTCTTCGAAGCCCCAGCGACTGTCAGAGTGAGGCCTAGGTACTTCATGTACCGCCCCACTCTGTTCAGACTCACCTACTCGGACGCACGAGTCGGGTGGTTCCCTGCTCCGCGGATTTGAACCATAGCATACCTCGGTCTTGTGAGGCGCTACCTCCAGTCAACTCGTGAACTTGCGTGACATTTCGCCAAAGCTCGGCGAGCTCCTTGGTCCTCTCGAAGAAGGAGTCCCCGCTGGCGACCAACGTGTCGTCAGCGTAACAGACGACATATACGCCAGCGGGAAGCTCGACTCGCGAATTAAGAGTCGTAGGCGAAGTTACAACCCAAACCGACCCTGTGGAACCCCACACTGGATCTCCTCGGATCCTCGTACCGTCTCGTTATGCAAGATGTACCTGTAACAGTAGTCCGCGATCACGCCTTGCAGGTAGGGGAACACCACCATGGTGCAAAAAGTCCCCAATATCGCGCGCGTCCCAAGGGCAGAATTAAAGGCGTTATTGATATCAATGTTTATCGCCAACGCCACGCCGCCCGGGACTGTATGCCTCCGACGGACGCGCAGAACCGCGTCGATGGTAGAACGCTCCGTCGGAAGCCGAACTGGTTTTCGGCGAGATCGGGACCGACACGCGACAGATGCCGATGAGACGGGCGGCAAAATTCTCGAATAACACCAGCCTCGTCCAACGAACGCCTCGGTGTGCGAAGGAGAATCTGCGACTCTGTCTGCCTTCTTCAAGAGGACCATTCGGGCCTCCTTCGAACCCTAAAGGGAACGAAGGCGTTTACG
Source organism: Teinopalpus imperialis (assembly GCA_029286865.1). Lineage (NCBI taxonomy): Eukaryota > Metazoa > Arthropoda > Insecta > Lepidoptera > Papilionidae > Teinopalpus > Teinopalpus imperialis. Next base: position 22,944 of record JAGSMU010000284.1, read on the forward strand.
GACAGCTGGTGAACAGCTGCAGCCTGTTGCTCAGATCAACACCCAGCCCGGCCGAGGTCCGTCGGGTCAGCGCAGTGTTCCTGCGGCGGCCCGGCTCGGTCCAGCTCCTGTGCGGTCACCCCATTTCGTCACTCAATGACACGAAGATTGGGGGTGACTGAGGACTTGACCGACCCTCCGGGAAAAATCACTCTTCCCAGGGCCGGATCTAGAGTTTCCGTCACCAGGGGCGTCCAAGGACAGCAGACCAGCACCATCCTGTACGGACGCCCCACGGATTGAGTCCTCAGGAGCTCTCTCCAGGACCGAGACCTGGCGTTGCAGACAGCTGCCTGTAGCTGCCTCGTAAGTCTATTATCTCCTCTCACTCCGGAGCTCGCCTTCGCTTCCTTCGGGCTCTGGTGTACTGGCGGCGGCTCCTGACAGATCGCTCGCAGCTCCGCGATGCCGACCACAGTACCGCCCGCGCTGGGGCGACCGGTCAGGGCATCGACGCGTCACAAATACGCGTCATCGTGTCCCGGAACCAGTTCGCTTCCACTTCCCGGATCGGAATCGGACGGATCGGTTTTGGCCCTCTGGGCTACAGTAGGGTCCCAGATGCCTCCCTCTTCGTCAGCGATGCTCGTATTACCGCCGGACTGCGACTGCCTGGAATTTGTCGGCCACGACAGTCGCGAGCTTGGCTCTCCTCTTGCTCTCTTGTCTGCGGACACCTCTCCGAGTTGGATACCGGTGACATCGGATGCTGCCGTGCTCACCGCCAAACTCACAGCAGGCGTGCCCGGGTAGCGCAAAGCGTCACGCGCCTGTCCCGTGCCGGGACTACTGGTCCCGCAGATGTTGCTCTTCCTCCTGGCTCTGGTCCTTGATGTTGAGGGACCTTCGATAAATACAGACTCAGCGCTTTCGCTGCAGTCTCCTTCTCCCTCTAGGTTGTTTGAAAATTCCGCAACAAATCCCACGAGTTAGGACGAAATAAAATGTCGATCTCCGGGTGACGCCTATTCCAGAGACAAGGCTACGTACTGTGGGGTCGCCTGATGCCCACAGGTTTTCAAGACTTCGCTGTCTGGTTTTATGAAATTGATCCTTCTCGCGGGCTGGCATGATAGGCAAACCTCCATCCGCTGCACTTCGACGTACCCCATAATCGTCAGCATGGGGTCCTTGAAGTACAGCGGGTTACGGCGCGCTGGGAAAGCCGACGTAACTCCCCAGTTTTGGACGGTTGAATGCCCGGCGGCAGTGTAAGTGCACACCAGGCCCGTCCCTCCACTGCCTATATGAGCGTTGACTTTCAGAGCAATATATCGTACCAGTTCCCAATACCCTCATTTTGTTGCCTTTCCCCGGATACTTTGATCAAAGAAATGCAGCCTCCACCACACATTAGGCACTGACAACATTGACATTATCGCCACCAGTTCCAATGCGCACCCTCATTTTGTTGCCTTTCCCCGGATGCACGATCAAGAATGCAACCTCCACCGCATTGGGCGCACAGGCGACGTATGTACCGGTTCCAATGCACACCTGCCCTCTTTTGTTGCCTTTCCCCGGATGCAGAAATCAAGAATGCAACCTCCACCCACACATTGGGCACTGAGGACGACGTATCGTCACCAGTTCCCAATGAGCACCCTCATTTTGTTGCCTTTCCCCGGATGCGATCAAGGAGAAACAGCCTCCCGCGCTCGACGGTTGGGTGCCCGGTGGCAGTAAAACGCACACCGAGCCCGTCCCTCCACTATGAGCATTAGGCTGGAAACGATATATCGTCGCCGGTTCCCAATACCACCATCATTTGTTGCCTTTCCGGATTTAAAATCAAAGAAATGCAACCTCCCTGTATCGACGGTTGAGTGCCCGGTAGTAAAGCACACCGGGCCGTCCCCACTGTGAGCATTAGTCACTGCCAACGACGTATCTGGGTTGTGCACCTTCATTTTGTTGCCTTTCCCCGGATGCGCGATCAAGAATGCAGCCTCCACCCGCGCAATGGGCACTGAGGACGACGTATCGTCACCAATTGCCAACAACATCATTCGGTTGCCTTTCCTCCGGATTTGAATCAAGGAAATGCAACCCCCTCCCGCGAGGTGCCCTCCGCTTATCAGGACGCAGAGCAGCTATCCCCTGTCAGAACATTCGCCGCTGGCAGCTTAACGTATCATCACCAGCAGAGTTACTGCGTCAGCGTTGCCTTTCCCCGGATACAATAGTATCAGAAATTCAACGACCAGGAGGTTTTCTGACTGGCACCCCAGCCTAACCTAACCTTTTTTTTTTTTTTTTTTTTAGTTGTCGGGGGAAATCTTCGAAGATACCCTGCCTCCTGGGGAAGACAGGGTTATGTGGTATTTCTAACCGCTAAACCCCCGGTGGCCATCCCTCAGTGCATTTTAGGGGCTCAGGATCTCCGCCAAAGTACCGGTGCCCTCTGCACGGTGCCTGAGCACATCCTGGGAAACACCTCTAGCAACCTCGCGGTGCTACGGCAACTCGAGACCTCGGTGCCGTCCTTCCCAGTCCGCTTCGGGTGGTCAAACCCCCACCCCGATCACCCGCCAGGCCGAAGTCCCCTTTTAGTCGCCTTGTACGACAGGCAAGGGGTACCTTAGCCCTATTCTTATGCCGGGACTAAAGGGCTGAACCTAACCTAACCTTCTTCGCCTAACCTAACCTAACTAACCTTTTTTTTTTTTTGCGTGGGGAATGCCTGCGCATGCCGCTTCCCTCGCGGGGACGAGAGCGGAGTTATGTCGGACTCGCACCGACTAAAACCCCACGGTGTTCCTTCTGCCCACTTGGTGCTGTGCATACGGGCGCGCGTGAGCATTCCTCCGCGTGCACAGCTGTGACGACTTGCTTTAAAACGCAGGCCCCGGCCATTTTAACCTTTTTGTAAGGCGCGCGGGAACACCGGGCGCGCTCTCACCATCACTGACTCATGTGGAACTACGGACTCCCGGGCCCATAGCTCGAGTCAAATTCGGGGGATGGGGTATGCTTACGCTTGCTTTTCCCCAGCGTAACTTCTCCGTGGTCACGGGACGGTTCCTCGATCCATCGCTTCAACCGTCCTTGCGGCTGGCTGGCGGATACCTAGGTGACAGCGGGCGGACAGACCTTTCCGCTCTTAGGCGCGGCCTTGCAGGCCTTGCCCCATTTTGTGGTCCGCCGGTTTTGCTGGCTGCGACACACACAGCCTGCCGCGAATTTGGCGGAGCACTGTGCCGCCTTGTGGCCAAGATTCACCACAGCGGAAGCACAGCTCCCCACGATCGACTGTGGCGACGCACTGAGGCCCTCACATGGCCGGTTTCGAGCACCGGAAACACCTCAGGGTGAGGGCTCCACCAGCTTGACCACGGCTGCCACCCACGAGACCATAAGTCGCCCATTGGCGGCTACCTTCTTAACGCTGCCACAGGACTTCGGACCCAGGCCATCCCAAGGCCTGCGGGATGCCACGACCTCACTGCATTTCACAGCCTCCTTAGGACAGCCACCTGCCTTCGTCACGGCCGTCACCACGTCACTCCACTGTGGCAGGAGTCGTCCAGACCGGACACCTTGACCTCTGCGGTCTTCGCCGGTCTGGACACCGCGCCCACTTTCCCGCCGCGGCGAGCACCTCCGCAGTTTTTGAGCGGGGCGTCCGCCTTATCACCGCTGTCCGCGCCGGGAATCTCAAACATGCGAGCCTGTGGCGCAGACGCGAAACCCATCTCTCGGTTATGCCGAGGGAGGCGAGTTTATCTTCGCCTTCGCCTCGATTATGACGTCAATGTAGGTGACTCCTGCAGCCGCGGCCTCCGGCTCAGGGTCACCACCACAGCGGACGATCGCGGAGTCACAACTTTGACCGCCTTTTTGCAGGTTTGCTGGGACTTATAACCGCCTTTCCCTCCTTTTCTTCCAGCGCGCGACAGCCGTATTCCGCTGGTTCATCTGGCCTGGCGTGTCGGTGGTTGTGATTGGGACACTGCTGTCTTCTTGGTCTCCTTTGTGGATTCGCTCCGCTTTCCTTTAGGAGGCTTCCAGTTTAAAGGCCCTGCGGCAATCAGCGGCCGGCGGCCTCGTGACAGCCAGGACCTGGGAAGGCGATAGGCTGGAGCAGGTGCCGAGCTGGGGCCTCCCTCGTATCTGCCGCCAGTGGAGGGCGGGCGCTTCTCTGGAAGGAGGCGATCCTCCAACGCCGCAAATCTCGCGTTGATCATTGACCCCACCTGGTCAATGATTGAACGAACGAGCTCATCTTTGCCCTCTGCCGGGACTGGGCCGGGTTTGCTGGCCTGATCCACTTCATCCGCAGGTAGGCCACCTCCTTCCCGCAGCCGCGGACTTCTGTGGAGGCGAGTGTTGTCCGGCACCACAGCTTCCGCGTTTCGTCAGAGGTGCAGCGTCATTACGAGACTGAGTTACCTCCGTCACGGTCTCCACCTGGCCTCTTTAAGCGCACGAACAAAGTTGCCCTTTAGGTTCTTTGACCTGGTGGCAGCCATGTTGATGACGCCAACGCTGTCCTCGACCATCTTCTCTAGGTCTGTTGCCGCCTCGAAGTCGCCATCGTTCGATGACGACTCAGAAAGGTAGATTTGCCGGTGCGGAGCTTTCGAGTCGCCGCAACAATCTTCGCCTCCGCCTCCACCCTCAGTTCCGCTTCTCGTGCTGACACCAACGCCATTTTGCCTGGGCAAGGCCTACGTACTCCCATTTGACGGGGGTCGCCCTCGACCTCTTTTGGCAGATGTCCTTGCCATGCAAGCTACCACTGTCATGGCCCGTAATCGGACCAGAGCTAGAAAATGCGTCCATAGAAGGACGTTTTCTCCCGCCGCTTCGTCTACCATCTTCAAGTGACTCCACACTTATCATAGAGTCACTGTCATCATCACTATCCATGTCCGTTATGCATTTTGTTTGTTTTGTATATTCCATTTTATTCCCACGATTAAGGTCGATATAAACGGTCGATCCCGGGTGACGCCTATTCCGGAGACAAGGCTGCATACTGTGGGGTCGCCTGGTACCCACAGGTTTTAAGACTTCGCTGTCTGGTTTTATAGAGTGATCCTTCTCGCGGGCCGGCCAATTAAGGCAAGCCCTCCGCTCCACTGCACCTCAACGTACCCCATGATCGTCAGCGCTGGGGTCTTTGAAGAAATTACAGCGGGTTACGGCGCTGGTGGAATGACGTAACTCCCCAGTTTGGACGGTTGTGCCCGGAGGCAGTGTTAGTGCACACCGAGCCCGTCCCTCCACTGAACACATTAGGCACTGGAAACGATATATCGTCACCAGTTCCTAATACCCACCATCATTTGTTGCCTTTCCACGGATACTTTGATCAGGAGAAATGCAACCTCCACCCTCACGTGGGCGCTGGAACGATGTATCGTCACGGTGCCCAATGCACCTTCCTTCGGTTGCCTTTCCTCCGGATATGGAATCAAAGAAAATGCAACCCCCTGCCACTCCGCTGTGCCCTCCGCTTATCAGAGGGACACGCAGGCAGCTATCCCCTGTCAGAACATTCGCCACTGGCAACAACGTATCATCACCAGTGCCCAGGGTGCACCGTCCCGGCGTTGCCTTTCCCCGGATACAATGGTATCAAAGGGATTCAACGACCAGGCACTCCGGAGGAGGGTTTTCTGACGTGGCACCCCAACCTAACCTTTTTTTTTTTTTTTTTTTTTTTGGCGTGGGGAAATGCCTGCGCATACCCGCCCTCACGGGGGCGGGGGCGGGTTATGTCGGACTCGCCGACTAAAACCCCGCGGTGATGCACCAACGCTCGCGAGGGGTCGCGGGATCTCCGTAGGGAACGCAACCGCAACCTGCGCTTCGCTGGGATAGCCCGTCAGGGGCGTGCGTGAAGATCGCACCCCAGAACCCTCGCGGAACTATCGCGACGACACGGTACCCGTCGTGCCGTCGTCCTCCTCGGGGTCGCTATTACTGGACGGTCAAGGACCCCACTCCGACCGTCAGCGACTGAAAGGGCCCCGTTTATGGTAGGGGAGCACCAATAGGAGGCCGTGAAGGGCGCTTGACGCCGCGTCGGCCGATCCCGAGCAGGATCCGGTCACTCTCTCTATCGCTCCGGCAGCCTCCTTTCCGGACCATTACGGTCTCGCAGAAGGAGGCTACGGCCCTCCGCCGGTTCCCCGCTCATCGCCGACACGACTGCTGGCGGGACAGGTTCCATCCGATGTGGCCGACCAAGACCCGCCGCTCGTCTTCCACGCCGGGCAAGCTGCGAGCGTGTGCGATGCACGAGTCTCGGTCGTTGCCGCCACAGTGGAAGCAATTCGCCGTCGCCTCGCGACCGATCTTACACAGGTAATCACCAGAAGCGTAAACGCGGTGATCACCTGCGCTCAAGTCTAATGGGTGGAAGTCTTCCTCCTCGTCGCTGCATCAGGCTTCAGACCGGCAGGAATGCTTCGACGACGCGTTTTGCCGCGCATACCGCTCCTCACCGAGCCGTGCGCTCACGTCGCAGACGCGATACGTCGTTCCTGCCGTTTCACCGCCTCAGGCGCCTTACTCTTCTGGCTCGCCACCACCGCTTTGGCGTAGGACGCGAATTCGGTGATACACCCTCGCGTCCATGTCCGCCAGTATATCCAGAGGTGGAAGCGAGGCCGGTATCCGCCGCCTCAAACGATACCGTCGGTATCTCGTACGACCCGTATGGCCATCCTACGCTGGACGCTGTAGGGCCTTAGTCCTGGCGTCGGATGGCACCAACCTCTTCGCCAGACGGGCGCCCCGTACAAGGGCTACGGATCGTGACCCGGCATAGAAGGCGGCGAACTTCCTCCCTCGGTCCCCAGATTGGGCAGCAGTCTGTGCATAGCACCCGCTACCCTCGATCCGGGGGACCAGGCGCTCGAAATGCTCTTCGAAGCCCCGGCGACTGTCCAGAGTGAGGCCAATTGCTTCATGTACCGCCCCTCTGACTTCAGACCCACCTACTCGGACGCACGGAGATCGGGTTCCTGCTCCCGCAGCGGTTTGTGGAACCATGGCGCCTCGGTCTTGTAGGCGCTACCTCCAGTCCCAACTCGTGGACTTTGGCGACGTGATTTCCGCCCCAAGCTCCGGCAGGCTCCTTGAGTCCTCTCGAAGGAATTTGCTGGCGACCACCAACGTGTCGTCCGCATAGCGAACTAACATTAACGCCAGCGGAGCTCGACTCGCAGAACAGAGTCGTAGGCGAGATTCCACAGCAACGGGCCTAACACAGACCCCTGTGGAACCCACACTTGATCTCCCTCGGATCCTCGTGCCGTCTCGGTCCATGTACAAGATGTACCTGTCGCGCAAGTAGTCCGCGATCACGCCGTGCAGGTAGGGAGACACCATGGTGTACGAGTGCCCCTAATCGCTTCCAGGGCAGGGAGTTGAAGGCGTTGACGATGTCTGGGCTAATCGCCAACGCCACTCCCGCGGGACACAGCCTGCTCCGACGGGAGCGGACGCACATAACTGCGTCGACGGTGGAGCAACTCCGTCGGAAACCGAACTGGTTATCGAGATCAGGACCGACACGCGACAGATGCCGTTGAGACGGGTGGCAGGAATTCTCTCGAATAACTTGCCAGCCTCGTCCAACAGGCATATGGGACGGTACGCAGAGGGAGAATCTGCGACTCTGTCTGCCAGCTTCTTCAAGAGGACCAGTCGGGCCTCTTTTCCGGAGCCCTAGGAACGAGGAGTTACGGAGGCAGCTGGTGAACAGCTGCCTCAACCTGTTCCTAGGGTAGCCAGACTCAACACCCAGACCCGACCGGGAATTCCGTCCGGGTCCTGGCTCTGATGCTCCGGCCTTTCAAACGGCTCACGGCTCGGTCCAGCTCCTGCTCGGTCACTTGCCCCATCGTCTCTCCACTCCCACGAAGATTGGGGTGTACTGAGACGACCGGCCACCGGAAAGAGCAGGCTGATCGCACTCCTTCCAAAGAGGGCCGGATCGAGGTTTCCGTCGCAGGGGCATCCAGGGACGGGCTTACCGCTGCCATCCGATACGGACGCCCCACGGATCCTCGTTGAGTCCCTCCGGAGCTGTTCCCAGGACCGAGACCTGGCGTTGCAGATGGCTACCTGCAACGCCTTCGTGGCTTCCATCGATGCGCCTCGTAGAGTCTGGCTATTTCTCACTTGGAGCTCGCCTTCGTCTCCTTCGGGCTCTGGTGTACTGGCGGCGTCTCCGTAAACAGATCGCTCGGGCTCCGCGATCTCTGCCGACCACCAGTACACTGCCCGCGCTTGGGGCGACCGGACCGGGGCATCGACGCGTCCACAAATACGCGTCATCGTGTCCCGGAACCAGTTCGCTTCCACATCGGATCGGACGGAACCTCTTCGGCGCTTTCTGTGGCCATATCGCGACGCGTTGGCGGCGGCCCCGAAGCCAAGTCTCGGTCTAGCCGCTTGAGACACCAGCGTCGCGTGTGGCTGCCTTCTCGGTGGCTGGATTCGGCGTCCGGGGCGGCGGATTGCAAGATCGAACACAATATGGCGGTGGTCGGTCGGATGGCGTGACCACCTCCTCTGCAACCCGCCAGCCCGACAGCATGCGCATCGCGGCGGGAGTCGCCGTAAGGTCGACCGGCTCCCCTGCCACCGCACGCACGTTCTTACGGACCCCCGATTAGCCAATCGGAGGTCAATCCAACCGCCCACTCCATCACCACGTCTCCCCTCGGACTGTCTCTGGGATTCCCCACGCCCTGGAATGGGCGTTGAAGTCTCAGGACAATCAACGGACGAGGAGGCACTTATACGAATGCAAAGTGCCACCTCATCCAGGTACACCTCGTAGTCGGCGAGGACCTCGCGGGAGAGACGTAGCAGCCAACTATGGCCAGGTGCCCCTGTTTGCACTGCAAGCAAAGCCCTGACCCCTTCCCAATAGGGAACGGGGTGGGACACCCTCACCACCCCAGTAAGATCGCCACGGGACCCAATCACCGAACCAGCGAGGGTGGTTCGGCACGGCATAGGAGCTCCGCCACTACTCGCCAGAGCAACCCCCCTCCGCAACTGTGCATAAATAAATGCTGAGCATTGCGGCAGTGGTTTAGGTTGCTCTGGAGGATAGAAGTGTGAAGAGGCCTATGAGACCGCCATTTCAGGCTGATGCTCGGGGTTGCGACGAATTGCCGCCGGGACCGCTACGCTCGTGGAGGCAGGAGAGATATCAGTCTCCCGCTCTTCTTTGACTTTGGGGCGCACCTCTTACCGTTCAGGCGATGGTTTGAGGACGCCCCAGATCCCAGCACAGCGGGCATTTGAGTGCAGGCGCTTTACACTCCTTGGCCCTGTGCCCGGTCTCTCCCGCACGCGTAGCAGCGCGTGCTCCAGTTCACTTGGTTGGGGCGCACCCAGCAGTGCCCCCTCTCCAGGCAGGAAGCAATGCTGCATGGGCCTGGGGCTCAATAGCTGCACCGAGCAGAACCCCAGCCCGCGAACGCGCCAGGCCACCAGTTTGCGCACCGCCGCATTAGGGGCACCGCACCCAACATGTGCCCATGCGCGTGGCATTCGGTGGACCTCCTGACCTTGATGTCGTCCACCGAACACCCCCAGCCTCAGCCACCGCTGCCGCGACCTCCACTCGGGGTGACGGCATCGTCGAGGTCTCTCAGCCTAACGTCGCCCGATTTGATCGGGCGACTAATACGAGACGTTCAGGGTGGGAGAGACTCGCGGTTGCCGCCAGTTGGTCCGCCTTCGAGCTGCAGTCAGGACCAGAGATCTCCAGTAGAGACCTCCGGTCACTGCCCGTTTTGGCGGACCGTCCGGATGCAGGTCTGCGAGGCGTATTTTTTGAATGGCTACCTCCATCACGCAGCATAGTGATGGAGGCCAATCAGCACAGTTACCGTCACGGCTGCTGTAGACGGGGTACGGCTGTAGGCCTGTCCTCCTTTTTCCGCTCTGCGGCGCAGGTGGTAGTAGGCGCTCTGGGGGCTGGCTTTTCTGTAGAGCCTTTGCATTTGGGCTGTTTTGGCCCTCCCGCTTCTGTGCCCAGGTGTTAGCCAGCACTTCCTCTCGACATTACAAAGGCCTCGGTGCCGGTGCTGGGGGAGTAGATGCCACCGGTGTATGGGCAGACTTCCCCTTAGCCTTCTTTTTTGGCCTTTCACTTGAGTGCGATGGGTCTAGCTGCACCAAATGCGGGGTTGGTGGCAATTACTGCGCTCGTGGTAGGCTGTCCTTCGCGTACCCCCAATGGTGTGCGAATCACCCTGTCTGGGAAGGAGGCATGGCTTCCTGATTCCTCACACACGATTACGGAGGCGCTGAGCTCCTCCATTAGCTTCCCCACCTTCGTCCCGAGAGCTCGGCGGCTGCGAGCCGCAACTCCACGCGTTCTCGCGCTCGAGCTTCTCGACATTGGGGGCTGGGAGACCCTCCGCGCCAACTCCAAGGTGGCCGCCTCGACCATCTCGTCGCCACCCGCAGGCTATGGACAAATGTGCCTTTGAGGTTGCCGGACTTATCGGCAACCTTGTCCCTACTAGCAACGAGGACCGGATGCAAAAACACCCAGGTCGTCACTGGCTTGCCTTCCATATCCGCTCAAGATCTTCCGGGGTAGGAAGGCCAGCCTTAACCCTCGTCTTTGACTGGAGCCACCGACGGGTCCCAGATGCCGTCATCGTCTGGAGCGACCTCCGAGGCCGTGCCTGCGTGCGACGGCCACCTGGGAAACTTGTCGTATCATTGTCAGGCTTGGCTCTCCTCGCCCTCGATGTCCTTGCGGACGTCGGATATCGCGGATCTGAGCGACGTATCGGATATCCGCCATCGCTTTCCGCACACAAACTAGCAGGCGTGCTCGGGCGAACAAACCGCCGCCTGTCCGCCTCGGACCTCTGGTCCCCGACGCAGCTCCTCCTTCGTTTTTGGTCCCCTGATGGTAGGGACCGGCGGTAGATACATCTGCATCACCGCGCAGCGATGATTTACCCCCAGATACGACGGGGCTGCGGGCTAGGCCCGAGGATGGACTCTCCGGCATTGCCAGTACCACCCTGGGGTAGATTTTTTATTTCAACTGCTCTCATGTTTTTGCTTTGAAGGGGTGGTCCTATCCTCAGCTAACGGCTGGACTCACCAGCCATTCATCCCATCGGCACTGGAGACCTTAGGATTGGGGTTATTTTTAGAGGCTTTCTTCCTCTTGGCTCCATGGCGCGTACGTCCATAGAGCCCCGGGCCTACTGGAGCTTACAGGTTGTCAGTGTCGGCTTTCGCCGAAGTGCGCCTGGCACAGCGCCGCACGCGTTGCCTCCCTGTTCCTTCACACTGGTGAAGGGTGCGCAGGAACAATCGAAGCCTACAAGAGGCCCGCCTCGTCGGGCACAGGGCCTGGCCGTTTCTCGAAGTCCCGTAAGGGACTGAAATTTACGCCCGAACCCAGCCAGTTTTGGTCCGCGCCGGTTTCCCGGTACCACCGCCCATATCTGGGCAGCGATCTATCCGCCACCTGGGGACGCGCCCGATGAAGATCTGGCAACTCCCACGGGACCCCAACCTAACCTAACCTTTTTTTTTTGGGAAATGCCTGCGCATACCCACCTGCGGGGAGCAGGGTGCGGAGTTATGTCGGACTCGCACCGACTAAAACCCGCTTGGTGTTCCTCCATCGTCGCGTATGGCGGGGTCACGGGAACGCTTTCGCACACATCCGCGACCCGCCTGCGCCGGCCGACCAGGCGGCCCCTTCTCGGGGAGGACATCTCCCTCTCCACCCCTCCTGGCAGGGGCGCCCGGAACACGGACGCCCCTCCAGCCTCCTCTGTGGGTGGGAAGCGGACTCCCCAGTCCACCCGCCCCCAAGACCATGGGGGCCAGAAAGCCCCAGCCCCTGCGGCGGATCTGGTGTTAGGCTCCGCCGCCGACCAATGTTCAGCCGCGGAGGACAGGGAGAGCGGCAGGATCAACCACACTCCCACTGAACCGCGGCCCCACCACGGCCGCATCAGCGAACCGACCCCCGCTGAGTCGCGGGGATGGGAGATACGCTGCCACTCCCTCCGCGACTCCGTCTCAGATGCGGAGGTGGGGCGACGATGCGCGGTACCAGTGCTAACAGTCCTCGCACCGCCACCCCATTCCCCGACTCCGCCTCGGCTGCGGATGGTGCGTAAGACGGCCTCACTCCGTCCATCCGCGCCCGCAGCCCCACCATACACGCATCCAGGGTGGGCCCAGCTCCAGCCGCCGGGCGGCCTCTCCAGGCCGGCCTTTAGGCGCCTTAGGCCGACTGTTTAGGGTTCCTCTTAGCTTCACCGTGGTTAACTCCACACCCGCGGTTACTAAGCCCCCGCTACGACAAAGCAGGAACCCTTCGGGGGAACCTAACCTAACCTAACCTAACCTAACCTAACCTTTTTTTTTTTTTTTTTTTTTTTTCATGGAAATGCCCACCACGCATACCCGCCCTCGCGGGGGCAAGGGCGTTATGTCAGACTCGCACCTAAAACCCGGTGGTCGCCACCAACGCTCGCGAGGGTCGCGGGATCTCCGTTAGGAACGCAACCGCGACCCCTGCGCTTCGCTGGGATAGCCCGTCCCGGGGGCGTGCGTGAAGATCGCACCCCAGAACCCTCACGGAACTATCGACGACACGGTACCACGTCGTGCCGTCGTCCTCCTCGGTCGCTATTGCTGGACGGTCGGGCCCCACTCCGATCGTCAGCGACCCGTGGGGCCCCGTTTACGGGGATCACCGATGGGAGGGGCCGTGACGAGGGCGCCTTCAGTATGCCCGTCAACCCCGTCTCGAGCAGGATCGGTCCTCTCTCTGTCGCTCGGCGGCCTCCTTTCGGACCATTACGGTCTCGCGGAAGGCTACGGCCTCCACGCCGATTCCCCGCGCAGCATCGCCGACACGACTGCTGGCAGGGACAGGTTCCGTCGATGTGACCGACCAAGACCCGCCGCTCGGCTTCCCACGCCAGACGAAGCGGCGAGCGTGTGCAAACCTAACCTAACCTAACCTAACCTAACCTAACCTAACCTTTTTTTTTTTTTTTTTTTGCATGGGAAATGCCTACGCATACCCACGCCCTGCGAAGTGTAAAGGCGGGTTATGTCGGACTCGCACCGACTAAAAAACCCCCGCGGTGTTCCGCAACCTTCGTCGCTGTAAGCGGGCCACGAACGCTTTCGCACACCTCCTGACCCGCCTGCGCCCCAGCCCGGCAAGCCGGCCACTCAGCCTTCGGGGAGGACATTCCTCTCACCCTCTCCTGCAAGGCGCGCCGGAACACGGACGCACCTTCCAGCCTCGGCTGGCCTCCTCTGTAGGTGGGAAGCGGACTCCCCGAGTCCGCCCCCAGAGGCCATGGGAATGGAAAGCAGCCAGCCCCCTGCGGTGGATCTGGTGATAGGCTCCACCGCCAACCATCGTTCGGCCGCGGAGATGACAGGAGAGCGCGGGAACCAACACTCCACTGAACCCGCGGCCCCACCACGGCCCGCATCGGCGGTCCGACCCCCGCGCCCACGAGTCGCGGAGGATAGGGAGATACACTGCACCTTCCCTCCGCGACTCCACCGGCTGCGGATGGTGCGTAAGACGGCCTCCGTCCGTCCGCACCCCGCAGCCCACCGGCTACGCTTCGGGCGAGCTCATTACGAGCCCACCCGGGCGGCCACCTCAGGCCGGCCTCCAGAGCAGGCCGGCCATTTTGAATTCCTCTTAAGCTACCGTGGGTGACCAAGCCACGGTTACTAAGCCCCGCTTTACGACCAAAGCGAGAGAACCCTTCGGGGAGACCTAACCTAACCTAACCTAACCTAACCTAACCTTTTTTTTTTTTTTTTTTTTTTTTTTGTAGAATGCCTACGCATACCCACCTGCGGGGGCAGGGTGGAGTTATGTGTCGGACTTCGCACCGACTAAAACCCCATGGTGTTCCACCTTCGTCGCGTGTGGCGGGGTCACGGGAACGCTTTCGCACACCTCCGCGAGCCCCGCCTGCGCTGGCCGGCAAATCGGCCCCTCCTCCCGGGGAGGACATCCCCTCTCCACCCCTCCCGGGCGGGCGCGCCGGAACACGGACGCGCCTCCAGCCGGCCCGGCCTCCTCTGTAGGTGGGAAGCGGACTCCCCAGGCCCGCCCCAGGGCGGGGGCCAGGAAGCCCAGCCCCTGCGGCGGATCTGGTGTTAGGCTCCGCCGCCGACCAATGTTCGGCGCGGAGGACAGGGAGGCAGCAGGATCAGCTACACTCCACTGAACCCGCGGCCCCACCACGGCCGCATCAGCGAGTGCGACCCCGCTTGAGGTCGCGGAGGATAGGGAGACCTACCCTCCCTCCGCGACTCCGTCTCAGATGCGGAGGTGGGGGTGACGATGCGCGGTACCGGTGCTAACAGTCCCCGCGCCGCCACCCCATTCCCCGACTCCGCCTCGGCTGCGGATGGTGCGGAGGACAGCCTCGCTCATCCATCCACTCCCCGCCAGCCCCACCGACGCCACATCCGGGGCAGGCTCAGCTCTAACTCGCCGGGCGGCCTCCTCGGGCCGGCCTTTAAGCGCCTTAGGCCGGCCATTTGGGTTCCTCTTGGCTTCACCGTGGTTAACTCCACACCACGGTTACTAAGCCCCCGCTACGACAAAGCGGGAACCCATCGGGGAACCTAACCTAACCTAACCTAACCTAACCTTTTTTTTTTTTTTTTTTACATGGGGAAATGCCTACGCATACCCACCCCTGCGGGGCAAGGATGGGTTATGTCGGACTCGCACCGACTAAAACCCCATGGTGTTCCTCCATCGTCGCGTATGGCGGGTCACGGGAACGCTTTCGCACATCCGCGACCCCGCCTGCGCCGGCCGACCAGGCGGCCCTTCTCCGGGGAGGACATCTCCCTCCACCCCTCCTGGCAGGGCGCGCCGGAACACGGACGCGCCCTCCAACTCGGCCTCCTCTGTAGGTGGGAAGCGGACTCCCCGAGCCCGCCCCCAGAGGCCATGGGGGCCAGGAAGCCCAGCCCCTGCGGCGGATCTGGTGTTAGGCTCCGCCGCCGACCAATGTTCGGCCGCGGAGGACAGGAGAGCGGCAGGATCAACCAGCACTCCACTGAACCCGCGGCCCCACCACGGCCGCATCAGCGAGTGCGACCCCGCTTGAGTCGCGGAGGATAGGAGACACTACCCTCCCTCCGCGACTCCGTCTCAGATGCGGAGGTGGGGGCGACGATGCGCGGTACCGGTGCTAACAGTCCCCGCACCGCCACCCCATTCCCCGACTCCGCCTCGGCTGCGGATGGTGCGGAGGACGGCCTCGCTCCGTCCATCCACTCCCCGCAGCCCACCGACACGCATCCAGGGTGGGCCCAGCTCCAGCCCGCCCGGAGCGGCCTCCTCGGGCCGGCCTTTAAACGCCTTAGGCCGGCCATTTGGGTTCCTCTTAGCTTCACCGTGGTTAACTCCACACCACGGTTACTAAGCCCCCGCTACGACAAAGCGGAACCCTTCGGGGAACCTAACCTAACCTAACCTAACCTTTTACATGGGGAAATGCCTACGCATACCCACCCCTGCGGGGCAAGGATGGGTTATGTCGGACTCGCACCGACTAAAACCCCATGGTGGTCGCCACCAACGCTCGCGAGGGGTCGCGGGATCTCCGTAGGAACGCAGCCGCGCCCCTGCGCTTCGCTGGGATAGCCCGTCCGGGGGCGTGCGAGAAGATCGCACCCCCAGAACCCTCGCGGAACTATCACGACGACACGGTACCACGTCGTGCCGTCGTCCTCCTCGGGGTCGCTATTGCTGGACGGTCGGAGCCCCCACCTGATCGTCAGCGACCCGTAGGGCCCCGTTTGCGGTAGGGGATCACCGGGAGGGCCGTGACGAGGCGCGCGAGCGCGCCAGCGTCGCCCAAATCTTCGAGCAGGATCGGTCCTCTCTATCCCGCTCGGCGGCTCGCTTTCGGACCATTGCGGTCTCGCAGAGGAGGCTACGGCCCTCCACGCCGATTCCCCGCGCAGCATCGCCGACACGACTGCTGGCAGGGGACAGGTTCCGTCCGATGTGGCCGACCAAGACCCGCCGCTCGGCTTCCCACGCAGGGCAAGCAGCGAGCGTGTGCGATGCGGAGTCTTGGTCGTTGCCGCCACAGTGGAAGCAATTCGCCGTCGCCTCGCGACCGATCCTAAGGTAATCACCAGAAACAGCAGGCGCGGTGATCACCTGCGTAAGTCTGTAGGTGAGTCTTCCTTCTCGTCGCCGCATCCAGGCTTCGAAGACCGGCAGGAATGCTCCGACGACGCGTTTGCGCGCGCCAGGTGCTCCTCGGGCCTTGCGCTTCCACGTCGCGCGAATGCGATACGTCGTTCCTGCCGTTTTACGCCTCGAAGCGCCTCTTCTGGCTCGCCCCACCGCTCTGGCGTAGGACGCGAATTCGGTGATACACCTCGCGTCCATGTCCGCCAGTATATCCAGAGGTGGAAGCGAGCCAGGATTCAATCACTCGCCTCAAACGATACCGTCCGGTATCCTCGTACGACCCGTATGGCCATCCTACGCTGGACGCTGTAGATTTTCGTCCTACAGCGTCGGATGGCCAGCCTTCGCCCAGATGGGCGCCCTACAAGGCTACGGATCGTACGACCCCAGCGTAGAGGCGGCGGACTTCCTCACTCGGTCCCCGAGATTGGGCAGCAGTCTGTGCATAGCACCCGCTACCCTCTCGATCCGGGGACCAGGCGCTCGAAATGCTCTTCGAAGCCCCAGCGACTGTCAGAGTGAGGCCCTGGGTACTTCATGTACCGCCCCACCTGACTTCAGACTCACCTGCGGACGCGCACGGAGTCGGGTGGTTCCTGCTGCGCGGCTTGTGGAACCATAAGCGCCTCGGTCTTGTGAGCGCTACCTCCAGTCCCAACTCGTGGACTTTGGCGACGACGATTTCCGCCCAAGCTCGGCGAGCTCCTTGGTCCTCGAAGAGTCCCCGCTGGCGACCACCAACGTGTCGTCAGCGTAACAGATGACATTAACGCCAGCGGAGCAACCTAACCTAACCTAGCCTAGCCTAACCAGTCTCGCGCTCGCGCGCGCTCGACCCGTACGCAGCGTAACGGAAGTGCTCCGTGTTTAAAAAATCACGGGGTAGGTAGGATTCTGTGAAAACTGACGTTTAATATATCAAAGACGCAGAAAGTGTGAACAATGTGATGGTGTAGTGTTTATTAACAATTTATTTACTTTTAAACCCATTTTGGGGCAAAACTGTTTTAAAACAATAACTTTGTGCGGAGTTGAAAACTTCAAACGCGTGCGGCACTCCATCTGTCGATGACCCCCTATATTTTTTGTGTTTTTAGATGAATACCTACCTATCCTTCTGTGTGCCAAATTTCAGATTTTTTGGATAATAGTTTTAAGTTACGACCTTTTTTTTCGCTAAAAGGACCCACCATAGTTTACGTAATATTAAATCTCAAACCGACTTTTTGTTTTGTGTAGTAGTGCTTAATTATAGTTTTAAAGTGCAGTGTGGACAATAAAATAGGTTGTTGTATAAAACTTTTACATCAGAGTCGCTCTGCAGTCATCATTTTTAAGCGATAGCGATGTCGAGTAAGACGACGGCGGCGGATAACCTCTCCCCGCCCTACCGGCGGGGTGGAGAAGAGAAGTCAACGATGTAGACACGTTCTTAAGCGTTGTCTACAAACTAACCGAGTGCATTAACAAAGCCGTGACTGAGGGTAAATCAGTCACGGCAATAGCTCATTACTTTGGCCGACAGATTCGTCGATGCGGCCACAAGTTGGCTAGCATCGCTCTGATGCAGAAACCACACCTGCGCTCCACCAATTGACAGTGACTTGAGGCTGACATCGTGGCCTGTGTACGCGACAGAATGGCCATTCAAAGGGCAGATTACAGCGCAGCTCCAGCGAACACGGATTACAAAATCAGCACGAAAAACGAGACATGAGAATTTTTACAAATGGAATAAAATTACGTAATTGGAAACTAAAAACACGAAAAACGA
>JAGSMU010000285.1:0-47742 GCA_029286865.1 Teinopalpus imperialis
GACATGAGAATTTTTACAAATGGAATAAAATTACGTAATTATGAAACTAAAAATAACTGATTACAACTAGACTACAAATGGCCTAAATGCGGCGCAGGATGACCGTCTAACGATTACACTGAACAAATGCTACAACAAAACCAATTTGGAATGCTTAAGACTCTTATACACAAAGATATAGGTGGTTAGGTTAGGTTAGGATAGGTTAGGTTAGATAAGGTTAGGTTACAAAATCAGCACGAAAAACGAAGACATGAAAATTTTTACAAATGGAATAAAATTACGTAATTATGAAACTAAAAATAACTGATTACAACTAGACTAGAAATGGCTAAATGCGGGGCAGGATGACTGCCTAACGATTACACTGGAACAAATGCTACAACAAAAAACCAATTTGGAATGCTTAAGACTCTAATACACAAAGATAAAGGTGGTTAGGGTTAGGTTAGGATAGGTTAGGTTAGGTTATGTTAGGTTACAAAATCAGCACGAAAAACGAAGACATGAAAATTTTTACAAATGGAATAAAATTACGTAATTATGAAACTAAAATAACTGATTAGAACTATACTAGAAATGGCCTAAATGCGGCGCAGGATGACTGTCTAACGATTACACTGAACAAAATGCTGCAACAAAACCAATTTGGAATGCTTAAGACTCTAATACACAAAGATTTAGGTGGTTAGGTTAGGTTAGGTTAGTTAGGTTAGGTTACACAAAATCAGCACGAAAAACGAAGACATGAAAATTTTTACAAATGGAATAAAATTACGCAATTATGAAACTAAAAATAACTGATTACAACTAGACTAGAAATGGCCTAAATGCGGCGCAGGATGACTGTCTAACGATTACACTGAACAAATGCTACAACAAAAACCAATTTGGAATGCTTAAGACTCTAATACACAAAGATTTAGGTGGTTAGGTTAGGTTAGGTTACAAAATCAGCACGAAAAGCAGAAGACATGAAAATTATTACAAATGGAATAAAATTACGTAATTATGAAACTAAAAATAACTAATTACAACTAGACTAGAAATGGCCTAAATGCGGCGCAGGATGACTGTCTAACAGTTACACTGAACAAATGCTACAACAAAACCAATTTGGGGTATGGAACTACTTATACACGAAGATATAGGTGGTTAGGGTTAGGATAGGTTAGGTTAGGTTAGGTTAGGTTACAAAATCAGCACGAAAAACGAAGACATGAAAATTTTTACAAATGGAATAAAATTACGTAATTATGAAACTAAAAATAACTGATTACAACTAGACTAGAAATGGCCTAAATGCGGCGCAGGATGACTGCCTAACGATTACACTGAACGAATGCTACAACAAAAAACCAATTTGGAATGCTTAAGACTCTAATACACAAAGATATAGGTGGTTAGGTTAGGTTAGGATAGGTTAGGTTACAAAATCAGCACGAAAAACGAAAACATGAAAATTTTACAAATGGAATAAAATTACGTAATTATGAAACTAAAAATAACTGATTACAACTAGACTAGAAATGGCCTAAATGCGGCAGGATGACTGTCTAACGATTACACTGAACAAATGCTACAACAAAACCAATTTGGAATGCCTAAGACTCTAATACACAAAAGATAAAGGTGGTTAGGTTAGGTTAGGTTAGGATAGGTTAGGTTAGAGTTAGGTTAGGTTACAAAATCAGCACGAAAAACGAAGACATGAAAATTTTTTTACAAATGGAATAAAATTACGTAATTATGAAACTAAAAATAACTGATTACAACTAGACTAGAAATGGCCTAAATGCGGCAGGATGACTGTCTAACGATTACACTGAACAAATGCTACAACAAAACCAATTTGGAATGCTTAAGACTCTAATACACAAAGATATAGGTGTTTAGGGTTAGGTTAGGATAGGTTAGGTTAGAGTTAGGTTAGGTTACAAAATCAGCACGAAAAACGAAAACATGAAAATTTTACAAATGGAATAAAATTACGTAATTATGAAACTAAAAATAACTGATTACAACTAGACTAGAAATGGCCTAAATGCGGGCAGGATGACTGCCTAACGATTACACTGAACAAATGCTACAACAAAACCAATTTGGAATGCTTAAGACTCTAATACAATAAAAGATATAGGTGGTTAGGTTAGTTAGGTTAGGTTAGGTTAGGTTAGGTTAAGGTTACAAAATCAGCACGAAAAACGAAGACATGAAAATTTTACAAATGGAATAAAATTACGTAATTATGAAACTAAAATTACTGATTACAACTAGACTAGAAATGGCCTAATTGCGGCGCAGGATGACTGTCTAACGATTACACTGAACGAATGCTACAACAAAACCAATTTGGAATGCTTAAGACTCTAATACACACAAAGATATAGGTGGTTAGGGTAAGGTTAGGATAGGTTAGGTTACAAAATCAGCACGAAAAACGAAGACATGAAAATTTTTACAAATGGAATAAATTAACGTAATTATGAAACTAAAAATAACTAGACTAGAAATGGCCTAAATGCGGCGCAGGATGACTGTCTAACGATTACACTGAACAAATGCTACAACAAAAACTAGTTTGGAATGCTTAAGACTCTAATACACAAGATATAGGTGGTTAGGTTAGGTTAGGATAGGTTAGGTTACAAAATCAGCACGAAAAACAGAAAACATGAAAATTTTACAAATGGAATAAAATTACGTAATTATGAAACTAAAATTACTGATTACAACTAGACTAGAAATGGCCTAATTGCGGCGCAGGATGACTGTCTAACGATTACACTGAACAAATGCTACAACAAAACCAATTTGGAATGCTTAAGACTCTAATACACAAGATATAGGTGTTTAGGGTTAGGTTAGATAGGTTAGGTTAGAGTTAGGTTAGGTTAGGTTACAAAATCAGCACGAAAACAAAGACATGAAAATTTTACAAATAGAATAAAATTACGTAATTATGAAACTAAAAATAACTGATTACAACTAGACTAGAAATGGCCTAAATGCGGGCAGGATGACTGCCTAACGATTACACTGAACAAATGCTACAACAAAACCAATTTGGAATGCTTAAGACTCTAATACACAAAGATATAGGTGGTTAGGTTAGGTTAGGATAGGTTAGGTTAGTTAGGTTAGGTTAGGTTAGGTTACAAAATCAGCACGAAAAACGAAGACATGAAAATTATTACAAATGGAATAAAATTACGTAATTATGAAACTAAAAATAACTGATTACAACTAGACTAGAAATGGCCTAAATGCGGCGCAGGATGACTGACTAACGATTACACTGAACAAATGCTACAACAAAACCAATTTGGAATGCTTAAGACTCTAATACACAAAGATATAGGTGTTTAGGGTTAGGTTAGGATAGGTTAGGTTAGGTTAGGTTAGGATACAAAATCAGCACGAAAAACGAAGACATGAAAATTTTTACAAATGGAATAAAATTACGTAATTATGAAACTAAAAATAACTGATTACAACTAGACTAGAAATGGCCTAAATGCGGCGCAGGATGACTGCCTAACGATTACACTGAACGAATGCTACAACAAAAAACCAATTTGGAATGCTTAAGACTCTAATACACAAAGATATAGGTGGTTAGGTTAGGTTAGGATAGGTTAGGTTACAAAATCAGCAGGTTAGGTTAGGTTAGTTAGGTTAGGTTAGGTTAGGTTAGGATAGGTTAGGTTACAAAATCAGCACGAAAAACGAAGACATGAAAATTTTTACAAATGGAATAAAATTACGTATTTATGAAACTAAAAATAACTGATTACAACTAGACTAGAAATGGCCTAATTGCGGCGCAGGATGACTGCCTAACGATTACACTGAACAAATGCTACAACAAAACCAATTTGAATGCTTAAGACTCTAATACACAAAGATATAGGTGGTTAGGTTAGGTTAGGTTAGGTTACAAAATCAGCACGAAAAACGAAGACATGAAAATTTTACAAATGGAATAAATTAACGTAATTATGAAACTAAAAATAACTAGACTAGAAATGGCCCAAATGCGGCGCAGGATGACTGTCTAACGATTACACTGGAACAAATGCTACAACAAAAAACCAATTTGGAATGCTTAAGACTCTAATACAAAGATATAGGTGGTTAGGTTAGGTTAGGTTAGGTTAGGCTACAAAATCAGCACGAAAAACGAAAACATGAAAATTTTACAAATGGAATAAAATTACGTAATTAAGTGAAACTAAAAATAACTGATTACAACTAGACTAGAAATGGCCCAAATGCGGCGCAGGATGACCGTCTAACGATTACACTGAACAAATGCTACAACAAAACCAATTTGAATGCTTAAGACTCTAATACACAAAGATATAGGTGGTTAGGTTAGGTTAGATAGGTTAGGTTAGGTTAGGTTCCCTCCCGAAGGGTTCTCGCTTTGTCGTAGCGGGGGCTTAGTAACCGTGGCTTGGTCACCCACGAGGTGAAGCTAAAGAAGGAACCCAAATGGCCGGCCTAAGGCGCTCTGTAGCCGGCCGAGGTAGCCGCTCCGGGTGAATGCGTAATGAGCTCACCTCGGAAACGTGTCGGTGAATATGAAGGGTGGAAGTGGCGGAGCGAGGCCGCCTTCCCGCCCCCTGCAGCCGAGGCGGAGTCGCGGAGGGAGAGGAGGTCGGTGTTTCGTTGCCGCTCTCCCTATCCTCCCGCGACTCAAGCGGGGTCGCACCGCATGATGCGGCTGTGGTGGGGCCGCGGGGAAGAGGAGTGTCGGTGTTTCGTTGCCGCTCTCCTGTCCTCCGCGGCCGAACATCGGTCGGCGGTGGAGCCGCAGACCAGATCCGCCGCAGGGGCTGGGTTGGCTTCGTGCTCCTGGCCCCACTGGCCTCTGGGGGCAGACTCGGGGAGAGTCCGTTCCCACCAGCAGAGGCCGAGATGGAAGGCGCGTCCGTGTTCCGGCGCGCCTTGCAGGAGAGGGTGGAGAGGGGATGTCCTCCCCGAAGGAGGGCAAGCACCCGGCCGCCTGTAAACGAAGTCGCGGAGGTGTGCGAAAGCGTTCCCGTGGCCCCGCCATACGCGACGAAGGTGGAACACCATGGGGTTTTAGTCGGTGCGAGTCCGACATAACCCATCCTTGCCCCCGCAGGTGGGTATGCGTAGGCATTTCCCCATGTAAAAAAAAAAAAAGGTTAGGTTAGGTTAGGTTACAAAATCAGCACGAAAACGAAGACATGAAAATTTTACAAATGGAATAAAATTACGTAATTATGAAACTAAAAATTACTGATTACAACTAGACTAGAAATGGCCTAATTGCGGCGCAGGATGACTGTCTAACGATTACACTGAACAAATGCTACAACAAAACCAATTTGAATGCTTAAGACTCTAATACACAAAGATATAGGTGGTTAGGTTAGGTTAGGTTAGGTTACAAAATCAGCAATGAAAACGAAGACATGAAAATTTTACAAATAGAATAAAATTACGTAATTATGAAACTAAAAATTACTGATTACAACTAGACTAGAAATGGCCTAATTGCGGCGCAGGATGACTGTCTAACGATTACACTGAACAAATGCTACAACAAAACCAATTTGGAATGCTTAAGACTCTAATACACAAAGATATAGGTGTTTAGGTTAGGTTAGGATAGGTTAGGCTAGGTTAGGTTAGGTAAGGTTACAAAATCAGCACGAAAAACGAAGACATGAAAATTTTACAAATGGAATAAAATTACGTAATTATGAAACTAAAAATAACTGATTACAACTAGATTCAGAAATGGCCTAAATGCGGCGCAGGATGACTGCCTAACGATTACACTGGAACAAATGCTACAAATAAAACCAATTTGGAATGCTTAAGACCTCTAATACACAAAGATATAGGTGGTTAGGTTAGGTTAGATAGGTTAGGTTAGTTAGGTTAGGTTAGTTACAAAAATCAGGACGAAAACGAAGACATGAAAATTTTACAAATGGAATAAAATTACGTAATTATGAAACTAAAAATAACTGATTACAACTAGATTCAGAAATGGCCTAAATGCGGCGCAGGATGACTGTCTAACGATTACACTGGAACAAATGCTACAACAAAACCAATTTGGAATGCTTAAGACTCTAATACACAAAGATATAGGT
The DNA here is from genome assembly GCA_029286865.1 of Teinopalpus imperialis. NCBI lineage: Eukaryota > Metazoa > Arthropoda > Insecta > Lepidoptera > Papilionidae > Teinopalpus > Teinopalpus imperialis. The sequence goes on from JAGSMU010000285.1 coordinate 6,138, forward strand.
GTTTAGGTTAGGTTAGGTTAGGATAGGTTAGGTTAGTTAGGTTAGGTTACAAAATCAGCACGAAAAACGAAGACATGAAAATTTTATAAATGGAATAAAATTACGTAATTAAGGAAACTAAAAATAACTGATTACAACTAGATCAGAAATGGCCTAAATGCGGCGCAGGATGACTGCCTAACGATTACACTGAACGAATGCTACAACAAAACCAATTTGGAATGCTTAAGACTCTAATACACAAAGATATAGGTGGTTAGGTTAGTTAGGTTAGGTTAGGTTACAAAATCAGCAATGAAAACGAAGACATGAAAATTTTACAAATGGAATAAAATTACGTAATTAAGGAAACTAAAAATAACTGATTACAACTAGACTAGAAATGGCCTAAATGCGGCGCAGGATGATCGTCTAACGATTACACTGAACAAATGCTACAACAAAACCAATTTGGAATGCCTAAGACTCTAATACACAAAGATATAGGTGTTTAGGTTAGGTTAGGATAGGTTAGGTTAGGTTAGGTTAGGATACAAAATCAGCAATGAAAACGAAGACATGAAAATTTTATAAATGGAATAAAATTACGTAATTAAGGAAACTAAAAATAACTGATTACAACTAGATTCAGAAATGGCCTAAATGCGGCGCAGGATGACTGCCTAACGATTACACTGAACGAATGCTACAACAAAACCAATTTGGAATGCCTAAGACTCTAATGCACAAAGATAAAGGTGGTTAGGGTTAGGTTAGGATAGGTTAGGTTAGGTTAGGTTAGGTTACAAAATCAGCACGAAAAACGAAGACATGAAAATTTTTACAAATGGAATAAAATTACGTAATTATGAAACTAAAAATAACTGATTACAACTAGACTAGAAATGGCCTAAATGCGGCGCAGGATGACTGCCTAACGATTACACTGAACGAATGCTACAACAAAAAACCAATTTGGAATGCTTAAGACTCTAATACACAAAGATATAGGTGGTTAGGGTTAGGTTAGGATAGGTTAGGTTACAAAATCAGCACGAAAAACGAAGACATGAAAATTTTTACAAATGGAATAAAATTACGTAATTATGAAACTAAAAATAACTGATTACAACTAGACTAGAAATGGCCTAAATGCGGCGCAGGATGACTGGTCTAACGATTACACTGAACAAATGCTACAACAAAACCAATTTGAATGCTTAAGACTCTAATACACAAAGATAAAGGTGGTTAGGTTAGTTAGGTTAGGCTAGGTTAGGTTAGTTAGGTTAGGCTACAAAATCAGCACGAAAAACGAAGACATGAAAATTTTACAAATGGAATAAAATTACGCAATTATGAAACTAAAAATAACTGATTGCCAACTAGACTAGAAATGGCCTAAATGCGGCGCAGGATGACTGTCTAACGATTACACTGAACAAATGCTACAACAAAACCAATTTGGAATGCCTAAGACTCTAATACACAAAGATAAAGGTGGTTAGGTTAGGTTAGGATAGGTTAGGTTAGGGTTAGGTTAGGTTAGGTTACAAAATCAGCACGAAAAACGAAGACATGAAAATTTTACAAATGGAATAAAATTACGTAATTATGAAACTAAAAATAACTGATTACAACTAGACTAGAAATGGCCTAAATGCGGTGCAGGATGACTGTCTAACGATTACACTGAACAAATGCTAAACAAAACCAATTTGGAATGCTTAAGACTCTAATGCACAAAGATAAAGGTGGTTAGGTTAGGTTAGGTTAGGTTAGGTTAGGCTACAAAATCAGCACGAAAAACGAAGACATGAAAATTTTACAAATGGAATAAAATTACGTAATTATGAAACTAAAAATAACTGATTACAACTAGACTAGAAATGGCCTAAATGCGGCGCAGGATGACTGTCTAACGATTACACTGAACAAATGCTAAACAAAACCAATTTGAATGCTTAAGACTCTAATACACAAAGATATAGGTGGTTAGGGTTAGGTTAGGTTAGGGTTAGGTTACAAAATCAGCACGAAAAACGAAGACATGAAAATTTTACAAATGGAATAAAAATTACAATTATGAAACTAAAAATAACTGATTACAACTAGATTCAGAAATGGCCTAAATGCGGCGCAGGATGACTGGTCTAACGATTACACTGGAACAAATGCTACAACAAAACCAATTTGAATGCTTAAGACTCTAATACACAAAGATATAGGTGGTTAGGTTAGGTTAGGTTAGGCTAGGTTACAAAATCAGCACGAAAAACGAAGACATGAAAATTTTACAAATGGAATAAAATTACGTAATTAAGGAAACTAAAAATAACTGATTACAACTAGACTAGAAATGGCCTAAATGCGGCGCAGGATGACTGTCTAACGATTACACTGAACAAATGCTAAACAAAACCAATTTGGAATGCTTAAGACTCTAATACACAAAGATATAGGTGGTTAGGGTTAGGTTAGGATAGGTTAGGTTAGGTTACAAAATCCAGCACGAAAAACGAAGACATGAAAATTTTACAAATGGAATAAAATTACGTAATTATGAAACTAAAAATAACTGATTACAACTAGACTAGAAATGGCCTAAATGCGGCGCAGGATGACTGTCTAACGATTACACTGGAACAAATGCTACAAATAAAACCAATTTGGAATGCTTAAGACTCTAATACACAAAGATATAGGTGGTTAGGTTAGTTAGGTTAGGTTAGGTTACAAAATCCAGCACGAAAAACGAAGACATGAAAATTTTTACAAATGGAATAAAATTACGCAATTATGAAACTAAAAATAACTGATTGCCAACTAGACTAGAAATGGCCTAAATGCGGCGCAGGATGACCGTCTAACGATTACACTGAACAAATGCTACAACAAAACCAATTTGGAATGCTTAAGACTCTAATACACAAAGATATAGGTGGTTAGGTTAGGTTAGGTTAGGCTAGGTTAGGTTACAAAATCAGCACGAAAAACGAAGACATGAAAATTTTACAAATGGAATAAAATTACGTAATTATGAAACTAAAAATAACTGATTATAACTAGACTAGAAATGGCCTAAATGCGGCGCAGGATGACCGTCTAACGATTACACTGAACAAATGCTACAACAAAACCAATTTGGAATGCTTAAGACTTAATACACAAAGATATAGGTGGTTAGGTTAGTTAGGTTAGGTTAGGTTAGGTTAGGTTACAAAATCAGCACGAAAAACGAAGACATGAAAATTTTACAAATGGAATAAAATTACGTAATTATGAAACTAAAAATAACTGATTACAACTAGACGAGAAATGGCCTAAATGCGGTGCAGGATGACTGTCTAACGATTACACTGAACAAATGCTACAACAAAACCAATTTGGAATGCTTAAGACTCTTATACACAAAGATATAGGTATTAGGTTAGGTTAGGTTAGGTTAGGTTAGGTTAGTTAGGTTAGGCTACAAAATCAGCACGAAAAACGAAGACATGAAAATTTTACAAATGGAATAAAATTACGTAATTATGAAACTAAAAATAACTGATTACAACTAGACTAGAATGGCCTAAATGCGGCGCAGGATGACTGCCTAACGATTACACTGAACAAAATGCTGCCAAACAAAACCAATTTGGAACGCTTAAGACTCTTATACACAAAGATAAAGGTGGTTAGGTTAGGTTAGGATAGGTTAGGTTAGTTACAAAATCAGCACGAAAAACGAAGACATGAAAATTTTACAAATGGAATAAAATTACGTAATTATGAAACTAAAAATAACTGATTACAACTAGATTCAGAAATGGCCTAAATGCGGCGCAGGATGACTGTCTAACGATTACACTGGAACAAATGCTACAACAAAACCAATTTGGAATGCTTAAGACTTAATACACAAAGATATAGGTGGTTAGGTTAGGTTAGGTTAGGTTACAAAATCAGCACGAAAAACGAAGACATGAAAATTTTACAAATGGAATAAAATTACGTAATTATGAAACTAAAAATAACTGATTACAACTAGACTAGAAATGGCCTAAATGCGGCGCAGGATGACTGCCTAACGATTACACTGGAACAAATGCTACAACAAAACCAATTTGGAATGCCTAAGACTCTAATGCACAAAGATAAAGGTGGTTAGGTTAGGTTAGGATAGGTTAGGTTAGGTTAGTTAGGTTACAAAATCAGCACGAAAAACGAAGACATGAAAATTTTTACAAATGGAATAAAATTACGTAATTATGAAACCAAAATAACTGATTACAACTAGACTAGAAATGGCCTTAATGCGGCGCAGGATGACTGTCTAACGATTACACCGAACAAATGCTACAACAAAACCAATTTGAAATGCCTAAGACTCTAATACACAAAGATATAGGTGGTTAGGTTAGTTAGGTTAGGTTACAAAATCAGCACGAAAATGAAGACATGAAAATTTTTACAAATAGAATAGAATTACGTAATTATGAAACTAAAATTACTGATTACAACCAGACTAGAAATGGCCTAATTGCGGCGCAGGATGACTGTCTAACGATTACACTGAACAAATGCTACAACAAAACCAATTTGGAATGCTTAAGACTCCAATACACAAAGATATAGGTGGTTAGGTTAGGTTAGTTAGGTTAGGTTACAAAATCAGCACGAAAAACGAAAACATGAAAATTTTTACAAATGGAATAAAATTACGTAATTATGAACTAAAAATAACTGATTACAACTAGACTAGAAATGGCCTAAATGCGGCGCAGGATGACTGTCTAACGATTAATTCGAACAAATGCTACAACAAAACCAATTTGAATGCTTAAGACTCTAATACACAAAGATATAGGTGGTTAGGTTAGGTTAGGATAGGTTAGGTTAGGTTACAAAATCAGCACGAAAAACGAAGACATGAAAATTCTTTTACAAATGGAATAAAATTACGTAATTATGAAACCAAAAATAACCGATTACAACCAGATTCAGAAATGGCCTAAATGCGGCGCAGGATGACTGGTCTAACGATTACACTGAACAAATGCTACAACAAAACCAATTTGAAATGCCTAAGACTCTAATACACAAAGATATAGGTGGTTAGGTTAGGTTAGGATAGGTTAGGTTAGGTTAGGTTAGGTTACAAAATCAGCACGAAAAACGAAGACATGAAAATTTTTACAAATGGAATAAAATTACGTAATTATGAAACTAAAAATAACTGATTACAACTAGACTAGAAATGGCCTAAATGCGGCGCAGGATGACTGTCTAACGATTACACTGAACAAATGCTACAACAAAAAACCAATTTGGAATGCCTAAGACTCTAATACACAAAGATATAGGTGGTTAGGGTTAGGTTAGGTTAGGTTACAAAATCAGCACGAAAAACGAAGACATGAAAATTTTTACAAATGGAATAAAATTACGTAATTATGAAACCAAAAATAACCGATTACAACCAGATTCAGAAATGGCCTAAATGCGGCGCAGGATGACTGTCTAACGATTACACTGAACAAATGCTACAACAAAAAACCAATTTGGAATGCTTGAGACTCTAATACACAAAGATATAGGTGGTTAGGTTAGGATAGGTTAGGTTAGGTTAGGTTACAAAATCAGCACGAAAACGAAGTCATGAAAATTTTTACAAATGGAATAAAATTACGTAATTATGAAACTAAAAATAACCGATTACAACCAGACTAGAAATGGCCTAAATGCGGCGCAGGATGACTGGTCTAACGATTACACTGAACAAATGCTACAACAAAACCAATTTGGAATGCCTAAGACTCTAATACACAAAGATATAGGTGGTTAGGCTAGGTTAGGTTAGATAGGTTAGGTTAGGTTAGGTTAGGCTAGGTTACAAAATCAGCACGAAAACGAAGATTACGAAAATTTTTACAAATGGAATAAAATTACGTAATTATGAAACTAAAAATAACTGATTACAACTAGATTCAGAAATGGCCTAAATGCGGCGCAGGATGACCGTCTAACGATTACACTGGAACAAATGCTACAACAAAACCAATTTGGAATGCCTAAGACTCTAATACACAAAGATAAAGGTGGTTAGGTTAGGTTAGATAGGTTAGGTTAGGCTAGGTTAGGTTAGGCTAGGTTAGGTTAGGTTACAAAATCAGCACGAAAACGAAGACATGAAAATTTTTACAAATGGAATAAAATTACGTAATTGGCGAAACTAAAAATAACTGATTACAACTAGACTAGAAATGGCCTAAATGCGGCGCAGGATGACTGCCTAACGATTACACCGAACAAATGCTACAACAAAACCAATTTGAATGCTTAAGACTCTAATACACAAAGATATAGGTGGTTAGGTTAGGTTAGGCTAGGTTAGGTTAGGCTAGGTTAGGTTAGGCTAGGTTAGGTTAGGCTAGGTTAGGTTAGGCTAGGTTAGGTTAGGTTAGATAGGTTAGGTTAGTTAGGTTAGGTTAGGCTAGGTTAGGTTAGGCTAGGTTAGGTTAGTTAGGTTAGGTTAGATAGGTTAGGTTAGGCTAGGTTAGGTTAGTTAGGTTAGGTTAGGCTAGGTTAGGTTAGGTTAGGTTAGGTTAGGTTAGGCTAGGTTACAAAATCAGCACGAAAAACGAAAACATGAAAATTTTTACAAATGGAATAAAATTACGTAATTGGCGAAACTAAAAATAACTGATTACAACCAGATTCAGAAATGGCCTAAATGCGGCGCAGGATGACTGGTCTAACGATTACACCGAACAAATGCTACAACAAAACCAATTTGAATGCTTAAGACTCTAATACACAAAGATATAGGTGGTTAGGCTAGGTTAGGTTAGTTAGGTTAGGTTAGGCTAGGTTAGGTTAGGCTAGGTTAGGTTAGGTTAGGTTAGGTTAGGCTAGGTTAGGTTAGGTTAGGTTAGGTTAGGATAGGTTAGGTTAGGTTAGGTTAGGCTAGGTTAGGTTAGGCTAGGTTAGGTTAGGCTAGGTTAGGTTAGGTTAGGTTAGGTTAGGTTAGGATAGGTTAGGTTACAAAATCAGCACGAAAACGAAGACATGAAAATTTTTACAAATGGAATAAAATTACGTAATTATGAAACCAAAAATAACTGATTACAACTAGACTAGAAATGGCCTAAATGCGGCGCAGGATGACCGTCTAACGATTACACCGAACAAATGCTACAACAAAACCAATTTGAATGCTTAAGACTCTAATACACAAAGATATAGGTGGTTAGGCTAGGTTAGGTTAGGTTAGGTTAGGTTAGGCTAGGTTAGGTTAGGTTACAAAATCAGCACGAAAACGAAGACATGAAAATTTTTACAAATGGAATAAAATTACGTAATTGGCGAAACTAAAAATAACTGATTACAACCAGATTCAGAAATGGCCTAAATGCGGCGCAGGATGACTGCCTAACGATTACACTGGAACAAATGCTACAACAAAACCAATTTGGAATGCCTAAGACTCTAATACACAAAGATATAGGTGGTTAGGTTAGGTTAGGATAGGTTAGGTTAGGCTAGGTTAGGTTAGGCTAGGTTAGGTTAGGCTAGGTTAGGTTAGGCTAGGTTAGGTTAGGGTTAGGTTAGGTTAGGTTAGGCTAGGTTAGGTTAGGTTAGGCTAGGTTAGGTTAGGGTTAGGAACCCAAATGGCCGGCCTGCGCTCTTAGGCCGGCCCAGGCGCCTCTAAGGCCGGCCCGAGGAGGCCGCTCCGGGCGGCTGGAGCTGGGCCCGCCCTGATGCGTCGGTGGACTGCTGGGGCGGATGTGGCGGAGCGAGGCCGCCTTCCCGCCCTCAGTAGCCGAGGCGGAGTCGCGGAGGAGAGGAGTGTCGGTGTTTCGTTGCCGCTCTCCCTATCCTCCGCGACTCAAGCGGGGGTCGCACCGCATGATGCGGCTGTGGTGGGGCCGCGGGGAAGAGGAGTGTCGGTGTTTCGTTGCCGCTCTCCCGTCCTCCGCGGCCGAACATCGGTCGGCGGTGGAGCCGCAGACCAGATCCGCCGCAGGGGCTGGGTTGGCTTAGTGCTTTCCTGGCCCCCATGGCTCCTCTGGGGCAGACTCGGGGAGTCCGCTTCCCACCTGCCAGAGGAGGCCGAGATGGAAGGCGCGTCCGTGTTCCGGCGCCCCTTGCCTGAGAGGGTGGAGAGGGAGATGTCCTCCCCGGAGAAGAGGCCGGTTTGCCGGCCAGCGCAGGCGGGGTCGCGGAGGTGTGCGAAAGCGTTCCCGTGGCTCCGCCATACGCGACGAAGGTGGAACACCATGGGGTTTTAGTCGGTGCAAGTCCGACATAACCCATCCTTGCCCCGCAGGTGGGTATGCGTAGGCATTTCCCCATGTAAAAAAAAAAAAAGGTTCCCCCGAAGGGTTCCCGCTTTGTCGTAGCGGGGGCTTAGTAACCGTGGCTTGGTCACCCACGGTGAAGCTAAGAGGAACCCAAATGGCCGGCCTAAGGCGCTCTGAGGCCGGCCTGAGGAGGCTGCCCGGGTGGGCTCTTTATGAGCCAACCCGGATGCGTGTCGGTGGACTGCTGGGGCGGATGTGGCGGAGCGAGGCCGCCTTCCCGCCCTCAGTAGCCGAGGCGGAGTCGCGGAGGAGAGGAGTGTCGGTGTTTCGTTGCCGCTCTCCCTATCCTCCGCGACTCAAGCGGGGGTCGCACCGCATGATGCGGCTGTGGTGGGGCCGCGGGGAAGAGGAGTGTCGGTGTTTCGTTGCCGCTCTCCCCTGTCCTCCGCGGCCGAACATCGGTCGGCGGTGGAGCCGCAGACCAGATCCGCCGCAGGGGCTGGGTTGGCTTAGTGCTTTCCTGGCCCCCATGGCCCCGGGGGCGGACTCGGGGAGTCCGTTTCCAACCACAGAGGAGGCCGAGATGGAAGGCGCGTCCGTGTTCCGGCGCCCCTTGCCTGAGAGGGTGGAGAGGGAGATGTCCTCCCCCGGAGAAGAGGCCGGTTTGCCGGCCAGCGCAGGCGGGGTCGCGGAGGTGTGGGAAAGCGTTCCCGTGGCTCCGCCATACGCGACGAAGGTGGAACACCATGGGGATTTAGTCGGTGCGAGTCTGACATAACCCATCCTTGCCCCCGCAGGGGGTATGCGTAGGCATTTCCCCATGTAAAAAAAAAAAAAAAAAGGTTAGGTAAGGTTAGGTTAGGTTACAAAATCAGCACGTAAAAACGAAGACATGAAAATTTTTACAAATGGAATAAAATTACGTAATTATGAAACTAAAAATAACTGATTACAACTAGACGAGAAATGGCCTAACTGCGGTGCAGGATGGCTGTCTAACGATTACACTGAACAAATGCTACATCAAAAAACCAATTTGGAATGCTTAAGACTCTAATACACAAAGATATAGGTGGTTAGGTGAGGTTAGGTTAGGTTAGGTTACAACCCCCCCCGAAGGGTTCTCGCTTTGTCGTAGCGGGGGGGCTTAGTAACCGTGGCTTGGTCACCCACGGTGAAGCTAAGAGGAACCCAAATGGCCGGCCTAAGGCGCTCTGGTGGCCGGCCCGAGGAGGTTGCCCGGGTGGGCTCGTAACGAGCTCGCCTCGGAAGCGTGTCGGTGGACTGCTGGGGCGGAAGTGGCGGAGCGAGGCCGCCTTCCCGCCCCTCGGCGCTGGGAGGCGGAGTCGCGGAGGGAGAGGAGTGTCGGTACTGCGTTGCCGCTCTCCTATCCTCCGCGACTCAAGCGGGGGTCGCACCGCATGATGCGGCTGTGGTGGGGCCGCGGGGAAGAGGAGTGTCGGTGTTTCGTTGCCGCTCTCCCGTCCTCCGCGGTCGAACATCGGTCGGCGGTGGAGCCGCAGACCAGATCCGCCGCAGGGGCTGGGTTGGCTTAGTGCTTCCTGGCCCCCATGGCTCGGGAGGCGGGACTCGGGGAGTCCGTTTCCAACTACAGAGGAGGCCGAGATGGAAGGCGCGTCCGTGTTCCGGCGCCCCTTGCCTGAGAGGGTGGAGAGGGAGATGTCCTCCCCCGGAGAAGAGGCCGGTTTGCCGGCCAGCGCAGGCGGGGTCGCGGAGGTGTGCGAAAGCGTTCCCGTGGCTCCGCCATACGCGACGAAGGTGGAACACCATGGGGATTTAGTCGGTGCGAGTCTGACATAACCCATCCTTGCTCCCCGCAGGTGCGGCATTTCCCATGTAAAAAAAAAAAAAAGGTTAGGTAAGGTTAGGTTAGGTTACAAAATCAGCACGTAAAAACGAAGACATGAAAATTTTTACAAATGGAATAAAATTACGTAATTATGAAACTAAAAATAACTGATTACAACTAGACGAGAAATGGCCTAACTGCGGTGCAGGATGGCTGTCTAACGATTACACTGAACAAATGCTACATCAAAAAACCAATTTGGAATGCTTAAGACTCTAATACACAAAGATATAGGTGGTTAGGTGAGGTTAGGTTAGGTTACAACCCCCCCCGAAGGGTTCTCGCTTTGTCGTAAAGGGTTTAGTAACCGTGGCTTGGTCACCCACGGTGAAGCTAAGAGGAACCCAAATGGCCGGCCTAAGGCGCTCTGGTGGCCGGCTCCGAGGAGGCTGTCTGGTGGGCTCGTAACGAGCTCGCCTCGGAAGCGTGTCGGTGGACTGCTGGGGCGGAAGTGGCGGAGCGAGGCCGCCTTCCCGCCCCTCAGTAGCCGAGGCGGAGTCGCGGAGGGAGAGGAGTGTCGGTACTGCGTTGCCGCTCTCCTATCCTCCGCGACTCAAGCGGGGTCGCACCGCATGATGCGGGCCGTGGTGGGGCCGCGGGGAAGAGGAGTGTCGGTGTTTCGTTGCCGCTCTCCCTGTCCTCCGCGGCCGAACATCGGTCGGCGGTGGAGCCGCAGACCAGATCCGCCGCAGGGGCTGGGTTGGCTTAGTGCTTCCTGGCCCCCATGGCCTTCTGGGAGGCGGACTCGGGGAGTCCGTTTCCAACTACAGAGGAGGCCGAGATGGAAGGCGCGTCCGTGTTCCGGCGCCCCTTGCCTGAGAGGGTGGAGAGGGAGATGTCCTCCCCCGGAGAAGAGGCCGGTTTGCCGGCCAGCGCAGGCGGGGTCGCGGAGGTGTGCGAAAGCGTTCCCGTGGCTCCGCCATACGCGACGAAGGTGGAACACCATGGGGATTTAGTCGGTGCGAGTCTGACATAACCCATCCTTGCCCCCGCAGGGGGTATGCGTAGGCATTTCCCCATGTAAAAAAAAAAAAAGGTTAGGTTAGGTTAGGTTAGGCTACAAAATCAGCACGAAAAACGAAGATTACGAAAATTTTACAAATGGAATAAAATTACGTAATTATGAAACTAAAAATAACTGATTACAACTAGACGAGAAATGGCCTAACTGCGGTGCAGGATGGCTGTCTAACGATTACACTGAACAAATGCTACATCAAAACCAATTTGGAATGCTTAAGACTCTAATACACAAAGATATAGGTGGTTAGGTGAGGTTAGGTTAGGTTAGGTTACAACCCCCCGAAGGGTTCTCGCTTTGTCGTAGCGGGGCTTAGTAACCGTGGCTTGGTCACCCACGGTGAAGCTAAGAGGAACCCAAATGGCCGGCCTAAGGCGCTCTGGTGGCCGGCCCGAGGAGGCCGCTCCGGTGGGTTTCAAATCTGTTTCGCCTCGAAGCGTGTCGGTGGACTGCTGGGGCGGAAGTGGCGGAGCGAGGCCGCCTTCCCGCCCTCAGTAGCCGAGGCGGAGTCGCGGAGGGAGAGGAGTGTCGGTACTGCGTTGCCGCTCTCCTATCCTCCGCGACTCAAGCGGGGTCGCACCGCATGATGCGGCTGTGGTGGGGCCGCGGGGAAGAGGAGTGTCGGTGTTTCGTTGCCGCTCTCCCTGTCCTCCGCGGCCGAACATCGGTCGGCGGTGGAGCCGCAGACCAGATCCGCCGCAGGGGCTGGGTTGGCTTAGTGCTTCCTGGCCCCCATGGCCTTCTGGGAGGCGGACTCGGGGAGTCCGTTTCCACCTACTGAGGAGGCCGATGGAAGGCGCGTCCGTGTTCCGGCGCCCCTTGCCTGAGAGGGTGGAGAGGGGATGTCCTCCCCGGAGAAGAGGCCGGTTTGCCGGCCAGCGCAGGCGGGGTCGCGGAGGTGTGCGAAAGCGTTCCCGTGGCCCCGCCATACGCGACGAAGGTGGAACACCATGGGGTTTTAGTCGGTGCGAGTCCGACATAACCCTGCCCCGCAGAATGGGTATGCGTAGGCATTTCCCATGTAAAAAAAAAAAAAAAAGGTTAGGTTACAAAATCAGCACGAAAAACGAAGACATGAAAATTTTACAAATGGAATAAAATTACGTAATTATGAAACTAAAAATAACTGATTACAACTAGACTACAAATGGCCTAAATGCGGCGCAGGATGACCGTCTAACGATTACACTGAACAAATGCTACAACAAAACCAATTTGGAATGCTTAAGACTCTTATACACAAAGATATAGGTGGTTAGGGTTATGTTAGGATAGGTTAGGTTAGGTTAGGTTAGGTTACAAAATCAGCACGAAAAACGAAGACATGAAAAGTTTTACAAATGGAATAAAATTACGCAATTATGAAACTAAAAATAACTAGACTAGAAATGGCCTAAATGCGGCGCAGGATGACTGTCTAACGATTACACTGAACAAATGCTACAACAAAACCAATTTGGATTGCTTAAGACTCTAATACACAAAGATATAGGTGGTTAGGTTAGGTTAGGATAGGTTAGGTTAGGTTAGGTTAGGTTACAAAATCAGCACGAAAAACGAAGACATGAAAATTTTACAAAATGGAGATAAAATTACGTAATTATGAAACTAAAAATAACTGATTACAACTAGACTAGAAATGGCCTAAATGCGGCGCAGGATGACTGTCTAACGATTACACTGAACAAATGCTACAACAAAACCAATTTGGAATGCCTAAGACTCTAATACACAAAGATAAAGGTGGTTAGGGTTAGTTAGGATAGGTTAGGTTAGGATAGGTTAGGTTAGGTTAGGTTAGGCTACAAAATCAGCACGAAAAACGAAGACATGAAAATTTTACAAATGGAATAAAATTACGTAATTGCGAAACTAAAAATAACTGATTACAACTAGACGAGAAATGGCCTAAATGCGGTGCAGGATGGCTGTCTAACGATTACACTGAACAAATGCTACAACAAAACCAATTTGAATGCTTAAGACTCTTATACACAAAGATATAGGTGGTTAGGTTAGGTTAGGTTAGGTTACAAAATCACCCCCGAAGGGTTCTCGCTTTGTCGTAGCGGGGGCTTAGTAACCGTGGTGTGGAGTTAACCACGGTGAAGCTAAGAGGAACCCAAATGGCCGGCTCATATGCCTATGGCCGGGTCTGAGGTGCCGCTCCGGAGGGCTCTGCTATAATGAGCTCACCTCGGAAGCGTGTCGGTGGACTGCTGGGGTGGAAGTGGCGGAGCGAGGCCGCCTTCCCCGCCCTCAGTAGCCGAGGCGGAGTCGCGGAGGGAGAGGAGTGTCGGTGTTGCGTTGCCGCTCTCCCTATCCTCCGCGACTCAAGCGGGGGTCGCACCGCATGATGCGGCTGTGGTGGGGCCGCGGGGGAAGAGGAGTGTCGGTGTTTCGTTGCCGCTCTCCCTGTCCTCCGCGGCCGAACATCGGTCGGCGGTGGAGCCGCAGACCAGATCCGCCGCAGGGGGCTGGGTTGGCTTAGTGCTTTCCTGGCCCCCATGGCCCTCTGGGGGGCGGACTCGGGGGAGTCCGTTTCCACCTACAGAGGAGGCCGAGATGGAAGGCGCGTCCGTGTTCCGGCGCGCCTTGCAGGAGAGGGGTGGAGAGGGGGATGTCCTCCCCCCGAAGGAGGGGCCGGCTTGCCGGCCAGCGCAGGCGGGGTCGCGGAGGTGTGCGAAAGCGTTCCCGTGGCCCCGCCATACGCGACGAAGGTGGAACACCATGGGGTTTTAGTCGGTGCGAGTCCGACATAACCCACCCTTGCCCCCGCAGGTGGGTATGCGTAGGCATTTCCCATGTAAAAAAAAAAAAAAAAGGTTAGGTTACAAAATCAGCACGAAAAACGAAGACATGAAAATTTTTACAAATGGAATAAAATTACGTAATTATGAAACTAAAAATAACTGATTACAACTAGACTACAAATGGCCTAAATGCGGCGCAGGATGACCGTCTAACGATTACACTGAACAAATGCTACAACAAAAAACCAATTTGGAATGCTTAAGACTCTTATACACAAAGATATAGTTGGTTAGGGTTATGTTAGGATAGGTTAGGTTAGGTTAGGTTAGGTTGCCCCCGAAGGGTTCCCGCTTTGTCGGAGCGGGGCTTAGTAACCGTGGTGTGGAGTTAACCACGGTGAAGCTAGAAGCTGAGAGGAACCCAAATGGCCGGCCTAAGGCGCTCTAAGGCCGGCCTGAGGAGGCTGCCCGGGCGGGCTTGCCGGGCCCACCCTGGATGCGTGTCGGTGGGCTGCGGGTGCGGATGGACGGAGTGAGGCCGTCTTACGCACCATCCGCAGCCGAGGCGGAGTCGGGGAATGGGGTGGCGGTGTGGGCACTGTTAGCAGCGGTACCGCGCATCGTCGCCCCCACCCTCCGCATCTCGAGACGGAGTCGCGGAGGGAGTGATAGTGTATCTCCCAATCCTCCGCGACTCAAGCGGGGGTCGCACCGCATGATGCGGCTGTGGTGGGGCCGCGGGTTCAGTGGAGGTCGGTTGATCCTGCCGCTCTCCCTGTCCTCCGCGGCCGAACATTGGTTGGCGGCGGAGCCTAACACCAGATCCGCCGCAGGGGCTGGGGCTGGTTTAGTGCTTTCCTGGCCCCCATGGCCTCTGGGGGCGGACTCGGGGAGTCCGCTTCCCACCCACAGAGGAGGCCGAGATGGAAGGCGCGTCCGTGTTCCGGCGCGCCCTGCCTGGAGGGGTGGAGAGGGGATGTCCTCCCCGAAGGAGGGGCCGGCTTGCCGGCCAGCGCAGGCGGGTCGCGGAGGTGCGAAAGCGTTCCCGTGGCCCCGCCATACGCGACGAAGGTGGAACACCATGGGGTTTTAGTCGGTGCGAGTCCGACACAACCCACCCTGCTCCCCGCAGGGGTGGGTATGCGTAGGCATTTCCCCATGTAAAAAAAAAAAAAGGTTACAAAACTGTTAATGAAAAACGAAGACATGAAAATTTTTACAAATGGAATAAAATTACGTAATTATGAAACTAAAAATAACTGATTACAACTAGACTACAAATGGCCTAAATGCGGCGCAGGATGACCGTCTAACGATTACACTGAACAAAATGCTACAAACAAAACCAATTTGGAATGCTTAAGACTCTTATACACAAAGATATAGGTGGTTAGGTTAGGTTAGGATAGGTTAGGTTAGGCTAGGGTTGCCCTCGAAGGTTCCCCTGCTTTGTCGGAGCGGGGGCTTAGTAACCGTGGTGTGGAGCAACTTCACGCGGAAGCCAAGAAGCCAGAGAGGAACCCAAACGGCCGGGCCCAAGGCCTAAGGCCGGCCCGGAGGAGGCCGCTCCGGGCGGCTGGAGCCAGCCCACCCTGGATGCGGCAGTCGCAGGGGCTGCGGGTGCGGATGGACGGAGGAGGCCGCTTTTTACGCACCATCCGCAGCCGAAAGTGGAGTCGGGGAATGGGGTGGCGGTGCGGGGATCGTTAGCAGCGGTACCGCGACGCCGCCCCACCCTCCGCATCTGGAGACGGAGTCGCGGAGGGGAGATAGTGCATCTCCCAACTCCGCGACTCAAGCGGGGGTCGACCCGAGGAGCCGTGGTGGGGCCGCGGGTTCAGTGGAGGTCGGTTGATCCTGCCGCGCTCTCCTGTCCCTCCGCGGCCGAACATTGAGCTGGCGGCGGAGCCTAACACTGTGATCCGCAGGGGCTGGGACTTTCCTGGTTCCCCATGGTTTCGGGGGCGGACTCGGGGAGTCCGCTTCCCACCCACAGAGGAGTGCCGAGTTGAGTGGCGCGTCCGTTCCGGCGCGCTCCGCCCGGAGGGGTGGAGAGGGGATGTCCTCCCCTGGAGTGAGCAGGGGCCGGCTGGCTGGCCAGCGCAGGCGGGTCGCGGAGGTGTGCGAAAGCGTTCCCGTGGCCCGCCATACGCGACGAAGGTGGAACACCATGGGGTTTTAGTCGGTGCGAGTCCGACATAACCCGCCCTTACCGCAGGGCGGGTATGCGGCATTTCCCATGTAAAAAAAAAAAAAAAAAGGTTAGGTTGCTCAGCTCTCCCGACGAAAAGCAATTCCGCCGCCAACGCAGTAGCGGCCTCCGCGGCGATGGTCCCCAGCGGCTCGGATAGATACATGCTCGAAGCCGCAGCCATCGTTGCGGCCTGGACAGGGGACCCAGCCCAAGGGTCTTGCCCGATCCCGAAAAGTGAAGCGACCTGGTTCCGGCTACGATGACGTCAATCTGCGACGTGTCGATGCCTCGACCGGGTCCCCTGTTCCGGGCGGTGTACTGGTGGTCGGAAGCCATAGCACAGTTGCGCAGGACTGTTTGCGGGCCCGACGCCAGTACACCAGAGCCCGCAGAAGAAGGCAAGCCACTGCCGATGAAAAGGCGGAGCGTACGAGCGTATATAGAGGCGCCACAAAAGCGCTCCAACTCGCAATCGAGGATGCCAGGTCTCGGTCCTGGAGCGAACTCCTCGAGGGTTGAACAGGGACCCATGGGGGCGGGCCGTACAAAATCGTACTAGGCAAAGTCTGACCATGTGGGTCCTCCAAGGTTGACGGAAACCTTGGACCCTAATTTCGTTGGAAGAGTTGTGACACTCTCTTCCCTAGGGTCCAGGGCAGCCCCGCACCCTCAACATTGCGATCAGACGAGGTCGCGGTCTGATGAGCTGGGGTGACCAACGAGGAGTTGACCGAGCCGTGAGGCGCCTCGGAGAAAGGAATACGGCCCCAGGCCCCGACGGGATTCCTGGTCGGGCCTGGTGATCGCTCGCCGCCGGCTGGGAAGACTGAGACAGCTGTTCAACAGCTGCCTAAGTGTCGCATTCTGCCTGGAAAGAGGCAAGGATGGTGCTCTTGAGGAAAGATGGCAGGATCGCTGAATCTCCTCCGCGTACCGACCCATTTGTTTGCTGGATGAGGCGGGCAAATTGTTCGAAAGGATAATTGCCGCCTGCTCAACACGCACCTGCGTCAAGTGGGCCCTGACTCAATGGACAGCCAATTCGGCTTTCGGCAGGCGCGATCGACTGCGGACGCGATCCTTCGCGTCCGAGAGCAGTCACAGCAGGCAGTTGCCGGGGCGGTGTGTGGCATTGGCGCCGGAATTCGACATAGCCACGCCTTTAATTCGCCGCCCTGGGTAACCATTAGGAGGCCTGGCATACCATCGCGTGCTCCCTACCGCTGCGCATCGCTGGGGCGTACTTGCACGACACAGGTGCATCCGGTACGTGGTCGGGGACGCGTCTGTCCACCTGAGGGAGGTGAACTGTGGGGTTCCACAAGGATCCGTAAGGTCCGCATCAGGGAACTCGCGTAATGACGCGCGGTCCTGCGGGTTGATCTCCCAGTCGGTGTTAGTGTCGTCTGCTATGCAGATGACACCTGGTACCGGACGACGGGGACAGCTTCTGGAAAGCACCATCCGGCTTGCTGAGCTTGGTGGCATGCGTCGTGGATAAAATCCACGAGCTGGGTCTCCGGATAAGCTCTCATAAGACCGGAGGCGCTTTGGTTCCACAAACTCCCCAGAGGGAGGAACCACCCAGCTTGTCGGTTCGCGTTGGTGACGTGCAAGTCCGGGTGGGACCGGTGATGAACCTTGGTCTCATCCCACGGTCGCTAAAGCCATAGAGCACTTCGATCGCCTGGTCCTGAAGATCGAGAGGCAGGGTGCCATGCACCAGCTGCTACCCAATCTCGGGGCCCCAGGGAAGGAGTCCGCCGCCTCTACGGGCGGAAGGTCGCGATCGATGGCCTTGCGGGGGCGCCTGCATGGTCACATCGACTCACGTAGTGTCCGTCGCTGCAGAGCTAAGCTCAATAGCCTGCAGCGAAGGATGCTTCATCGTGGATCGCAATGGCGGATATCGCGCCGACATCTTATCTATCCCAGCTCGGTTTCCACCTTTGGACATCTTGGCGGAGATGGATGCGCGGGTGTATGTTCGCCTTCGTCTTCCCCGGAGGAAGCCGAGCCCTGATGCGGGCGAGAGGTGCGAAGGCAGGAGCGCAGAGACGGGAAGTTAGCCGAGGCAAAGGCGCGAGGCCCATGAGCCCTGCTCGCGCCAGCGAACGGTCAGCGCGCTCTGCTGAGTCAGCCTGGCTGCGAGGCGGGCGGGGAAGAGGCACGTCACCTACCGATCGATTTGCGTGCTCACCGGCACGGGTGTTTCTGGGTGAGTACCTGAACAGGATTTTCACGCGAATTGATGAAAAATCCCGGAATTGCCACCGACGGTGGCGGGGACCGACGCAGCACACGCCTCGCCGAGCGCCCGCGGGAGTCCGGAGCGACGGATCCTGGTCCGAGGATCGGCAAGATCTCCCGGCTCGTAGGTGCAGTAGCGGCTGCGCTGGCGGATAAAGGCGCATGGAAGGCGCTGGTCTCCTCTGTGAAGCCACGTCATGGTACAGAAGGAGACCGCCGAGCGTAATCGGGAGAGGTGCGGCCGATCCCGCCCGGAGACGCTACCGGGGCGGTGGCAACGTACGCTCCGCCCGTCAGCCCTTAGTCCCGCATAAGAATAGGGCTAAGGTACCCCTGCCTGTCGTACAAGGCGACTGTAGCAGATTTCGGGGTTCGCGGGTGGTCAGGGTGGGGGCTCTGACCACCCGAAGCGAACTCAGAAGGACGGCAACTCGTAGTGGTCTCGAGTTGCCGTAGCACCGCGAGGGTGCGAGGAGTCTGACCTCCCAGGACGTGCTCAGGCACCGTGCAGAGGGGCACCGGTGCGTTCCTATGGAGATCCTGAGCCCCCTCTAAATGCACCGAGGATGACCACCGGGGGTTTTAGTGGTTAGGAATACCACATAACCCTGTCTCTCCCCCAGGAGGCAGGGTATCTTTCGAAGATTTCCCCCCCGATAACAAAAAAAAAAAAAAAAAAAGGTTAGGTTAGGTTAGGTTACAAAATCAGCACGAAAAACGAAGACATGAAAAGTTTTACAAATGGAATAAAATTACGTAATTATGAAACTAAAAATAACTAGACTAGAAATGGCCTAAATGCGGCGCAGGATGACTGTCTAACGATTACACTGAACAAATGCTACAACAAAAAACCAATTTGGATTGCTTAAGACTCTAATACACAAAGATATAGGTGGTTAGGGTTAGGTTAGGATAGGTTAGGTTCCCCCCCGAACCCCCGAAGGGTTCTCGCTTTGTCGTAGCGGGCTTAGTAACCGTGGCTTGGTCACCCACGGTGAAGCTAAGAGGAACCCAAATGGCCGGCCTGGCGCTCTTTGGCCGGCCTGAGGAGGCTGCCCGGGTGGCCTGCGACGAGCTCGCCCTGAAGCGTAAGCCGGACTGCTGTAAGTGAAGCGGCGGAGGAGGCCGCCTTCCCGCCCTCAGTAGCCGAGGCGGAGTCGCGGAGGGAGAGGAGTGTCGGTGTTGCGTTGCTGCCTATCCTCCGCGACCGGGCAGCCGCACCGCATATGCGTGTGGGGCTGCGTAAAGAGAGCACGGTTTTCGCCGTTGCCCTGTCCTCCGCGGCCGAACATCGGTCGGCGGTGGAGCGATCAGATCCGCCGCAGGGGCTGCTTAGTAAGTTTTCCTGGCCCCCGGCTGCCTGGCGACTCCAGAGTCCGCTTCCCACCCACAGAGGAGGCCGAGTTGGAAGGTGCGTCCGTGTTCCGGCGCGCCTTACCGAGAGGGGTGGAGAGGGGATGTCCTCCCCGAGAAGGGGCCGCCTGTCGGCCGGCGCAGGCGGGCCGCGGATGCGCGAAAGCGTTCCCGTGACCCCGCCATACGCGACGAAGGTGGAACACCATGGGGTTTTAGTCGGTGCGAGTCCGACATAACCCACCCTTGCCCCTGCAGGCAAAGGAAGGGCCTCATGTAAAAAAAAGGTTCCCCCCGAAGGGTTCGCTTTGTCGTAGCGGGGAGCTTAGGCAACCTGGGGCTTGGCCACCCACGGTGAAGCTAAGAGGAACCCAAATGGCTTTGGCCTAAGGTCGGTGTCGCCTGAGGTGGCTGCCCAGGAGGGCTCATAATGAGCCACCTCGGAAGCGTCGGTGGGCTGCGGGTGCGGATGGACGGAGGAGCCGTCTACGCACCATCCGCAGCCGAGGTGGGGAGTCGCGGAGGAAGGTAGTGTATCTCCTCATCCTCCGCGACCTCAGGCGGGGGTCGCACCGCCGATGCGGCCGTGGTGGGGCCGCGGGTTCAGTGGAGTGCTGGTTGTTCCCCGCCACTCTCCCCTGTCCCACGCGGCCGAACATTGGCTCGGGCGGTGGAGCCTATCACCAGATCCACCGCAGGGCTGGGGCTTCTGGCCCCTCATGGCCTTTCTGGGGGGCGGGATCGAGTCCGCTTCCCAAGTACCTACAGAGGAAGTGCCGAGCAGCAACCGTGTTCCGGCGCCTTGCAGGAGAGGTGGAGAGGGGGAGCGTCCCCGAAGGAGGGGCCGGCTTGCCAGCCAGCGCAGGCGGGGTCGCGGAGGTGCGAAAGTTGTTCGTGGCCCCGCCATACGCGACGAAGGTGGAACACCATTTTAGTCGGTAAGTCCGACATAACCCACTCTTTGCCCCCGCAGGGTGGGTATGCGCAGGCATTCCATGTAAAAAAAAAAAAAAGGTTAGGTTAGGTTACAAAATCAGCACGAAAAAACAAAACATTAAAAATTTTTACAAATGTAATAAAATTAAGTAAATATGAAAAAAAATAACTGATTACAACTAGACTAGAAATGGCCTAAATGCGGCGCAGGATGACTGTCTAACGATTACACTGAACAAATGCTACAACAAAAAACCAATTTGGAATGCCTAAGACTCTAATACACAAAGATAAAGGTGGTTAGGGTTAGGTTAGGATAGGTTAGGTTAGGTTCCCCCCCGAGGTGATTTCAACGCTCACTCTAGATTGTGGGGTTGCGCCCGGGACAACACAAAGGGAGAAACCGTGCAAGAATGGGCGCGGGACTGACCTCCGACTGGAATCGGGGTCCATTAGCACCTGCGTGCGGTGGCAAGGGAGCCGATTTGTCGACCTGTCATGGGCGACTTCTGCTACTCGCATGGTGTCGGGATGGAGAGTGGCGGAAGATGTGGTCACGCTGTCCGACCACCGCCACATCGTTCTCGATGTGGCGCCCAGCCTCCCGATCAGGCTACTTCCGCCGCCAGCGCAGTAGCGGCCCTCCGCGGCGATGGTCCCTCAAGCGGCTCGACATAGATATGTTTCAGCTTCAGCCATCGTTGCGGCCTGGACAGGGGACCCAGCCCAAGGGTCTTGCCCGATCCCGAAAGTGAAGCGATCTGGTCTCCGGGCTACCATGACGTCAACTATGACGTGTCGATGCCTCGACCGTCCCCTAAGCCCGGGCGGTACTGGTGGTCGGAAGCCATAGCACAGTTAAGCAGGACTGTTTGCGGGCCTGACGCCAGTACACCAGAGCCCGCAGAAGAAGGCAAGCCACGGCCGATGAAAGGCGAGAGCGTACGAGCTGTATATAGAGGCGCCACAAAAGGCTCCAACTCGCAATCGAGGATGCTAGGTCTCGGTCTCTGGAGCGAACTCCTCGAGGGCTGAACAGGGACCTTATGGGGCGGCCGTACAAAATCGTACTAGGCAAGCTCCGACCATGGGTCCCTCCGTTGACGGAAACCCTGACCCTACTTCGTTGGAAGAGTTGTGGACACTCTTCCCTAGGGTCCAGGATTAGTTCCGCACCCCCAACATTGCGATCAGACGAGGTCGCGTGGTCTGATGAGTTGGGGTGACCAACGAGTTGGACCGAGCCGTGAGGCGCCTCGGAGAATACGGCCCCCAGGCCCCGACGGAATTCCTGGTCGGGCCTGGGTGATCGCTCGCCGCCGGGCTGGGGGAGAGGGCTGAGACAGCTGTTCAACAGCTGCCTAAGTAATCGGTGTCTTCCTCGGCTGGAAAGAGCAAGGATGGTGCTCTTGAGGAAAGATGGCAGGATCGCGGATACTCCCTCCGCGTACCGACCCATTTGTTTGCTGGATGAGGCGGGCAAATTGTTCGAAAGGATAATTGCCGCCCGCCTCAACACGCACACCGTCAAGTGGGCCCCGACCTGTCGGACAGCCAATTCGGCTTTCGGCAGGCGCGATCGACTGCGGACGCGATCCTTCGCGTCAGGCAGTCGCAGCAGGCGGTTACGGGGCGGTGTGGCATTGGCGGTCAATCTTGACATAGTCAATGCCTTTAATTCGCTGCCCTGGGGAACCATTGGGAAAACTCTGGCATACCATCGCGTGCCTCCTACCTGCGTGCGCATCGCTGGGGCATGCGACAGGTGCGGCTCAATACGATGGGTCAGGACGCGTCTGTATCCTGAGGAGGTGAACTGCGGGTTCCACAAGGATCCGTGTTGGGTCCTGGTGTGGAACCTCGCGTACGACGCGGTCCTGCGGGTCGATCTCCCCGTCGGTGTTAGTGTCGTCTGCTATGCAGATGACACTCTGGTACTAACCGACGGGGACAGCTTCGAAAGCACCATCCGGCGCTGGGCTTGGGGTGGCATGCGTCGTGGATAAAATCCACACGAGCTGGGTCTTCGGATAGCGCCTCATAAGACCGAGGCGCTTTGGTTCCCACAAACTCTCCCCAGAGGAGGAACCACCCAGCTTGTCGGTTCGCGTTGGTGACGTGCAAGTCCGGGTGGGACCGGTGATGAAATATCTCGGTCTCATCCTGGACGGTCGCTGGGAGCTTCAGAGGAGCACTTCGACCGCCTGGTCCCCAAGATCGAGAGGAGTGGTGGGTGCCATGCACCGGTTGCTACCAATCTCCGGGGAGCCCCAGGGAAAGAGTCCGCCGCCTCTACGCTTGAAGTCGTGCGATCGATGGCCCTCTGCAGAGACGCCCGTATGGTCACATCGACTCACGGGCGTCCGTCGCTCTGAAGCCTTCAGCTCAATAGCCTGCAGCGAAGATGGCATCAGGATCGCACGAGGATATCGTACGATATCTTTGAGGCGGCCACTGTCGCTCGGTTTCCACCACTGGACATCCTGGCGGAGATGGATGCGCGGGTGTTTGCCGCCTTCGTCGCTCCCCAGGTGAAGCCGGAAGCCCCTGGATCTGAGCGAGGTGCGAAGGCAGGAGCGCAGACAGGCGCTGCGGAATTAATGGCGAGAGAGGCTCCAAGAGCCTCGTTTCTTCATAGCGCACGGTCAGCGCGCTCTTGCCGAGCTTCGAAGCCTGGCTGCGAGCTGGGAAAAGTGCGTCACCTTCCGATTAACGCAGGTACTCACTGGGCACGGGTGTTTCGGTGAGTACCTGAACAGGATGGACGCGAATCGACAACGCAATGCCACCACTGTGGTGGAGGACCAAGGATTCCGCACAGCACACGCTCGCCGAGTGCCCTGCGTGAAGTCGAGCGACGAGATCCTGGTCAGAGGATCGGGCAAGATCTCTCTCCGCCAGTCGCAGTAGCGGCTGCGCTGGCGGATAAAGGCGCGTGGAAGGCGCTGGTCTCCTTCTGTGAAGCCGTCATGGTACAGAAGGAGACCGCCGAGCGTGATCGGGAGGGCCAGTCCGCTCGGAGATAACGACTTGCCGGGGGCTGACAACGGCGGACGCACCGGCCCGTCAGCCCTTTAGTCGGAGGCATAGGAATAGGAGCTAAAGTACCCCTGCCTGTCGTACAAGGCGACTAAAGGGACTTCGGGTTCTTGGGTGATCAGGGTGGGGCTCGACCACCGGGGAAGTGAACCAGGAAGGACAGCAACTCAGGTGGTCTCGAGTTGCCATGCTACGAGGTGCTAGGGAGGTTTTTTCCTCCCCAGGGATGTGCTCAGGCACCGTGCAGAGGGGCACCGGTGCGTTCCTTTCAGGAGATCCAGGAGCCCCTCTAAATGCACTGAGGATGACCACCGGGGGTTTTAGTGGTTACAAGTCCCACATAACCCTGTCACCCCAGGAGGCAGGGTATCTTTCGAAGATTTCCCCGATAACAAAAAAAAAAAAGGTTAGGTTACAAAATCAGCCCCGTGGGAGTTGCCAGACCTTCTATCGGGCGCGTCCCCAGGTGGCGGATAGGGGATCGCTGCCCAGATATGGGCGGTACCGGGAAACCGGCGCGGACCAAAACTGGCTGGGTTCGGGGCGTACCCTCAGTCCCTTACGGGACCGAAACGGCCAGGGCCCTGTGCCCGACGAGGCGGGCCTCTTGTAGGCTCGAGGTTGCTCCCAGTACCTTCACTTGTGTGAAGGAACAGGGGAGGCAACGCGTGCGGTGCTGTGCCAGGCGCACTTCGGCGAAAGCCGACACCGGACAACCCGTAAGCCCAGTAGGGGCCAGGGGCTCTATGGACGTACGCGCCATGGAGCCAAGAGGAAAGCCTCTCTAAAAATAACCCCAATCCTAAGGTCTCCAGTGCCGATGGGATGAATGGTTGATGGGGAGTCAGCCGTTAGCTGAGGATAGGGACCTCACCCTTCAAAGGAAACATGAGAGCAGTTGGAAATAAAAATCTACCCCAGGGTGGTACCGGCAATGCCGGAGAGTCCATCCCAGGCCTAGCCAGGCAGCCCCGTCGTATCTGGGGGGCAACCCGCACTGCTGTGCGGTGATGCAGATGCATCTACCGCCGGTCCCTTACCATCAGGGGACCAAAACGAAGGGAGGAGCCGTGTCAGGGGACCAGAGGTCCCGGCGCGGGACAGGCGTGGGCAGTTTGTTCGCCCGAGCACGCCTGCTAGTTTGTGTGCGGAAAGCGATGGCGGAAGGTCCGATACGTCGCTCACATCCGCGACATCCGACGTGTCCGCAAAGGACATCTAGGAAGAGGAGAGCCAAGCCTGCGACAATGATAGCCGACAAGTTTCAGGCTGTCGCAGCCGCAGGCACGGCCTCGGAGGTCGCCCAGGACGATGACGGCATCTGGGACCCGTCGGTGGCTCAGTCAAAGACGAGGGCTAAGGCTGGCCTTCCTACTCCCGAAGATCTTGAGCGGGATATGGAAGGCAAGTCAGTGACGGACCTGGGTGCTTGCATCCGGTCCTCGTTGCTAGCGGTGGACAAGGTTGCCGATAAGTCCGGCAACCTCAAAGGCACATTGTCCATAGCCTGCGGGTGGCGACGAGGATGGTCGAGGCAGCCACCTTGGAGTTGGCGCGGAGGGTCTCCCAGCCCCCAATGTCGAAGCTCGAGCGCGAGAACGCGGAGTTGCGCTCGCAGCTCGCCGAGCTCTCGACGAAGGTGGGGAAGCTATCGGAGGAGCTCAGCGCCCTCCCGTAATCGTGAGGAATCTCAGGCAGCCATGCCTCCTCCTCAGCGGGCCCCAAGCGCCCCAAAGTCAGGGAGCGCGGATGAGGCGCTCATTGAGCGCTTTGGGGCTCTTGTTGAGGCAAGGTTGGCTGCCTTTGAAGATCTTCCCAGACAGGGTGATTCGCACACCATTGGGGGTACGCGAAGGACAGCCTACCACGAGTGCAGTACTGCCACCAACCCCGCATTTGGTGCAGCTAGACCCATCGCACTCGCGAAGGCCAAAAGAGGCTAAGGAGATCACGCACACCGGTGGCAGATCTACCCCAGTACCGGCACCAGGGCGCATGTCCGGTAGAAGTGCCGCTAACACCTGGGCACAGGTAGCGCGGAGGCCAAACAGCCCAAATGCAAAAGGCCTACAGAAAGCCGCCCCCAGGCGCCTACTACCACCCAAGGCGCGCCGCCAGAGCGGAAAAAGGAACAGGCCCATACATTGCCCGTCTACAGCAGCCGTGACGGTAACCGTGCCGACTGGCTCCTCCATCACTTATGCTAAGGTGATGGAGGTAGCCAAGTCTAAAATACGCCTGGCAGACCTGGTATCCAGACGGTCCGCCAAAACGGGCAGTGACCGGAGGTCTCTTACTGGAGATCTCTGGTCCTGACTGCAGCCTGAAGGCGGACCAACTGGCGGCAAAACTGCGCGAGTCTCTCTCAGACCTGAACGTCCGTATTAGTCGCGATCAATTTCAGGCGACATTGAAACTGAGAACCTCGACGATGCCATCACCCGAAAGTGAAGTCGCGGCAGCTATGGCTGAAAGGCTGGGGTGTTCGGTGGACGACATCAAGATCGGAGAGGTCCACCGAATGCCAATGCGTATGGGCACATGTTGGGTGCGGTGCTAATGCGGCGGTGCGCAAACTGGTGGCCGCTGGGCGCGTTCGCGTGGGCTGGGGTTCTGCTCGGGTGCAGTTATTGAGCCCCAGGCCCATGCATTGCTTCCGGTGCCTGGAGAGGGCACGTTGGCAGTAGGTGCCCCAACCAAGTGAACCGGAGCACGCGCTGCTACGCGTGTGGAGAGACCGGGCACAGGGCCAAGGAGTGTAGAGCGCCTGCACTCAAATGCCCGCTGTGCTCGGATCTGGGGCGTCCTCAAACCATCGCCTGAACGGTAAGAGGTGCGCCCCAAAGTCAAAGAAGAGCGGGAGACTGATATCTTCTCCTGCCTCCACGAGCGTAGCGGTCCCAGCGGCACCCGTCGCAACCCCGAAGGAAACACCTTAAGCAGGAATGCGTCTCATAGGCCTCTTCACACCCCTCAAGGTCCTCAGAGCCACCTAAACCACTGCCGCAATGCTCAGCATTTATTTATGCAGACAGTTGCGGGTGGGGGACTAACTCTGGCAATATCAGACCTATGCCTTGCCGAACCACCCTCGCTGGTTCGGTGATGAGCTGGTTCGTGGCGATCTACTGGGGGGTGGTGAGGGGTGTCCCACCCTGCTCCCTATTGGGAAGGGTCAGGGCTTTGTTGCAGTGCAATGGGGCACCCTGGCCATAGTTGGCTGCTACGTCTCTCCCGCAGGGTCCCTCGCCGACTACGAAGGTGTACCTGGATGAGGTGGCACTTTGCATTCGCAGGTGCCTCCCTCGTCCGTTGATTGTCCTGGGAGACTTCAACGCCCATTCCAGGGCGTGGGGAATCCCAGAGACAGTCGAGGAAGACGGTGATGGAGTGGGCGGCTGGATTGGACCTCCGATTGGCTAATCGGGGTCACGTAGAAGCTGACGTGCGGTGGCAGGGGAGTCGGTCGTGGACCTTACATGGGCGACTCCCGCCTGATACTTGCTGTTAATGAACCTGGCAGGTTGCAGAGGAGGTGGTCACGCTATCCGACCACCGCCATATTGTGTTCGATCTTGCAATCCGCCGCCCCGACGCCGAATCCAGCCACCGAGAAGGCAGCCACACGCGACGCTGGTGTCTCAAGCGGCTAGACCGAGACTTGCTCGGGGCCGCCGCCAACGTCGCGATATGGCCAGAAAGCGCCGAAGAGGTTCCGTCCGATCCGGATGTGGAAGCGAACTGGTTCCGGGACACGATGACGCGTATTTGTGACGCGTCGATGCCCCAATCCGGTCGCCAAGCGCAGGGCAGTGTACTGGTGGTCGGCAGAGATCGCGGAGCTCCGAGCGATCTGCTTACGGAGACGCCGCCAGTACACCAGAGCGAAAGGAGACGAGGCGAGCTCCAAGTGAGGAAATAGCCAGACTCTACGAGGCGTATCGAGCGGCCACGAAGGCATTGCAGGTAGCCATCTGCAACGCCGGAGTCTCAGTCCTGGGAACAGCTCCTGGAGGGACTCAACGAGGATCCGTGGGGGCGTCCGTATCGGATGGTGCTAGGTAAGCTCCCGTCCCTGGATGCCCCGGTGACGGAAACTCTCGATCCAGCCCTTTTGGAAGGTGATCAGCTCGCTCTTTCCGGTGGGCCGGTCAAGTCCCTCAGTACACCCCAATCTTCGTGGGAGTGGAGAGACGAGATGGGGTGACCGAGCAGGAATGGACCGGGCAAAAATGAAGCCGCTTGAAGGCCGGAACACCGCGCCAGGACCCGACGGAATTCCCGGCCGGGTCTGGGTGTTGAGTCTGGCTACCCACAAAGAACAGGTTGAGGCAGCTGTTCACCAGCTGCCTCCGTAACTCCTCGTTCCCTAGAGACTGGAAGAGTGACTGGTCCTCTTGAAGAAGGCAGACAGAGTCGCAGATTCTCCCTCTGCGTACCGTCCCATATGCCTGTTGGACGAGGCTGGCAAGTTATTCGAGAATTCTTGCCACCCGTCTCAACGGGCATCTGTCACCCGTGTCGGTCCCGATCTCGCCGATAACCAGTTCGGTTTCCGTAGGGTTCCACCGTCGACGCAGTTATGTGCGTCCGCTCCTGTCGGGCAGGCTGTGTCCCGGGGTGGAGTGGCGTTGGCGATTAGCCTAGACATCGTCAACGCCTTCAACTCCTGCCCTGGGAAGCGATTAGGGGGGCACTCGTACACCTTGTTCCCCTACCTGCACGGCGTGATCGCGGACTACTTGCGCGACAGGTACATCTTGTACATGGACCGAGACGGTACGAGGATCGGAGGGAGATCCAGTGTGGGGGTTCCACAGGGGTCTGTGTTAGGCCCGTTGCTGTGGGAATCTCGCCTACGACTTTCTGCGAGTCAGAGCTCCCCGCTGGCGTTAATGTTGTCTGCTATGCGGACGACACGTTGGTGGTCGCCAGCGGGACTCCTTCGGAAGGACCAAAGACTCGCCGAGCTTGGG
Organism: Teinopalpus imperialis; assembly: GCA_029286865.1. Taxonomy (NCBI): domain Eukaryota; kingdom Metazoa; phylum Arthropoda; class Insecta; order Lepidoptera; family Papilionidae; genus Teinopalpus; species Teinopalpus imperialis. The sequence goes on from JAGSMU010000285.1 coordinate 34,800, forward strand.
GCGGAAATCGTCGTCGCCAAAGTCCACGAGTTGGGACTGGAGGTAGCGCCTCACAAGACCGAGGCGCTATGGTTCCACAAACTGCCGCGGAGCAGAGACCACCCGACTCGTGCGTCCGGTAGGTGGGTCTGAAGTCAGAGTGGGGCGGTACGCCCAGAGTACCTGGGCCTCACTCTGGACAGTCGCTGGGGCTTCGAAGAGCATTTCGAGCGCCTGGTCCCCGGATCGAGAGGGTAGCGGGTGCTATGCAGACTGCTGCCCAATCTCGGGGACCGAGGAGGAAGTTCGCCGCCTCTATGCCGGGGTCGTACGATCCGTAGCCCTGTACGGGGCGCCCGTCTGGGCGAAGGCTGGCCATCCGACGCTGTAGGACTAAGATCTACAGCGTCCAGCGTAAGATGGCCATACGGGTCGTACGAGGATACCGGACGGTATCGTTTGAGGCGGCGACAATCCTGGCTCGCTTTCCACCTCTGGATATACTGGCGGACATGGACGCGAGGGTGTATCACCGAATTCGCGTCCTACGCCAAAGCGGTGGTGGCGAGCCAGAAGAGGCGCTCGAGGCGGTGAAACGGCAGGAACGATGTATCGCGTTCGCGACGTGGCGCGCACGGCTCAGTGAGGAGCGGTATGCGCGCAAACGCGTCGTCGAAGCATTCCTGCCGGTCTTCGAAGCCTGGATGCAGCGACGAGGAGGAAGACTCATCTACAGACTTACGCAGGTGATCACCGGGCATGGATGCTTCGGTGATTACCATGTAGATCGGTCGCAGGCGACGGCGAATTGCTTCCACTGTGGCGGCAACGACCGAGACTCCGCATCGCACGCTCGCAGCTTGCCCGGCGTGGGAAGACGAGCGGCGGGTCTTGGTCAGCCCACATCGGATGGAACCTGTCCCTGCCAGCAGTCGTGTCGGCGATGCTGAGCGGGGAACCGGCGTGGAGGAGCCGTAGCCTCCTTCTGCGAGACCGTAATGGTCCGAAGGAGGCTGCCGAGCGGGATAGAGAGAGGACCGATCCTGCTCGGAGACGGGGCCGACGCGGCGCTCGCGCGCCTCTTCACGACCCTCCTATTGGTGCTCCCTACCATAAACGGGGCCCTTCGGGTCGCTGACGGTCGGAGTGGGGGCTCCGATCGTCAATATTAGCGACCCGAGGAGATTGACGGCGACGTGAGTACCGTCGTCGTGATAGTTCCGCGAGGGTTCTGGGGTGCGATCTTCACGTACGCCCCGGGACGGAGGCTATCCCAGCGAAGCGCAGGGGTTGCGGTTGCGTTCCTTACGGAGATCCCGCGACCCCTCGCGAGCGTTGGTGGCGACCACCGTGGGGTTTTAGTCGGTGCGAGTCCGGCATAACCCGCCCGCCCGCGAGGGCAGGTATGCGTAGGCATTTCCCCACGCTAAAAAAGGTTACAAAATCCAGCACGAAAACAGAGACATGAAAATTTTACAAATGGAATAAAATTACGTAATTATGAAACTAAAATAACTAGACTAGAAATGGCCTAAATGCGGCGCAGGATGACTGTCTAACGATTACACTGAACAAATGCTGCAACAAAAACCAATTTGGATTGCTTAAGACTCTAATACACAAAGATATAGGTGGTTAGGTTATGTTAGGATAGGTTAGGTTAGGTTAGGTTAGGTTACAAAATCCAGCACGAAAACGAAGACATGAAAATTTTTACAAATGGAATAAAATTACGTAATTATGAAACTAAAATAACTGATTACAACTAGACTAGAAATGGCCTAAATGCGGCGCAGGATGACTGTCTAACGATTACACTGAACAAATGCTACAACAAAAACCAATTTGGAATGCTTTAGACTCTAATACACAAAGATATAGGTGGTTAGGGTTAGGTTAGGTTATGTTAGGTTAGGTTAGGTTAGGTTAGGTTACAAAATCAGCACGAAAAACGAAGACATGAAAATTTTTACAAATGGAATAAAATTACGTAATTATGAAACTAAAATAACTGATCACAACTAGACTAGAAATGGCCTAAATGCGGCGCAGGATGACTGTCTAACGATTACACTGAACAAATGCTACAACAAAAAACCAATTTGGAATGCTTAAGACTCTAATACACAAAGATATAGGTGGTTAGGGTTAGGATAGGTTAGGTTAGGTTAGGTTAGGTTACAAAATCAGCACGAAAAACGAAGACATGAAAATTTTTACAAATGGAATAAAATTACGTAATTATGAAACTAAAATAACTGATCACAACTAGACTAGAAATGGCCTAAATGCGGCGCAGGATGACTGTCTAACGATTACACTGAACAAATGCTACAACAAAAACCAATTTCGAATGCTTAAGACTCTAATACACAAAGATATAGGTGGTTAGGTTAGGTTAGGTTAGGTTACAAAATCAGCACGAAAAACGAAGACATGAAAATTTTTACAAATGGAATAAAATTACGTAATTATGAAACTAAAATAACTGATCACAACTAGACTAGAAATGGCCTAAATGCGGCGCAGGATGACTGTCTAACGATTATACTGAACAAATGCTACAACAAAAAACCAATTTGGAATGCTTAAGACTCTAATACACAAAGATATAGGTGGTTAGGGTTAGGTTAGGATAGGTTAGGTTAGGTTAGGTTACAAAATCAGCACGAAAAACGAAGACATGAAAATTTTTACAAATGGAATAAAATTACGTAATTATGAAACTAAAATAACTGATTACAACTAGACTAGAAATGGCCTAAATGCGGCGCAGGATGACTGTCTAACGATTATACTGAACCGATACTACAACAAAAACCAATTTGGAATGCTTAAGACTCTAATACACAAAGATATAGGTGGTTAGGGTTAGGTTAGGATAGGTTAGGTTAGGTTAGGTTAGGTTACAAAATCAGCACGAAAAACGAAGACATGAAAATTTTTACAAATGGAATAAAATTACGTAATTATGAAACTAAAATAACTGATCACAACTAGATTAGAAATGGCCTAAATGCGGCGCAGGATGACTGTCTAACTGTTCCCCCCCGAAGGGTTCCCGCTTTGTCGTAGCGGGGGGGCTTAGTAACCGTGGTGTGGAGTTAACCACGGTGAAGCTAAGAGGAACCCAAATGGCCGGCCTAAGGCGCTCTAAGGCCAGCCCGAGAGAGCCGCTCGGGCGTGACTGGAGCTGGAGGCCCACCCTGGATGCGTGTCGGTGGGCTGCGGGGTGCGGATGGACGGAGTGAGGCCGTCTTACGCACCATCCGCAGCCGAGGCAGAGTCGGGGAATGGGGTGGCGGTGCGAGGACTGTTAGCACCGGTACCGCGCATCGTCGCCCCACCCTCCCGCATCCGAGACGGAGTCGCGGAGGAGAGGTAGTGTATCTCCTATCCTCCGCGACTCAAGCGGGGTCGCACCGCTGATGCGGCCGTGGTGGGGCCGCGGGTTCCAGTGGAGTGTGGTTGATCCTGCCGCTCTCCCTGTCCTCCGCGGCCGAACATTGGTCGGCGGCGGAGCCTAACACCAGATCCGCCGCAGGGGCTTGGGGCTTTCTTAGCCCCATGGCCTCTGGGGGCGGACTCGGGGAGTCCGCTTCCCACCTACAGAAGGAGGCCGAGTTGGAGGCGCGTCCGTGTTCCAGCGCGCCCTGCCGGAGGTGGAGAGAGATGTCCTCCCCGGAGAAGAGCCCGCCTGGTCGGCCGGCGCAGGCAGGGTCGCGGATGTGTGCGAAAGCGTTCCCGTGACCCCGCCATACGCATTTGATGGAGGAACACCATGGGGTTTTAGTCGGTGCGAGTCCGACGCAACCCACCCTTTGCAGTGGGTATGCGTAGGCATTTCCCCATGTAAAAAAAGGTTAGGTTAGGTTAGGTTAGGTTAGGTTAGGTTAGGTTAGGTTAGGTTAGGTTCCCCGAAGGGGTTCCGCTTTGTCGTAGCGGGGGCTTAGTAACCGTGGTGTGGAGTTAACCACGGTGAAGCTAAGAGGAACCCAAATGGCCGGCCTAAGGCGCTCTAAGGCCGGCCCGAGGAGGTATCCCGGGCGGGCTGGAGCTGGGCCCACCCTGGATGCGTGTCGGTGGGCTGCGGGGTGCGGATGGACGGGCAGGCCGTCTTACGCACCATCCGCAGCCAGGCGAATCGGGGAGGAGGAGTGGGAGGGTGGTGGACTGTGGCGCGCCGGTACCGCGCCATCGTCGCCCCACCCTCCGCATCCGAGATGGAGTCGCGGAGGGAGGGTAGTGTATCTCCTATCCTCCGCGACTCGCTGGGGTCGCACCGCTGATGCGGCCGTGGTGGGGCCGCGGGTTCCAGTGGAGTGTGGTTGATCCTGCCGCTCTCCTGTCCTCCGCGGCCGAACATTGGTCGGCGGCGGAGCCTAACACCAGATCCGCCGCAGGGGCTGGGGTTTCCTGGCCCCATGGCCTCTGGGGGCGGACTCCGGGGAGTCCGCTTCCCACCTACAGAAGGAGGCCGGTTGGAGGGCGCGTCCGTGTTCCGGCGCGCCCTGCCTGGAAAGTGGAGAGGATGTCCTCCCCGGAGAAGAGCCCGCCTGGTCGGCCGGCGCAGGCAGGGTCGCGGAGGTGTGCGAAAGCGTTCCCGTGACCCCGCCATACGCGACGATGGAGGAACACCATGGGGTTTTAGTCGGTGCGAGTCCGACATAACCCACCCTTGCCCCGCAGGCGTGGGTATGCGTAGGCATTTCCCCATGTAAAAAGGTTAGTTCAAATGGCCGGCCTAAGGCGCTCTAAGGCCAGCCCGAGGAGGCCGCTCCAGGCGGGCTGGAGCTGGGCCCACCCTGGATGCGTGTCGGTGGGCTGCGGGGTGCGGATGGACGGAGTGAGGCCGTCTTACGCACCATCCGCAGCCGAGGCGGAGTCGCGGAGGGAGGAGTGAGTGTATCTCCTATCCTCCGCGACTCAAGCGAGTCGCACCGCTGAAGCGGCCGTGGTGGGGCCGCGGGTTCCAGTGGAGTGTGGTTGATCACCGCCGCTCTCCTGTCCTCCGCGGCCGAACATTGGTTGGCGGCGGAGCCTATCGCAGATCCGCCGCAGGGGCTGGGGTTTCCTGGCCCCATGGCCTCTGGGGGCGGACTCGGGGAGTCCGCTTCCCACCTACAGAGGAGGCCGAGTTGGAGGCGCGTCCGTGTTCCGGCGCACCCTGCAGGCGGAGGGGATGTCCTCCCCGGAGGAGGAGGCAGCTTGCCGGCCAGCGCAGGCAGGGTCGCGGATGTGTGCGAAAGCGTTCCCGTGACCCCGCCATACGCGACGATGGAGGAACACCATGGGGTTTTAGTCGGTGCGAGTCCGACATAACCCACCCGCACTTGCCCCCGCAGAATGGGTATGCGTAGGCATTTCCCCATGTAAAAAAAGGTTAGGTTAGGTTAGGTTAGGTTAGGTTAGGTTAGGTTAGGTTAGGTTAGGTTCCCCGAAGGGTTCTCGCTTTGTCGTAGCGGGGGCTTAGTAACCGTGGTGTGGAGTTAACCACGGTGAAGCTAAGAGGAACCCAAATGGCCGGCCTAAGGCGCTCTAAGGCCAGCCCGAGGAGGCCGCTCCGGAAGGCGGGCAGGCTAGACCCCACCCTGGATGCGTGTCGGTGGGCTGCGGGGTGCGGATGGACGGGTGAGGCCGTCTTACGCGCCATCCGCAGCCGAGGCGGAAGTCGGGGAATGGGGTGGCGGTGCGAGGACTATTAGCACCGGTACCGCGCATCGTCGCCCCCCACCCTCCGCATCCGAGATGAGTCGCGGAGGGAGGGTAGTGTATCTCCTATCCTCCGCGACTCAAGCGGGGTCGCACCATGATGCGGCTGTGGTGGGGCCGCGGGTTCAGTGGAGTGTGGTTGATCCTGCCGCTCTCCTGTCCTCCGCGGCCGAACATTGGTCGGCGGCGGAGCCTAACACCAGATCCGCCGCAGGGGCTGGGGTTTCCTGGCCCCATGGCCTCTGGGGGCGGACTCGGGGAGTCCGCTTCCCACCTACAGAGGAGGCCGAGATGGAAGGCGCGTCCGTGTTCCGGCGCGCCCTGCCTGGAGGGGTGGAGAGGGAGATGTCCTCCCCGGAGAAGGCCGGCCGGCCAGCGCAGGCGGGGTCGCGGAGGTGTGCAGCGTTCCCGTGACCCCGCCATACGCGACGATGGAGGAACACCATGGGGTTTTAGTCGGTGCAAGTCCGACATAACCCACCCTTGCCCCGCGAAGTGGGTATGCGTAGGCATTCCCCATGTAAAAAAAAAAAAAAGGTTAGGTTAGGTTAGGTTCCTACAGAGGAGGCCGAGATGGAAGGCGCGTCCGTGTTCCGGCGCGCCTTGCCTGGAAGGTGGAGGGCGATGTCCTCCCCGGAGAAGGGGCCGCCTGGTCGGCCGGCGCAGGCAGGGTCGCGGAGGTGTGCGAAAGCGTTCCCGTAACCCGCCATACGCGACGAAGGTGAACACCATGGGGTTTTAGTCGGTGCAAGTCCGGCGCTGGCCACCCTTGCCCCCGCAGGGGTGGGTATGCGTAGGCATTTCCCCATGTAAAAAAAAAAAAAAGGTTAGGTTAGGTTAGGTTCCCCGAAGGGTTCTCGCTTTGTCGTAGCGGGGGGCTTAGTAACCGTGGCTTGGTCACCCACGGTGAAGCTAAGAGGAACCCAAATGGCCGGCCTAAGGCGCTCTGAGGAGGCCGGCCCAGGGTGCTGCTTCCGGGAGGGACTCGTAATGAGCTCACCTCGGAAGCGTGTCGGTGGACTGCTGAAGGGTGGAAGTGGCGGGCAGGGCCGCCTTCCCGCCCTCAGTAGCCGAGGCGGAGTCGCGGAGGAAGAGGAGTGTCGGTGTTTCGTTGCCGCTCTCCCTATCCTCCGCAGGCCTCAACAGTCACCATGATGCGGCTGTGGTGGGGCCGCGGGGAAGAGGAGTGTCGGTGTTTCGTTGCCGCTCTCCTGTCCTCCGCGGCCGAACATTGGTCGGCGGCGGAGCCTAACACCAGATCCGCCGCAGGGGCTGGGGTTTCCTGGCCCCATGGCCTCTGGGGGCGGACGCGGGGGAGTCCGTTTCCCACCTACAGAGGAGGCCGAGATGGAAGGCGCGTCCGTGTTCCGGCGCGCCTTGCAGGAGAAGAGGTGGAGAGGGAGATGTCCTCCCCGAAGGAGGGCCAGCACTTGCCCAGCCAGCTGCAGGCGGGGTCGCGGAGGTGTGCGAAAGCGTTCCCGTAACCCGCCATACGCGACGAAGGTGGAACACCATGGGGTTTTAGTCGGTGCAGGTCCGACATAGCCACCCTTGCCCCACGAAGTGGTCACGTGAGCGTCCCATGAAGGGTTCTCAGCACTTTGTCGTAGCGGGGGTTGGGTGGGCAGGTTAGGTTAGGTTAGGTTAGGTTAGGTTAGGTTAGGTTAGGTTAGGTTAGGTTAGGTTAGGTTAGGTTCCCCGAAGGGTTCTCGCTTTGTCGTAGCGGGGGGCTTAGTAACCGTGGTGTGGAGTTAACCACGGTGAAGCTAAGAGGAACCCAAATGGCCGGCCTAAGGCGTTTAAAGGCCGGCCCGAGGAGGCCGCTCCGGGCGGGCTGGAGCTGGAGCCCACCCTGGATGCGTGTCGGTGGGCTGCGGGGTGCGGATGGACGGAGTGAGGCCGTCTTACGCACCATCCGCAGCCGAGGCGGAAGTCGGGGAATGGGGTGGCGGTGCGGGGACTGTTAGCACCGGTACCGCGCATCGTCGCCCCCACTCTCCCGCATCGAGACGGAGTCGCGGAGGGAGGGTAGTGTATCTCCTATCCTCCGCGACTCAAGCGAAGTCGCACCGCTGATGCGGCCGTGGTGGGGCCGCGGGTTCAGTGGAGTGTGGTTGATCCTGCCGCTCTCCTGTCCTCCGCGGCCGAACATTGGTCGGCAGAGCCCTGGCCACCAGATCCGCCGCAGGGGCTGGGACTTTCTGGCCCCATGGCCTCTGGGGGCGGACTCGGGGAGTCCGCTTCCCACCTACAGAGGAGGCCGAGTTGGAGGCGCGTCCGTGTTCCGGCGCGCCCTGCCAGGAGGGGTGGAGAGGGATGTCCTCCCGGAGAAGGGCCGCCTGGTCGGCCGGCGCAGGCGGGGTCGCGGAGGTGTGCGAAAGCGTTCCCGTGACCCCGCCATACGCGACGATGGAGGAACACCATGGGGTTTTAGTCGGTGCGAGTCCGACATAACCCACCCTTGCCCCCGCAGGGGTATGCGTAGGCATTTCCCCATGTAAAGCTACCCCCGACCCCCGAAGGGTTCTCGCTTTGTCGTAGCGGGGGCGTAACAAATGGCTTGGTCACCCACGGTGAAGCTAAGAGGAACCCAAATGGCCGGCCTAAGGCGTTTAAAGGCCGGCCGAGGAGGCCGCTCCGGGCGGGCTGGAGCTGGGCCCGCCCTGGATGCGTGTCGGTGGGCTGCGGGGTGCGGATGGACGGAGTGAGGCCGTCTTACGCACCATCCGCAGCCGAGGCGGAGTCGCGGAGGGAGGGTAGTGTATCTCCTATCCTCCGCGACTCAAGCGAAGTCGCACCGCTGATGCGGCCGTGGTGGGGCCGCGGGTTCAGTGGAGTGTGGTTGATCTGCCGCTCTCCTGTCCTCCGCGGCCGAACATTGGTCGGCGGCGGAGCCTAACACCAGATCCGCCGCAGGGGCTGGGTTGGCAGGTGCTTTCCTGGCCCCATGGCCTCTGGGGGCGGACTCGGGGAGTCCGCTTCCCACCTACAGAGGAGGCCGAGTTGGAGGGCGCGTCCGTGTTCCGGCGCGCCCTGCCTGGGGAAAGGGTGGAGAGGAGATGTCCTCCCGGAGAAGGGCCGCCTGGTCGGCCGGCGCAGGCGGGGTCGCGGAGGTGTGCAGCGTTCCCGTGGCCCGCCATACGCGACGAAGGTGGAACACCATGGGGTTTTAGTCGGTGCGAGTCCGACATAACCCACCCTTGCCCCCGCAGGTGGGTATCGTAGGCATTTCCCCATGTAAAAGGTTAGGTTAGGTTACAACCCCCGAAGGGTTCCGCTTTGTCGTAGCGGGGGAGGCTTGAGCAACCGTGGTGTGGAGTTAACCACGGTGAAGCTAAGAGGAACCCAAATGGCCGGCCTAAGGCGCTCTAAAGGCCGACCCGGAGGTACTCCGGGCGGGCTGGAGCTGGGCCCGCCCTGGATGCGTGTCGGTGGGCTGCGGGGTGCGGATGGACGGAGTGAGGCCGTCTTACGCACCATCCGCAGCAGGCGGAGAATCGGGGAATGGGGTGGCGGTGCGGGGACTGTTAGCAGCGGTACCGCATCGTCGCCCCACCCTCCGCATCCCGAGACGGAGTCGCGGAGGGAGGGTAGTGTATCTCCTATCCTCCGCGACTCAAGCGGGGATCGCACCGCTGATGCGGCCGTGGTGGGGCCGCGGGTTCAGTGGAGTGTGGTTGATCCTGCCGCTCTCCCTGTCCTCCGCGGCCGAACATTGGTCGGCGGCGGAGCCTAACACCAGATCCGCCGCAGGGGCTGGGGCTTTCCTGGCCCCATGGCCTCTGGGGGCGGACTCGGGGAGTCCGCTTCCCACCTACAGAGGAGGCCGAGTTGGAGGCGCGTCCGTGTTCCGGCGCGCCCTGCCGAAGGTGGAGAGGAGATGTCCTCCCCGGAGAAGGGCCGCCTGGTCGGCCGGCGCAGGCAGGGTCGCGGATGTGTGCAGCGTTCCCGTGACCCGCCATACGCGACGATGGAGGAACACCATGGGGTTTTAGTCGGTGCGAGTCCGACATAACCCACCCTTGCCCCCGCAGGTGAATTTATCGTAGGCATTTCCCCATGTAAAAAAGGTTACAACCCCCGAAGGGTTCCGCTTTGTCGTAGCGGGGGCTTAGTAACCGTGGTGTGGAGTTAACCACGGTGAAGCTAAGAGGAACCCAAATGGCCGGCCTAAGGCGTTCTAAGGCCGGCCCGAGAGCACCGCTCCGGGCGGGCTGGAGCTGGGCCCGCCCTGGATGCGTGTCAGTGGGCTGCGGGGTGCGGATGGACGGAGTGAGGCCGTCTTACGCACCATCCGCAGCCGAGGCCCGGAGTCGCGGAGGAGGTAGTGTATCTCCCTATCCTCCGCGACTCAAGCTGAAGATCGCACCGCTGATGCGGCCGTGGTGGGGCCGCGGGTTCAGTGGAGTGTGGTTGATCCTGCCGCTCTCCCTGTCCTCCGCGGCCGAACATTGGTCGGCGGCGGAGCTAACACCAGATCCGCCGCAGGGGGCTGGGGTTTTCCTGGCCCCATGGCCTCTGCGGACTCGGGGGAGTCCGCTTCCCACCTACAGAGGATGTTAAGTTGGAAGGCGCGTCCATGTTCCGGCGCACCTTGCCTGAAGGGGTGGAGAGGGAGATGTCCTCCCCGGAGAGAAAGCGGTTTGCCGGCCAGCGCAGGCAGGGTCGCAGGTGTGCGAAAGCGTTCCCGTGGCCCCTCGCACGCGACGAAGGTGGAACACCATGGGGTTTTAGTCGGTGCAGTCCGACGCAACCACCTGCCCACGGGATGGGTATCGTAGGCATTTCCCACATGTAAAAAAAGGTTAGGTTACAAAATCGGCACGAAAAACGAAGACATGAAAAGAAATTTTTACAAATGGACAAATTACGTAGTGAAACTAAAATAACTGATTACCGGCTGAACACAAATGGCCTAAAATGCGTACCGGGATGACCGTCTAACGATTACTGAACAAATGCTACAACAAAAACAATTTGGAATGCTTAAGACTCTCTTATACACAAAGATAGGTGGTTAGGGTTATGTTAGGATAGGTTAGAGTTAGGTTGAGTTAGGTTGCAAAATCAACACGAAAAACGAGACATGAAAATTTTTACAAATGGAATGATAAAGTGCGTAATTATGAAACTAAAATAACTGATTACAACTAGACTAGAAATGGCCTAAATGCGGCGCAGGATGACTGTCTAACGATTACACTGAACCGTCTACAACAAAAACCAATTTAGATGCTTAAGACTCTAATACACAAAGATATAGGTGGTTAGGGGTTGGGTTAGGTTAGGTTACAAAATCAGCACGAAAAAGCGAAGACATGAAAATTTTTATAAATGGAATAAAATTGCGTAATTATGAAACTAAAAATAACTTTGATTACAACTAGACTAGAAATGGCCTAAATGCGGGGCGGGATGACTGCCCTATGATTACACTGAACAGATACTACAACAAAAACCAATTTGGAATGCTTAAGACTCTAATACACAAAGATATAGGTGGTTAGAGGGTTAAAGAGTTTGGGATTAGGTTAGGTTAGGTTACAAAATCAGCACGAAAAACGAAGACATGAGAATTTTACAAATGGAATAAAATTACGTAATTATGAAACTAAAAATAACTAATTACAACTGGGCTAGAAATGGCCTAAATGCGGCGCAGGATGACTTTCTAACGATTACACTGAACAAATGCTACAACAAAAACCAATTTGGAATGCTTAAGACTCTTATACACCAAAGATATGGGTGGTTAGGGTTAGGATGGGTTAGGTTAGGTTAGGTTGGGTTACTAAAATCAGCACAACGAAGACATGAAAATTTTTACAATGGAATAAAATTGTAATTATGAAACTAAAATAACTGATTACAACTAGACTAGAAATGACTAAATGCGGGGCAGTTGAGCTGCTAGCATTACACTGAACGAATGCTACAACAATAAACCAATTTGGAATGCTTAAGACTCTAATACACAAAGATATGGGTGAACAGAAGGTTAGGTTAGAGATAGGTTAGGTTAGGTTAGGTTACACAAAATCAGCACGAAAAACGAAGACATAGAAAATTTTACAAATGGAATAAAATTGCGTAATTATGCATTAAAATAACTGATTACAACTAGACGAGAAATGGCCTAAAATGCGGTGCAGGATGGCTGTCCTAACGATTGCACTGAACAAATGCTACAACAAAAAACCAATTTGGAATGCTTAAGACTCTTATACACAAGATATGGTGGTTGGGATTAGGTTAGGTTAGGTTAGGTTGGGATTAGGTTACAAAATCAGCACGAAAAAGCGAAGACGTGAAGAATTTTTACAAATGGAATAAAATTACGTAATTATAGAAACTAAAAATAAACTGGTGCAACTAGACTACAAATGGCCTAAATGCATGCAGGATGACCGTCTAACGATTACACTGAACAAATGCTACAACAAAAAACCAATTTGGAATGCTTAAGACTCTTATACACAAGATATATAGGTGGTTAGGGTTAGGATAGGTAAGGTTAGGTTAGGTTACAAAATCAGCACGAAAAACGAACATGAAAATTTTACAAATGGAATAAAATTACGTAATTATGAAACTAAAATAACTGATTATAACTAGACTAGAAATGGCCTAAATGCGGCATAGGATGACACAATCTAACGATTACATGAACAAATGCTACAACAAAAAACCAATTTGGAATGCTTAAGACTCTTATACACAAAGATATAGGTGGTTAGGGTTAGGATAGGTTAGGTTAGGTTAGGTTAGGTTACAAAATCCCAGCTGAAACAGAGACATGAAAATTTACACAAATGGAATAAAATTACATTAATTATGGAAACTAAAATAACTGATTACAACTAGACGAGAGAAATGGCCTAAATACAGTTACCCAGGATGGCTGTCTAACGATTACACTGAACAAATGCTACAACAAAAAACCAATTTGGAATGCTTAAGACTCTTATACACAAAGATATGGAAGTGGTTAAGGTTAGAGTTGGGATTAGGTTAAGGTTAGGTTAGGTTACAAAATCAGCACGAAAAACAGAAGACATGAAAATTTTACAAATGGAATAAAATTACGTAATTATGGAAACTAAAATAACTGATTACAACTAGATACCTGCCTGCAAGGAGGGTCGCAAAACTGCGTGAAGAAGTGATGGAGATGCGGTTGCGCTTGGAGCAGCCCCTGAAGCCTGATTCTGTCACAGCAATGGAGCCGAGGAATTAGTGCAGGAGGGTCGCA
>JAGSMU010000286.1:0-67500 GCA_029286865.1 Teinopalpus imperialis
AAACTGCGTGAAGAAGTGATGGAGATGCGGTTGCGCTTGGAGCAGCCCGCAAGCCTGATTCTGTCACAGCAATGGGCAGCGAGAATTAGTGCGTGTTATTATTGGTCAGGTGGGGACAATGATAAACGCAAGATTCAGGCATTGGAGGACCGCCTCCTGCCGGAGAAACGTCTACGCCCCACTGGCAGCGGATATTAGGGAAGGAGCAGTGACAGGTACCTGTTCCGGCCATTTGCCTTCCCAGGTTCCAGCTGATCCTACGCCATCGCCTAAAGTGGCTAGCGCCACATCGGCCATCGCGGAGGCTTCCGTTGCCACAAAACGCCTGAAGGCGAAGCGTAGCAGACAAGAAGGAGGGCCAAAGAAGCTGTGTCTCGACCTCTGCCACCGGCGCCGCGAATCAATGGACGAACAATGGACTACGGTCGTCAGGAAGGGGGTCGAAAAGAAGGAGAAAGGTGGTGAAGAGTCCCGGCAAACCCGCATCGAGGGCGGTAAAATCTTTACTCCTCGCACGGCTGCTGTGGTAGTGACTCTTGAACCGGAAGCTGCAGCAGCAGGAGTCACCTACGGGGATGTTATAACCGAGGCGAAGAAAAGTCGACCTCTCCGCCATCGGTATAACCGAGCTGCGGTTCCGTACATGCGCCACGGGGGCTCGAATGTTCGAGATCCCCGGCGCAGATAGTAGCGAAAAAGCGGATGGCCTCGCTCAAAGATTGAACGAGGTTCTCACAGAAGCGGGTAAAGGGGTGCAGTGTCAGGCCAGCAAAGACTGCCGAGATCAAAGTCTCTGGGCTGGACGACTCAGCCACTGTAAATGAGGTGGTGGCGGCCGTGGCGAAGGCTGGTGGCTGCACTGAAGAGGCTGTCAAGTGCAGGGACATACTACGGTATCCTGAAGGACTCGGAGTGACCTGGGTCCGCTGTCCGGTGGCCGTCGCTAAGAAGGTAGCCGTCAGCGGCCGCTTAATGGTCTCGTGGGTATCAGCGGTCGTCAAGCTGGTGGAGCCCTCACCTTTGAGGTGCTTCCGGTGCTTCCAAACCGGACATGTGAGGGCTCAGTGCGACGCTGCAGTCGACCGGGGGAGCTGTGCTTCCGCTGTGGTCAATCCGGTCACAAGGCGGCGCAGTGCTCCGCCAACCCGCGTTGCGCTATATGTGTCGCTGCTAGCAAACCGGCGGACCACAAGATGGGAGGAAGATTGCAAGCACCTCATAAAAGCGGGAAAGACCGGCCGCCCATTGCCATCCAAGCAATCGGTCAGCCAGCCACAAGTAGAGGCGATGGATGAGAACCATCCCTAAACGTCGGAATCATGCCGCAGCCGTCCAGGGTAAAACAGAGAGAGAAACACAACTCTCCCCTTTTGAGTATGACTCGAGCAATGGACTCGGGAGGTCAACGCTCAACATAAAGTCAGCGAGGTGAGAGTGCGTCTGGTGTTCCACGCACTCTCAAAACAGTGTTTAAAATAGCCGGGGCCCGCAGAGCGAGCCGCCACTGCTGTGCACGCGGAAGAATGCGAAAGCGTACCCGTATGCACAGCACTACGTGGACAGAAGGAACACCGTGGGGTTTTAGTCGGTGCAAGTCCGACATAACCCGCCCTCGTCCCCGCGAGGGCGGGTATGCATCAAACATTCCCCACGAAAAAAAAGGTTAGGTTAGGTTGGGTTAGGTTAGGTTGGGTTAGGTTAGGTTAGGTTAGGTTAGGTTGGGTTAGGTTAGGTTAGGTTAGGTTGGGGTGCCACGTCAGAAAACCTCCTCGAGTGCCTGGTCGTTGAATTTCCCTTTGATACTATTGTATCCGGGGAAGGCAACGCCGGGACAGTGCACCCTGGGCACTGGTGATGACACGTTGTTGCCAGTGGCGAATGTTCTGACAGGGGGATAGCTGCTCTGCGTGTCCCTCTGATAAGCGGACAGCAGGTGAAACAAGGGGTTACATTTCCTCTTGATTTCCGTATCGGAGGAAAGGCAACCGACCGATAGTGCGCATTGGGAACTGGTGACGATACGTCGTTCTCAGTGTCAATGCGCGGAGTGAAAGGTGCATTTCCCTTGATCAAAGTATCCGGGGAAAGGCAACAAAATGAGTGTGCATTGGGAACTGGTGGCGATACGTCGTTGGCAGTGCCTAATGTTCACAGTGTGGGGACGGGCTCGGTGTGCGCTTTACTGCCGCCGGGCACTCAGCAAATCGAGCGTTGTGGGAGGTTGCATTTCTCCTTGATTTCTGTATCCGGGGAAAGGCAACAAATGATGGTGGAGTTAATGGGAACTGGTGACGATACGTCGTTCTCAGTGTCAATGCGCGGAGTGAAAGTTGCATTTCCCCTTGATCAAAGTATCGGGGAAAGGCAACAAAATGAGTGTGCATTGGGAACTGGTGGCGATACGTCGTTGGCGGTGCCTAATGTTCACAATTAATGAGGGACGGGCTCGGTGTGCGCTTTACTGCCGCCGGGCACTCAACCGTCGAAGCGTTGTGGAGGTTGCATTTCTCCTTGATTTCTGTATCGGGGAAAGGCAACAAATGATAATTAGGTATTAGGAACTGGTGACGATATATCGTTTCCAGTGCCTAATGCTCATAGTGGTGGGACAGGCTCGGTGTGCACTCACACTGCCGCCGGAGCATTCAACCGTTCAAAACTGGGGAGTTACGTCGGCTCTCCCAGCGCGCCGTAACCCGCTGTACTTTCGTCAAAGACCCCAGTGTTGACGATAATGGGGTACGTCGAAGTGCAGCGGGCGGAGACTTACCTTAATTGGCCGGCCCGCGAGGAGTAAACCTCTATAAAATAATCAGACAGCGAAGTCTTGAAAACCTGTGGGTACCAGGCGACCCCCACAGTATGTAGCCTTGCCCTCGGAATGGCGTAACCCGGGGGTCGACCTTTATTTCGTCCACAATCGTGGGAATAGTATGGAAAAGAAAACAAACAAACATATGACGGCAATGGACAGTGATGACGACACGAGTGACTCTATGCTCAGCGTAGAGTCATTCAACGAACGGAGAACAAAAACAAGAAAACGTCCTCCTAAGGACGCAGTAATCGGCGGAGGTCCGGTAACGGGCAAAATGGAGGACACAGCCAGGGCACGACATCTGCCAAAAGAGGTCGAGGAGGCCTCCGACAACTGGCAGTACGTGGGACTGGCCCAGGCTAAAATGGCGTTGGTGGAGGCCAGAAGGGAGGAGGAGAGGTTGGAGGCGGAGGCGGACATCGCCGCGTCGTCTCGTCAGCTCCGTGCCGGCAGGATATCAACCCTGTCGGAGTCGACATCGAACGATGACGACTTCGAGCCGGCATCGGAGCTACAAAAGAGGATTGAGGACAGCGTCGGCGTCATCTCCATGGTGGCCACAAGGTCTAAGAACCTGAAGGGCATCTGGGTGAAGGCGCTGAAGGAGGCTGCAGAGACCGTTAGTGAGACCACTAAGACTCTGCAGCGCCGCTGTACCTCAGAGGAGACGACGAAGCTGCAGGCGGACAACGCTCGCCTCCAAGGCGAGGTGTCGGAACTGAGGAAGGAAGTGGCATACCTGCGGATGCAGGTGGACACGCGCCAAGCCAACACATCGAGGAGCGGGCAAGGAGGGCTCGTGCGTTCGATCATTGACCAGGTAGGGTCAATGATCCAGCGCCAGGTTCGCGGCGCTGGAGGATCGTCTCCTGCCCGAGAAGCGCCTTCGCCCTCCACTGGCGGCGGATAGGAGACCAGAGGCAGTGCCCTGTCCACGTCCTGCCCTGCACCTGCCCAGGCACCGGTTGTCGCAAAACCGCCTGTCAAGGCGGCTAGTGTAAAACCGGCTGTCGCTGCAGGTGCCACGGCCGAAACGCCCTAAGGGAAGAGGGCGAGCCCGCTAACCAGGGCAAGAAGAAGGGAAGAGGCCCGACCCCTGCCGCCAGCACCTCAGTCCATGGACGAGCCCTGGACCACGGTAGTTGGGAAGGGACATAAAGGCAAGGGAGGAAGGCAACGAAGAGTGTTGGCAAGCCGAAGGCGGTCAAGATCGCGACTCCGCGAAGCTCTGCTGTGGTGGTGACCCTGGAGCCGGAGGCAGCGGCTGCAGGAGTCACCTACATCGAAGTTATTACTGAGGCGAAGGCGAAGATTAATCTCGCCGCCCTCGGTATAACTGAGATGCGATTCCACATCTGCGCCACAGGGGCTCCGAATGTTCGAGATCCCTGGCGCAGACAGCGACAAAAGGCGGACGCCCTCGCTAAAAAACTGAGCGAAGTGCTGGCAGCGGCGGGCAAGCGGTGCGGGTATCAGACCGGCGAAGACTGCTGAGATCAAGGTCTCCGGTCTGGATGACTCTGCCACAGCAGAGGAAGTAGTGGCGGCTGTGACAAGGCTGGCGGCTGTCCCAAGGAAGCTGTGAAGTGCAGCGAGATCCTGCGGTATCCGCAGGCCTTGGGATGGCCTGGGTCCGGTGCCCCGTGGCTGCCGCCAAAAAGGTGGCAGCCGACGGGCGCCTTATGGTATCCTGGGTGGCGTCCGCGGTCAAGCTGGTGGAGCCCTCACCTCTGAGGTGCTTCCGATGTCTTGAAGCGGGCCACGTGAGGGCTCAGTGCGACGCTACAGTCGACCGGGGGGAGCTCTGCTTTCGCTGTGGTCAGCCTGGCCACAAAGCGGCGCAGTGCTCCGCCACCCCGCGTTGTGCCGTGTGCGTCGCCGCGAAGAAACCAGCGGACCACAGGATGGGAGGGAAGGCCTGCTCTGCTAAACCAAAGAGCGGAAAAAGGCCGGTCCGCCCGTTGCCACCTCGGCAACCGACCAGCCAGCCGATGGAGGAGGAACCGTCCCACGACCCTGGGACCACTCCACAGCCGCCGCAGGGGATGAGAGCGTAGGCATACTCGATTCCCCCCCCTTACGACTCGAGTGATGGACTCGGGGAAGTCTGTCGCTCGAATGAGTCAGCGAGGTGAGAGCGCGCCCGGTGTTCCCGCGCGCTCTCAAAACAGGGCCAAGTCTGCCGGGGCCACAAAACTGGCCGCCACCCGCTGTGCACGCGGAAGAATGCTCACAGCGTACCCGCATGCACAGTACTTGGGTGGAGCGAAGGAACACCGTGGGGTTTTAGTCGGTGCGAGTCCGACATAACCCGCCCTCGTCCCCGCGGGGGTGGGTATGCGTAGGCATTTCCCCACGAAAAAAAAAGGTTGGGGTGCCACGTCAGAAAACCTCCTCGAGTGCCTGGTCGTTGAATTTCCCTTTGATACTATTGTATCCGGGGGAAAGGCAACGCCGGACAGTGCACCCTGGGCACTGGTGATGACACGTTGTTGCCAGTGGCGAATGTTCTGGCAGGGGGATAAGCTGCTCTGCGTGTCCCTCTGATAAGCGGAGGGCACAGTGGAGTGGCAGGGGTTGCATTTCCTTTTGATTTCCATATCCGGAGGAAAGGCAACCGAACGATGGTGCGTATTGGACACTGGTGACGATACGTCGTTCTCAGTGCCCAATGCGAGGGTGGAGGTTGCATTTCTCCTTGATCAAAGTATCCGGGGAAAGGCAGCAAAATGAGGTATTACGTGGGAACTGGTGGCGATACGTCGTTGGCGGTGCTTAATGCTCACAGTGTGAGGACGGGCTCGGTGTGCGCTTTTACTGCCGCCGGGCACTCAACCGTCGAGCGTTGTGGGAGGTTGCATTTCTCCTTGATTTCTGTATCCGGGGAAAGGCAACAAATGATAATTAGGTATTAGGAACTGGTGACGATATATCGTTTCAGTGCCTAATGCTCATAGTGGAGGACGGGCTCGGTGTGCACTAACAATGCCGCCGGGCACTCAACCGTCCAAAACTGGGGAGTTACGTCGGCTCTCCCAGCGCGCCGTAACCCGCTGTACTTTCGTCAAAGACCCCAGTGTTGACGATAATGGGGTACGTCGAAGTGCAGCGGAGCGGAGGCTTGCCTTAATTGGCCGGCCCGCGAGGTAAATCTCTATAAAAATCAGACAGCGAAGTCTTAAAACCTGTGGGTACCAGGCGACCCCCACAGTATGTAGCCTTGCCCTCGGAATGGCGTAACCCGGGGGCCGACCTTTTATTTCGTCCACAATCGTGGGAACCAATATGAGTAAACCAAAAACAAAATACATGTCGGCAGATAGTGATGATGACAGTGACTCTATGCTAAGCGTGGAGTCACTTGACGAGGGGAGAAGAAGTGCGGGGAGGAAACGTCCGTCTATGGACGAAGGATGCGGCTCTGGATCGGTAACGGGCCAGCAAGGAAAAACTAGCTTGGGTATGGCAACATCTGCCAAGAGGTCGAGGGAGGCCCCCAACTACGGGGCAATATGTCGGCCTCGCCCAGGCTAAAATGGAGTTAGTGGCCGCTAAGGAAGCGGAATTGAGGGTGGCGGCGGAGGCGGAAGTCGTTTTAGCGTCTCGTCAGCTCCGCGCCGGCAGGACAACAACCCTGTCGGAGTCGTCGTCCAACGATGGCGACTTCGAGACGGCGGAGCTAGAAAAGAGGTAGAGGACAGCGTGGGCGTCATCACCATGGTTGCAACAAGGTCGAAGAACCTGAAGGGCATCTGGGTGAAGGCGCTCAAGAACTGCAGAGAACGTCAGCGAGTTGCAAGACTCTGCAGCGACGTTGTACCTCAGACGAGACGCGGAAGCTGCAGGCAGATAATGCTCGCCTACAAGGTGAAGTGTCGCAGCTGAGGAAGGAGGTGGCTGACCTGCGGATACAGACGAACCGGCCCAGCCAACAAACCGAGGGCGGGCAGGAGGAGCTCGTGCGCTCGATCATTGACCAGGTGGGGTCAATGATCAACGCCAATTGCCGCCCTGGAGGACCGCCTCCTGCCGGAGAAGCGCCTCCGCCCCCATTGGCGACCGACAAGAGGCCGGAAGCATTGCCCGGTATCTCGTCCAGCTCTTCGCCTTCCAGAC
Source organism: Teinopalpus imperialis (assembly GCA_029286865.1). NCBI lineage: Eukaryota > Metazoa > Arthropoda > Insecta > Lepidoptera > Papilionidae > Teinopalpus > Teinopalpus imperialis. The sequence continues at coordinate 6,935 of JAGSMU010000286.1, forward strand.
ACCGGCTAAAGCAAAACCGCCTGTTAAAGGCGGCTAGCGATCAAATCGGTTGTCGTTGGGGTCGCTGTGGCCCCAGAAGCGCCCCAAAGGGAAACGAAGTGAGCCTGTAAAGGAGGGCCCAAAGAGGCAGCGGAGTCCCAACCCCTGCCACCTGCCCCGAGTCCATGGAACAACCCTGGACTACGGTGGCCAGGAAGGGCTCAAAAGGGAGGAGGGAAGACAGAAGCAAATTGTTAGCAAACCAAGGGCGGTTAAAATTGCGACTCCGCGATCCTCTGCTGTGGTTGTGACCCTGGAGCCTGAGGCTGCGGCAAAGGGCGTCACATATATTGACGTAATTACCGAGGCGAAGGCGAAAATAAACCTAGCCTCCCTCGGTATAACTGAGATGCGTTTCCGCATCTGCGCCACGGGGGCTCGAATGTTCGAGATCCCCGGCGCAGACAGCGAAGCTAAGGCGGACGCCCTGGCTCAAAAACTGAGCGAGGTGCTTGCAGCAGCGGGCAAACAAGTGCGAGTGTCCAGACCGGCGAAGACTGCAGAAGTCAAGGTATCCGGTCTGGACGACTCCACCACAGCAGAGGACGTCATTGCGGCGATAACGAAGGCTGGCGGCTGTCCCAAGGACGCTGTAAAGTGCAGCGAGGTCCTGCGATATCCCGCAGGCCTTGGGATGGCCTGGGTCCGGTGCCCCGTGGCTGCCGCCAAAAGGTGGCTGCCAGCGGGCATAACGATTTCATGGGTGGCGGCCGAGGTGAAGCTCGTGGAGCCCTCACCTCTTAGGTGTTTCCGCTGTTTCGAGGCGGGACACGTGAGGGCTCAGTGCGACGCACCGATCGACCGGGGGGAGTTGTGCTGCCGCTGTGGTCAACCTGGCCACAAGGCGGCACAGTGCTCCGCTACCCCGCGTTGTGCCGTGTGCGTCGCCGCTAAGAAACCGGCGGACCATAGGATGGGGGGGAAGGCCTGCAAAGCGCCTTCCAAAGCCAGAAAAAGGCCAGTCCGCCCGTTGCCACCTCGGCAACCGACCAGCCAGCCGATGGAGGAGGAAGCGTCCCACGACCCTGGGACCACTCCACAGCCGCCGCAGGGAAGGTGAGAGCGTAGGCGTACTCATTTCCCCACGACTCGAGCGATGGACACGGGGAGGTCTGTCGCTCAATACAGAATCAGCGAGGTGAGAGCGCGCCCGGTGTTCCCGCGCGCTCTCTGGGTTCGTTAAAATATGCCGAGGCCACACAACTGGCCGCCACCAGCTGTGCACGCGGAAGAATGCTCATAGCGTACCCGTATGCACAGCACTGGGTGGAGCGATGGAACACCGTGGGGTTTTAGTCGGTGCAGGTCCGACGCAACCCGCCCTCGTCCCGCGGGGGCGGTATGCGTAGGCATTTCCCCACGAAAAAAAAAAAAAAAAGGTTAGGTTAGGTTAGGTTGGGTTGGGGTGCCACGTCTCTGGCCTGCTTACGGGCCATGAAGTGGAAAAAGCCTGGGTACGGCAAGAACATCTGCCAAGAGGCCGAGGGCGACCCCAACAACAGGGGGTACGTAGGCCTTGCCCAGGCAAAATGGCGTTGGTGTCAGCACGAGAAGCGGAGCTGAGGTTGGAGGCGGAGGAAAAGATTGTTGCGGCGACACGACAGCTCCGCACCGGCAAATCGACCTTGTCTGAGTCGTCATCAAACGATGGCGACTTCGAGGCAGCGGTGGACCTGGAGAAGAGGATCGAGGACAGCGTCGGCGTCATCAACTTGGTTGCCACTAAGTCCAAGAACTTAAAGGGCAACTTTGTTCGTGCGCTTAAGGAGGCAGCGGAGACCGTGACTGAGGTTACTCGGACTCTGCAGAGACGCTGTACCTCTGATGAAACGCGAAACCTGACAGCTGCAAACACCCGTCTCCAAGACGAAGTGTCGCAGCTGCGGAAGGAGGTGGCCTACCTGCGGATGCAGGTTAACAAGCCGAGCCAACAAGCTGGGGAGCTGGCAAGGAGCTCGTGCGTTCGATCATTGACCAGGTGGGGTCAATGATCAACGCCAGTACTGCACTAAAGACCGCCTCCTGCCGGAAAAGCGACTCCGCCACCATTGGCGGCAGATAGAGGACTGGGAGCGGAAACCGTTCATTTGTCCGGTCCCTCGTCTTCCCAGGCACCGGCAGCCCGCCGTTACCTGTCATGGCAGTTAGCGCCGCACCGGCTGTCGCTGGGGTTCCGCGGGCCCAGAAACGCCCCAAAGGGAAGCAAAGCAAGACCGCGAAGAGGGCCAACGGAGGGAAGCTGAGTCCCGACCACCGGTGCCGGAGTCAATGGAGCAACCATGGACTACGGTGGTGAAGAAGGGACTCAAAAAGAAGGCTGGGAAGGCGGCGGCAAATAGTCCCGTAAAACCCGCGAAGAGGGCAGTCACGATCGCCACTCCGCGATCTTCCGCCGTGGTGGTGACCCTGGAGCCAGAGGCAGTGGCAGCAGGCGTCACCTATACCGATGTTATTACCGAGGCAAAGGCGAAGATCAACCTCGCCGCCCTCGGTATAACCGAGATGGGATTCCGTGTCTGCGCAACGGGCGCTCGGATGTTTGAAATCCCGGGCGCAGACAGCGGCGACAAGGCGGACGCCCTCGCTCGAAGACTAAGCGAAGGTTCTTGCAGCGGCGGGCAAGCGAGTGCGGGTATCAGACCGGCAAAGACGGCGGAGGTCAAGGTGACCGGTCTGGACGACTCTGCTACAGCGGAGGACGTGGTAGCGGCCGTGATGAAGGCTGGTGGCTGCACTGAAGAGGCAGTTAAGTGCAGTGACATTCTGCGGTACCCTGCAGGACTCGGAATGGCCTGGGTCAAGTGCCCTGTGGCTGCCGCCAAAAAGGTGGCTGCCGGCGGGCGACTCATGGTCTCGTGGGTGGCAGCCGTGGTCAAGCTGGTGGAGCCCTCACCTGTGAGGTGTTTCCGCTGCTTAGAAGCTGGACATGTGAGGGCTCAGTGCGTCGCCGCAGTCGATCGTGGGGAGCTGTGCTTCCGCTGTGGTGAATCTGGCCACAAGGCGGCACAGTGCTCCGCCAACCCGCGTTGCGCTGTGTGTGTCGCAGCCAGCAAACCGGCGGACCACAAGATGGGGAGCAAGGCCTGCAAGGCCGCGCCAAGTGGGAAAAGGTTGGTCCGCCCGCTGCCACCTAGGCACCCGGCCGCAGCCGCAAGGGACGGTTGAAGCGATGGAGGAGGAACCGTCCCGTGACCACGGGACTAGTCCGTAGCCGCCGCCGGGGAAAAGCGTAAGCGCAAGCATACCCTACTTCCCCAAATTCGACTCGAGCTATGGGCCGGGGAGGTCCGTAGTTCACCATAAGTCAGTGAGGTGAGAGCGCGCCCGGTGTTCCCGCGCGCTCTCATAAAAAGGTTAAAAATGGCCGGGGCCTGCGTTTAGCAAGCCGCCACAGCTGTGCACGCGGAAGAATGCTCACGCGCGCCCGTATGCACAGCACCAAGTGGGCAGAAGGAACACCGTGGGGTTTTAGTCGGTGCGAGTCCGACATAACCCGCCCTCGTCCCCGCGGGGCAGGTATGCGTAAACATTTCCCCACGAAAAAAAAAAAAAGGTTGGGGTGCCACGTCGATCATTGACCAGGTGGGGTCAATGATCAACGCCAGATTCGCCGCACTAGAGGACCGCCTGCTGCCGGAAAAGCGCCTCCGCCCACCACTGGCGGCAGATAGAGGACTGGTAGCGGAACCCGTTCCTTTGTCCAGTCCCCGCCTTCCCAGGCACCTGCAGCATACGGAAAGCGCTGCCTGTCAAGGCAGTTAGCGCCGCACCAGTTGCCGCTGGGGGTTCCGTGGCCCAGAAACGCCCCAAAGGGAAGCAAAGCGGAAGCCCGCGAAAGAGAGCCAAACGAGGGAAGCTGAGTCCCGACCACCGGTACCGAAGTCAACGGAGCAACCGTGGACTACGGTGGTGAAGAAAGGGACTCAAAAAGAGAACTGGGAAGGCGGTGGTAAAGAGTCCGCAAAACCCGCAAAGAGGGCAGTCACGATCGCCACTCCGCGATCGTCCGCCGTGGTGAGTGACCCTGGAGCCGGAGGCAGTGGCAGCAGGCGTCACCTATACCGACGTTATTACCGAGGCAAAGGCTAAGATCAACCTCGCCTCCCTCGGTATAACCGAATAGGATTCCGCGTCTGCGCAACGGGAGCTCGAATGTTTGAAATCCCCGGCGCAGACAGCGGCGACAAAACGGACGCCCTCGCTAAAAGATTAAGCGAGGTGCTTGCAGCAGCGGGCAAGCGAGTGCGGGTATCAGACCGGCGAAGACGGCGGAGATCAAAGGTGACCGGTCTGGACGACTCTGCTACAACGGAGGACGTGGTAGCGGCCGTGACGAAGGCTGGTGGCTGCACTGAAGAGGCCGTTAAGTGCAGCGACATTCTGCGATACCCTGCAGGACTCGGAATGGCCTGGGTCAAGTGCCCTGTGGATGCCGCCAAAAAGGTGGCCGCCGGCGGGCGACTCATGGTCTCGTGGGTGGCAGCCGTGGTCAAGCTGGTGGAGCCCTCACCTGTGAGGTGTTTCCGCTGCTTAGAAGCTGGACATGTGAGGGCTCAGTGCGTCGCCGCAGTCGATCGTGGGGAGCTGTGCTTCCGCTGTGGTGAATCTGGCCACAAAGGCGGCACAGTGCTCCGCCAACCCGCGTTGCGCTGTGTGTGTCGCAGCCAGCAAACCGGCGGACCACAAGATGGGGGCAAGGCCTGCAAGGCCGCGCTTAAAATTGAAAAGGTTGGTCCGCCCGCTGCCGCAGGCACCCGGCCAGTCAGCCGCAAAGGGACGGTTGAAGCGATGGAGGAGGAACCGTCCCGTGACCACGGGACTAGTCCGCAGCCGCCGCCGGGGGGAAAAGCGTAAGCGCAAGCATACCCTACTTCCCCCCGAATTCGACTCGAGCTATGGGCCCGGGGAGGTCCGTAGTTCAACATGAGTCAGTGAGGTGAGAGCGCGCCCGGTGTTCCCGCGCGCTCTCATAACAAGGTTAAAATGGCCGGGGCCTGCGTTTAGCAAGCCGCCACAGCTGTGCACGCGGAAGAATGCTCACGCGCCCCCGTATGCACAGCACTAAGTGGGCAGATGGAACACCGTGGGGTTTTAGTCGGTGCGAGTCCGACATAACCCGCTCTCGTCCCAACGAGGGCGGGTATGCGTAGAGACATTTCCCACGAAAGGTTGGGGTGCCACGTCAGAAAACCTCCTCGAGTGCCTGGTCGTTGAATTTCCCTTTGATACTATTGTATCCGGGGAAAGGCAACGCCGGAACAATTGCACCCTGGGCACTGGTGATGACACGTTGTTGCCAGTGGCGAATGTTCTGACAGGGGGGGATAGCTGCTCTGCGTGTCCCTCTGATAAGCGGAGGGCACAGTGGAGTGGCAGGGGGGTTGCATTTCCTTTTGATTTCCGTATCCGGAGGAAAGGCAACCGAACGATGGTGCGCATTGGACACTGGTGACGATACGTCGTTCTCAGTGCCCAATGCGAGGGTGAAGAGTTGCATTTCTCCTTGATCCAAAGTATCCGGGGAAAGGCAACAAAATGAGGGGTGTGCATTGGGAACTGGTGGCGATACGTCGTTGGCAGTGCCTAATGTTCACAGTGTGGGGGACGGGCTCGGTGTGCGCTTTTACTGCCGCCGGGCACTCAACCGTCGAGCGTTGTGGGAGGTTGCATTTCTCCTTGATCAAAGTATCCGGGGGAAAGGCAACAAATGATGGTGGGTATTAGGAACTGGTGACGATATATCGTTTCCAGTGCCTAATGCACATAGTGGAGGGACGGGCTCGGTGTGCACTCACACTGCTGCCGGGCACAACCGTCCAAAACTGGGGGAGTTACGTCGGCTCCTCCAGCTCGCCGTAACCCGCTGCTCTCTCTTCAAAGACCCCAGTGCTGACGTTAATGGGGTACGTTGAGGTGCAGCGGAGCGGAAAACTGTAATTGGCCGGCCCACGAGGTAAACCTCTATAAAAATCAGACAGCGAAGTCTCGAAAACCTGTGGGTACCAGGCGACCCCCACAGTATGTATGCCCTCGGAAGAGAGGAGAAAGCGTAACCCGAAAAGGAGTCGACCGTTTTCGACCATAATCGTGGGAATCAAATGAGTTCAAAATATACAGACGAAAGTAAGACGGGAAGTAGTGTGACGAATAGTAGTGAAAGATCATTAGTAGCGGAAATTCGGAGAATGAGGCGTAAAAATAAAATGTGGACAGAAACGTCCTTCTACAGAAATATGTGGCGTTTCTAATCAAGAAATCGATGGAGACGGAAAATCAGAACGGGGTATGGCGACAGGAACACCTGCCAAAGAGGTCGAGGAAGACCTCCAACGACTGGGCAATACGTCGGCCTTGCCCAAACGAAACAAGCGGCGGTTGCCGCCCAACGTGAATGGAGATACTGGAGGCAGAGTCGGAGATAATGTCTTCAGCTCGACAGCTCCGCGCCCATAGGTCTATAAACCTGTCTGAGTCGTCGTCGAATGATGGCGACTTCCAGACGGCGGCGAAGCTGAAACAGACGGTAGAGGACAGCATCGGCCTTATTCACCAGGTTGCCACTAAGTCAACTAACTTAAAAGGCACCTCGGTTCGGAAACTGAGGGAGGCTGCAGAATCTATCAGTAACATCTTCGGGATTCTGATAGAACGCTGCACCTCTGAAGAAACAAGGCGGCTGCAGGACCGCAATACCTGCCTGCAAGGAGAGGTCGCAAAACTGCGTGAAGAAGTGATGGAGATGCGGTTGCGCTTGGAGCAGCCCCGCAAGCCTGATTCTGTCACAGCAATGGGCAGCGACGAATTAGTGCGTGTTATTATTGGTCAGGTGGGGACAATGATAAACGCAAGATTCGAACGTGGAGGACCGCCTCCTGCCGGAGAAACGTCTGCGCCCCACTGGCGGCGGATATTAGGGAAGGAGCAGTGACCGGTACCTGTTCCGGCCATTTGCCTTCCCAGGTTCCAGCTGATCCTACGCCATCGCCTAAAGTGGCTATCGCCACATCGGCCATCGCGGAGGCTTCCGTTGCCACAAAACGCCTGAAGGCGGTAGCGAGCAAGAAGGAGGGCCAAAGAAGCTGTGTCTCGACCCCTGCCACCGGCGCCGCAGGTGAATGGACGAACAATGGACTACGGTCGTCAGGAAGGGTCGAAAGGAGGAAAGGTGGTGAAGAGTCGGCAAACCCGCATCGAGGGCGGTAAAATCTTTACTCCTCGCACGGCTGCTGTGGTAGTGACTCTTGAACCGGAAGCTGCAGCAGCAGGAGTCACCTACGGGGATGTTATAACCGAGGCGAAGAGAAAGTCGACCTCTCCGCCATCGGTATAACCGAGCTGCAGTTCCGTACATGCGCCACGGGGGCTCGAATGTTCGAGATCCCCGGCGCGAATAGTAACGAAAAAGCGGATGGCCTCGCTCAAAGATTGAACGAGGTTCTCACAGAAGCGGGTAAAGGGGTGCGAGTGTCCAGGCCAGCAAAGACTGCCGAGATCAAAGTCTCTGGGCTGGACGACTCTGCAGCAGAGAGGAAGTGCATTAGCGGCTGTGACGAAGGCGCAGGACGCTGTGAAGTGCAGCGAGATCCTGCGGTATCCCGCGGGCCTTGGGATAGCCTGGGTCCGGTGCCCCGTGGCTGCCGCCAAAAGGTGGCAGCCGACGGGCGCCTTATGGTATCTGGGTGGCGTCCGCGGTCAAGCTGGTGGAGCCCTCACCTCTGAGGTGCTTCCGATGTCTTGAAGCGGGCCACGTGAGGGCTCAGTGCGACGCTACAGTCGACCGGGGGGAGCTCTGCTTTCGCTGTGGTCAGCCTGGCCACAAAGCGGTGCAGTGCTCCGCCAACCCGTGTTGCGCTATATGTGTCGCTGCTAGCAAACCGGCGGACCACAAGATGGGAGGAAGGTCTGCTCTGCTAAACCAAAAGAGCGGGAAAAGGCCGGTCCGCCGTTGCCACCTCGGCAACCGACCAGCCAGCCGATGGAGGAGGAACCGTCCCACGACCCCGGGACCACTCCACAGCCGCCGCAGGGATGAGAGCGTAGAGGCATACTCGATTCCCCGCCCGACTCAGTGATGGACTCGGGGAAGTCTGTCGCTCGATTGAGTCAGCGAGGTGAGAGTGCGCCTGGTGTTCCCGCGCTCAAAACAGGGCCAAGTCTGCCGGGGCCACACAACTGGCCGCCACCCGCTGTGCACGCGGAAGAATGCTCACAGCGTACCCGCATGCACAGTACTTGGGTGGAGCGAAGGAACACCGTGGGGTTTTAGTCGGTGCGAGTCCGACATAACCCGCCCTCGTCCCCGCGGGGGGCGGTATGCGTGAGCATTTCCCCACGAAAAAAAAAAAAAGGTTACCCTCGGGAGGGTGCCACGTCAGAAAACCTCCTCGAGTGCCTGGTCGTTGAATTTCCCTTTGATACTATTGTATCCGGAAAGGCAACGCCGGGACAGTGCCTGGGCACTGGTGATGACACGTTGTTGCCAGTGGCGAATGTTCTGACAGGGGGATAGCTGCTCTGCGTGTCCCTCTGATAAGCGGAGGGCACAGCGGGTAACGGGGGTTTTACGACTGCTGGTTCCCTTATCCGGAGGAAGGCAACCGAACGATGATGCGCATTGGGCACTGGTGACGATACGTCGTTCTCAGTGCCCAATGCGAAAAAGAATTGAAGGTTGAATTTCTCCTTGATCAAAGTATCCGGGGAAAGGCAACAAAATGAGGGTGTGCATTTGGAACTGGTGGCGATACGTCGTTGGCAGTGCCTAATGCTCATAGTGGAGGACAGGCTCGGTGTGCACTCACACTGCCGCCGGGCACTCAACCGTCGAGCGTTGTGGGAGGTTGCTTTTCTCCTTGATTTCTGTATCCGGGGAAAGGCAACAAAATGAGGGTGTGCATTTGGAACTGGTGGCGATACGTCGTTGGCAGTGCCTAATGCTCATAGTGGAGGACGGGCTCGGTGTGCACTCACACTGCCGCCGGGCACTCAACCGTCAAAACTGGGGAGTTACGTCGGCTCTCCCAGCGCGCCGTAACCCGCTGTACTTTCGTCAAAGACCCCAGTGTTGACGATAATGGGGTACGTCGAAGTGCAGTGGAGCGGAGGGCTTGCCCTTAATTCGGCAGCCCACGAGGTGACCTCTATAAAAAATCCAGACGAAGTGCGCGTTGGAAACCCCACAGTATATGGCAATACCGGAATAGGCGTCGCGAAGTTGTGCTACGTCTGCAATCATTAGAGTTAATATGGAATTCATGCAAACCAAAGCTCGGAGATGAGTGGGAGGGAACTGACTCTATACGAGCGCCGAGTCCTTGAAAGGGAGAAAGATTTGTACGGGGAAAGCATTGTCTGCGGACACTGGTTGCAGTTTACCGTTGATAAACTTTGAGCCCACAATAGGAGGAGACTAGCATATGGCAAGAACATCTGCCAAAAGAGGTCGAGGCGATACCTCCATTGGGGAATATGGCCTTGCCAAAGACAAAACAGGCAGCAGTCGCTGCATTAAGGGATGAGGAGAGGATGGAGGCAGAGAGGTCGCATCTGCAGCCCGACAGCTCCCGCGCCGACAGATTAACAACCTGTCCGAAGGTCGTCGTCGAATGATGACGACTTCCGAGCAACGTCCGCAACTGGGCAAGAAGATTAGGGATGGCATGGCGCCGAAACAAAGGTTGCCTGTAAGTCGAAAAACCTGAAGGGCACATGGATTAAAGGCGCTGAAAGACGCCGCAGAAGCGATAAGGCGGACGCCCAAGCACTACAGAGTCGTTGCACCTCCGATGAAACCAGGAGGCTGCAGGCGACAATGCCCGCTTGCAAGGTGAGGTTGAGCAGTTGCGCAAAGAGGTGGCGGAGATGCGGTGCGCATGGAGAAGCCAGCGAACGTGGCCCAATTCCGGCTGAGGGGCAACGAGGATCTGGTACGTTCAATCATCTGTCAAGTGGGGACAATGATGAACGCCAGATTCGCGGCTTTGGAGGACCGCCTCCTCCCCAGCGCCTCCGTCCTCCGTTGGCGGCAGATGCGAGGGCGAGTGCGGTGCCTACCGCCTCTGCCGGTCTTTCACCTCCCCGGCAGCTGTCCCGAAACCGCCTGCCGGCTGGCTAGTGAACGGGCTGATCGTCGCTGAGTTCTGTGGCTCCCAAGGCCGCGCCAAGGGGAATGAAGAGAAGCGGAGCAGAAGCCCGCTGGGAGGCGAGGCGAGTCCCTATCTCTGCAGCACCTCAGTCCATGGAGGAACCGTGGACTACGGTGAGTAGAAAGGGGCTCAGAAACAAAGGCGGCAAGGTGTCAGAGTCCTGGCAATCCTGCACCGAGGCCAGCGAAAGTTACCCTCCTAGATCGGCCGCTGCATCGTGACACTGGCGCCTGAAGCGGTGGCGGCAGGTGTTACCTATGCGGAGGTTATCACCGAGGCGAAGAGAAAGTCGACCTCGCTTCCCTCAGGATAGCAGACCTGCGGTTCCGCACATGCGCCACGGGGCGCGTATGTTCGAAAATCCCCGGCGCAGACAGCGGCGACAGGGCGGACAGCCTTGCCGATAAGTGAGGAAGCGCGCTTCAGGTGCTTCCGGATAACCAGACCAGCAAAGACAGTGGAGGTCAGAGTTGCCGGTCTGGATGACTCTCCCACCACTGGAGAGGTGGTGACAGCTGTGGCCAAGGCCGGTGGCTGCTCAAGGAGGCGGTCAAGTGCAGCCAGATCCTTCAGGATGCTGCAGGACTTAGAGGTGGCCTGGGTCCGATGTCCCGTGGCGGCAGCCAAAAGGTCGCCGACGGCGGAAGGCTGATGATCTCGTGGGTCTCGGCGTGGCAAGTGGTGCCCACACCTCTGAGGTGTTTCCGCTGCATGGAGTCGGGACATGTGAGGCCCAGTGCGACGCCACAGTCGACCGGGGAGCTGTGCTTCCGTTGTGGTCAGTCTGGCCACAAGGCAGCGCAGTGCTCCGCCAACCCGCGTTGCGCTGTGTGTCGCAGCCAAAACCGGCCGACCACAGGATGGGAGGAAGGGCCTGCACCGCGCCTCCCAAGAGGGAAAAGGCCAGCTCGCTCGTTGCCACAGAAGCAACCGGCCAGCCAGCAACCACAGGTGGCGGCAATGGAGAGGATCGAAACCGGCCTCGCAATGAGCTACGGCCTTCCACGTAGTTCAGGCGAACGTCAGCCATATTAACAGAGCACAAGATCTGCTCTTTCAGAGTATGGCACGGTGGTTGACACGGCCGTCGTTTCGGACCCCTGGTTCAGAAAGGGATGGCTGGGCGGGAGACGAGGAGGGACTGGTCGCGGTAGTTGCTCGGACGACTGCTGGCGCCCCGCCATGGATTGGGTGGAGAAGGGTCGCAGGTTCGTTGCGGCGCTGGTGGGGGGATAGTCATTATTGGCATTTATTGTCCCCAGCGAAGCCGCTCCGAGTTCGAGGGACTCTTGGGCGAGGTCAGACTCTCATTGCACCAGGAGTCACCCTCATCCTATTTTGGTGATGGGTGACTTCAGCGCCAGAACACCGTTTGGGGCTGTTCTGCCACCGATACGCGGGGACGTTCCTGGAGGGTGGGCACTGTCCGTAGGACTCTGTCTGCTCAACCGTGGTTCGGAACCCACTTGCGTTCGGCCCCAGAGACTCCGTTGTGGACCTGTCCTTCGCCAGCACATCCATGGCGCGCCGGGTTCACAGGTGGGAAGTCGTGTCGGTGTAGGTGTCGGATCATTTGTATATCCGCTTCAGCGTCTCCGATTCGACGCTCGGTCGATCGGGCGAGCGGTCGTCCGTGGCGACGGCCCGCGATGGGCACTCAAGCACCTCGACGGGGAAGTTCTCATCGAGCTTCCTATGGTAGGTCATTAAGGTTTTCGAGGTGCAGCAACCACTGCGTGGAAGACGAAGCGGTGGCGCTTCGCGCGTCGATGACTCGCGTCTGCGATGCGTCGATGCCACGGTTGGGGCCTCGACCGCCGAAAGGCAGGTGTACTGGTGGTCCGCCGACATCGCTGTGCTGCGCACTGCGTGTGATCGCAGACATGAAATTGCCACGAGCTGTTTACTCCGGAGGGAACGCCGTGACGATGCGGCCGAGTCATCGTTGCGCGACGCTTACAGGAGGCCAAGCTTCGTCTTCAAATCGCCATTGGTGAGGCCAAGGCTGGGGCGAGAATCGAGCTGCTGGAGACTCTGAACCGTGATCCGTGGGGCCGCCCATACCGCATGGTGCGGGGGAAACTTCGCCCATGGGCACCCCCTCTGACGCAAAGTCTCCAGCCCCAGTTCGTGGACGCAGTGGTTGCAGCCCTGTTCCCCGGAGGAGGAACACGCCGCCGACCATGGCTCCGACTGCGCTGGATGCGGTTGCTGGGCGGGACGAATTAATTTGCCGCCAGTAACCCCAGGAGGAGTTCAGGGCCGCGATTCTTCGATACCACGTTCGGGGCCGGCCCCCAGGACCCGACGGTGTACCTGGCCGTGCGTGGGTCTAGCATCCGGCGCACTCGAGGGCAAACTCAGGACTCTTCGATGCCTGCCTAACGCGGGGCCGTTTCCGCAGGTGTGGAAGGTGGGCACGATGGTCCTCTTGAGGAAGACGCCGGGGACCGCCCTCTGCGTACCGGCCCATAGTGCTGTTGGACGAATTGGCAAAGCTCTTTGAGCGTGTTATTGCCGGTCGCCTCGTCCAGCATCTGATGAAGTCGGTCCGGATTTGGATGATAGCCAATTCGGTTTTCGCGAGGCGGTCCACGATACATGCGATCATGCGAGTGAAGAGGACGGCGGAGGAAGCAGTCGCCCGGGGGTAGGGTCGTCTTGGCGGTGTCTCTTGACATCGCCAACGCCTTCAACACCTTGCCCTGGAGTTGCATCGGGAGGGCGCCGATCGCCAGGTGCCGAACTACCTCCAGCGCATGATTGCATCGTATCTCTCAGGCAGGTCGGTGGCGTACAGGTGTCGGAACGCGTGGCATAGTCGCGTAGTGTCGTGCGGCGTCCCACAGGGTTCGGTTCTCGGACCGCTCCTGTGGAACATCGGCTACGACTGGGTGCTTCGCGGATCCTACTGCGAGGCCTCTGCGTAACGCACCGACGGTTGGTGACGGCAAGGGGCGGCACCTATAGGGAGTGCACCATACGTGCTACAGCGGGAGTGGCCCACGTAGTGGAGTCGTATCGAAAACTGGGTCTTGAGGTGGCCCTCAACAAGTCTGAGGCCTTGTGTTTCACGGGCCTCGGAACGCGCCACCCTCGGGACTGCACATCGTGGTGGGCGGAGTTCGCATCGGCATTAAGTCCCAGATGAAATATCTGGGACTCGCTTTCTGAACGACCGATGGAACTTCGGGTTACACTTCCTGGGCTTCGCCGCTGGCTGTATTTGCGTGCGGCGGCCGCAGTCGGCGGCTGCTGCCGAATATCGGAAGGTCGAATGCGGCTTGTCGGCGCCTGTACCTGGGCATGGTGCGCTCCATGGCGCTGTACAGGGCACCCGTGTGGAGTGACGCTCTGAATAGCCGGACAATCGCTCTTCTGCAAAGGCCCCAGAGGGCGATGGCAATCAGAGCGATCTGGAAGTATCACACGGTGTCCCGAGGCGGCGTGTGTGCTGGCACAACGTCCCTCACAAGAGACTGGAGGCAGAAAGTTCTCGCGTCCGTCTTCTTTTGGCGTGAGAGCTTGATCGCGGTGCGCCAGTTCCACCCACGAGGGAGGAGGTTGATGCGGCGAGGCGGAGCGTCGAAGGGTCATGGTGCGGAGGTGGCAGCATACTTCGACAGCCCGAACCGGAACCACGACCATAGAGGCAGTACGTCCAGTCCTCGTGCAGTGGCTGAATAGACGTCACGGAGTGCTCACCTTCCGGTTGTCGCAGGTGCTTTCGGGGCATGGATGCTTCAGGTACCGCCCGATCGGAAGGGCAAACGAGCTGTCACCACTGTGACGGCTGCCTCCAGACACGGCCAGCGCTGGAGAGGTGTCCCCGATGGGCGGAACAGCGCCGGGCACTCAGTGCCGTAGTCGGAAGGACCTGTCGCTGCCGGCCGTGGTTCGCGCTATGGTCGACAGCCGAGAGGCATGGGCAGCAGTGCGCATCTACGAAGGCAGTGATGTCCACCAAGGAGGAGGCGGGTCAGGGGAGTCAGCCGCCTCGGATCCAGTCCGCAGACGCCGCATCAGGGCGAACGCAGAGCGTATGCGCTCGCCATTCCGCCTGATACGACTCGAGCTATGGACCCGGGGAGGTCCGTAGCTCAAAAATAGTCAGCGAGGTGAGGCGCGCCACGTGTTCCCGCGCGCTCTCCATAAAAGGTTACCAACGGCGGGGCCCGCAAGAGCGAGCCGCCACTGCTGTGCACGCGGACGAATGCGCAAGCGTACCCGTATGCACAGCACTCGGTGGGCAGAAGAACACCGTGGGGTTTTAGTCGGTGCGAGTCCGACATAACCCGCTCTCGTCCCCGCGAGGGTGGGTATGCGTAGGCATTTCCCCACGTAAAAAAAAAGGTTACCCTCGGGAACGGGCTGAGGCAGCTGTTCACCAGCTGCCTCCGTAACTCCTCGTTCCCTAGGGCCTGGAAGAGGAAGGCCGGCTGGTCCTCTTGAAGAAGGCAGACAGAGTCGCAGATTCTCCCTCTGCGTACCGTCCCATATACCTGTTGGACGAGGCTGGCAAGTTATTCGAGAATTCTTGCCGCCCGTCTCAACAGGCATCTGTCACGATGTCGGTCCCGATCTTGCCGAAACCAGTTTGGTTTCCGACGGGAGCGTTCCACCATCGACGCGGTGATGCGCGTCCGCTCCCTCATCGGAGCAGGCTGTGTCCCGGGGCGGCGTGGCGTTGGCGATAAATATTGATATCGTCAACGCCTTTGTTCACCCTGGGACGCGCGATAAGGGGGACTTGTACACCATGGTGTTCCCCTACCTGCACGGCGTGATCGCGGACTACTTGCGCGACAGGTACATCTTGTACGTGGACCGAGACGGTACGAGGATCCGGAGGAGATCCAGTGTGGGGTTCCACAGGGGTCGGTTTTGGGCCCGTGCCTGTGAATCCCTACGCCTACGACTCTGTTCTGCGAGTCAGGCTCCCCGCTGGCGTTAATGTCGTCTGTTACGCTGACGGCAGTGTTCGCCAGTGGGGACTCCTTCCCGAAAGGGGCCAAAAGAATTCCGGAAGCTTAAGGAGGCGAAATCGTCGTCGCCAAAGTCCACGAGTTGGGACTGGGTAGCGCCTCACAAGACCGAGGCGCTATGGTTCCTAAACTGCCGCGGAGCAGGAACCACCCGACTCGTGCGTCGAGTAGGTGGGTCTGAAGTCAGAGTGGGGCGGTACATGAAGTACCTGGGCCTCACTCTGGACAGTCGCTGGGCTTCGAAGAGCATTTCGAGCTTACCGGTGGATCGGAAGGGGTAGCAGGTGCTATGCACAGACTGCTGCCCAATCTCGGGGACCGAGGGAGGAAGTTCGCCGCCTCTATGCCGGGGTCGTACGATCCGTAGCCCTGTACAGGGCGCCCGTCTGGAGCGAAAGGCAGCCATCCGACGCTGTAGGACTAAGATCTACAGCGTCCAGCGTAGGATAGCCATACGGGTCGTACGGGATACCGGACGGTATCGTTTGAGGCGGCGACGATGGCTCGCACCACCTCTTGATATACTGGCGGACATGGACGCGAGGTGTATCACCGAATTCGCGTCCTACGCCAGAGCGGTGGTGGCGAGCCAGAAGAAGGCGCTCAGGCGGTAAAACGGCAGAAACGACGTATCGCATTCGCGACGTGGCGCGCAAAGGCTCCGCGAGGCACTATGCGCGCAAACGCGTCGTCAAATTCCTGCCGGTCTTCGAAGCCTGGATGCAGCGACGAGGAGGAAGACTCACCTACAGACTTACGCAGGTGATCACCGGGCACGGTTGCTTCGGTGATTACCTGTAGGGACTCGGTCGCAGGCGACGGCGGGTTACTTCCACTGTGGCGGCAACGACCAAGACTCCGCATCGCACACGCTTGCTGCTTGCCCGGCGTGGGAAGCCGAGCGGCGGATGTGGTTGGCGGCACATCGGACGGAACCTGTCCCTGCCAGCAGTCGTGTCGGCGATGCTGCGGGGAATCGGCGTGGAGGGCCGTAGCCTCCTTCTGCGAGACCGTAATGGTCCGAAAGGAGGCTGCCGAGCAGGATAGAGAGGACCGATCCTGCTCGGAGACGGGGCCGACGCGGCGCTCGCGCGCCTCGTCACAGCCCTCCTATCAGTGATCCTACCGTAAACGGGGCCCTACGGGTCGCTGACGATCCGGAGTGAGCTCCGACCGTCCAGTAATAGCGACCCGAGGAGGACGACGGCACGACGTGGTACCGTGTCGTCGTGATAGTTCCGTGAGGGTTCTGGGGTGCGATCTTCGCACACCCCGGGACGGGCTATCAGCGCAGGGGTTGCGGTTGCGTTCCTAACGGAGATCCCGCGACCCCTCGCGAGCGTTGGTGGCGACCACCGTGGGGTTTTAGTCGGTGCGAGTCCGACATAACCCATCCTTGCCCGCAGAAATGGGTATGCGTAGGCATTTCCCGCGCTAAAAAAGGTTAGGTTAGGTTCCCCGAAGGGTTCCGCTTTGTCGTAGCGGGGGCTTAGTAACCGTGGTGTGGAGTTAACCACGGTGAAGCTAAGAGGAACGGAAATGGCCGGCTGAGCGTTCTAAGGCCGACCCGGAGGCTCACTCCGGGCGGGCTGGAGCTGGGCCCGCCCTGGATGCGTGTCGGTGGGCTGCGGGGTGCGGATGGACAGGTGAGGCCGTCTTACGCACCATCCGCAACCGAGGCAGAGAATCCCGGGGAATGGGGTGGCGGTGCGAGGACTGTTAGCACCGGTACCGCCACATCGTCGCCCCCACCTCCCGCATCCCGAGACGGAGTCGCGGAGGGAGGGTAGTGTATCTCCTATCCTCCGCGACTCAAGCGGGGTCGCACCGCTGATGCGGCCGTGGTGGGGCCGCGGGTTCAGTGGAGTGTGGTTGATCCTGCCGCTCTCCTGTCCTCACTACCCGGCCGAACATTGGTCGGCGGCGGGGCCTAACACCAGATCCGCCGCAGGGGCTG
The DNA here is from genome assembly GCA_029286865.1 of Teinopalpus imperialis. Classification (NCBI taxonomy): domain Eukaryota; kingdom Metazoa; phylum Arthropoda; class Insecta; order Lepidoptera; family Papilionidae; genus Teinopalpus; species Teinopalpus imperialis. Next base: position 24,061 of record JAGSMU010000286.1, read on the forward strand.
GGGCTTTCCTGGCCCCCATGGCCTCTGGGGAGCGGACTCGGGGAGTCCGCTTCCACCAGAAGGAGGCCAGTTGGAGGGCGCGTCCGTGTTCCGGCGCGCCCTGCCAGAGGGTGGAGAGGAGATGTCCTCCCCGGAGAAGGGGCCGCCTGGTCAGCCAGCGCGACGGGGTCGCGGATGTGTGCGAAAGCGTTCCCGTGACCCCGCCATACGCATTTGATGGAGGAACACCATGGGGTTTTAGTCGGTGCGAGTCCGACGCAACCCATCGCCGCTGCCCCGCAGCGTGGGTATGCGTGGGCATTTCCATGCAGGATTGGGTTGGAACCACAGCGCTCCGAAGTCAGGAGCGTGGACGATGGGCTCATGGAGCGCTTGGGGTCTCTCATAGAGGCGAGGCTGGCTGCCTTCGAGGCGAAGATCTTCCCGAGAGGGCAATTCGGCCCCCATTGGGAGTGCAGTCGAGGCCTTCGCAGTGTACCAACCGCTGCCACAGCCGGACCGCCCAACGCCTGCCGTGCCGCAGGGGAAGGAAAAAAGGTAAACCCTCCACCCTCCCGGTAGCGGAGTTGCCTCCGGTGGCCACACCAAGGCCTTTGATGGTGGTGGAAGTGCCGGCATCCACGTCGTGGGCACAGGTGGCTAAGAAGGCCAAAAGCCTACGACGCGGCATCAGCGGCCTGCAGCCACCAAGGCCAGGTAAAGAAGGCGAAGCTCATACGCACTCCGTCCACGGCTGCCGTGACGGTGACGCTGCCGACTGGCTCCTCCACCACTTACGCAAAGAAATTGATGGGTAGCCAAATCGAAGATAAAGAACTAGCGGACATCGGCATCGAGACTGTCCGCCAAAGCGGGCTGTGACCGGTGGTCTCCTTTGGAGATCAGCGGTCCTGATTACAGCTCGAGGGCGGATGGTCTCGCGACAAAATGCAGGAGTCCTTTCAGAAATGGACGTCGGATTGGCCGCCAGTCAAGTCGGGCGACATTCGTGTGAAGGACCTCGATGATGCCGTCAGCCCGAGCGATGTCGCGGCGGCTGTGGCCGAGGCTGGAGGGTGTTCGGTGGACGACGTGAAGGTCGGAGAGGTCCACAGAACACCCATGCGTATGGGCACGTGCTGGGTGCGGTGCCCGCAGCGGTGCTGCGTAAATTGGTGACCGCTGGGCGTGTACGCGTGGGCTGGGGATCTGCTGGGGTGGAACTCTTGGATCCCGGGCCCATGCACTGCTTCCAGTGCCTGGAGAAGGGGGCACGTTGGTAGCAGGTGCCTAACCAGGCGAACCGGAGCACGCGCTGCTACGCTTGTGGGGAAACCGGGCACAGGGCTGAGAGTTAAAATGCACTCAAATATCCACTGTGCTCGGACCTGGGGCTGCCCTCTAACCATCGTCTTGGTAAGAGGTGCGCCCCACCATCAGAAACGGGAGAAACCATCTCCTCCTGCCCCGCAAGCGCAGCGGCAGTCCCAGCGGCACCAGCCACAAGCTGAGCACCAGCTCGGGGATGGAAGTCGCGTAGGCCTCTTCGCACCTCAAGGTCCTTCGAGCAACCTGAACCACTGCCGCAATGCTCAGCATTTGTTTGTACAGACCATTGCAGGTGCCGAGATTGCTCTGGCGTGAAGTGGCGGAGCCCTATGCCCGTGCCGGACCACCCTCACTGGTTCGGCGATGAGCTGGGTTCCGTAGCGGTCTGGGGGTGGAGAGATTCACCTGCTCCCTATTGGGAAGGTGGGGCTTTGTTGCAGTGCAATGGGGCACTGGCCGCGGCTGCTACATACCCGCGAAAGTCCCTCGCCGACTACGAGGTGTACCTGGACGAGGTGGCACTCTGCGTTCGCAGGTGCCTCCCTCTCGTCCGTCGGTCTGGAACTTCAACGCCCACTCCAGGGCGTGGGGAATCCAGCGACAGTCCGAAGGAGAGACGGTGATGGAATGGGCGGCTGGATTGGACCTCCGGTGGCAAATCGGGGTCCATGCTTGTGCGATATGCGGTGGCAGGGGAGTCGGTCGTGGATCTTGCGTGGGCGACTCGCTGCGGTCACATGTTGTCGGGCTGGCGGGTTGCAGAGGAGGTGGTCACGTTATCCGACCACCGCCATATTTTATTCGATCTTGCAATCCGCCGCTACGGCGCTGTCACCAACCGCCGAAGGCAGTCACACGCGACGTTGGTGTCTCAAGCGGCTAGACCGAGACTTGCTCGGGGCCGCCGCCAACGTTGCAATATGGCCAGAAAGCGCCGAAGAGGTTCCGTCCGATCCGGAAGTGGAAGCGAACTGGTTCCGGGACACGATGACGCGTATTTGTGACGTCGATGCCCCAGACCGGTCGCTGGCGCAGGGCGGTGTACTGGTGGTCGGCAGAGATCGCCCAGACTGCAGGCGATCTGCTTGCGGAGCCGCACCAGTACACCAGAGCCCGAAAAGGAAGGCGAAGGCGAGCTCCGAGTGAGGAGATAGCCAGACTCTACGAGGCGTATCGAGCGGCCACGAAGGCGTTGCAGGCAGCTGTCTGCAACGCCAGGTCTCGGTCTGGAGAGAGCTCCTGGAGGGACTCAACGAGGATCCGTGGGGGCGTCCGTACAGGATAGTTAGAAGAAACCGTGCTGGACTTTGATGGGCGAAACTCTAGATCAGCCCTCTTGGGAAGAGTGATTAGCTCGCTCTTTCCGGAGGGTCAGTCAAATCCCACCTCAGTCTACCCCAATCTCCGTGTCATTGGAGTGACGAAATGGGGGTGACCGCACAGAAGCTGGACCGAGCCGTGGAGCCGCTTGAAAGGCCGGAACACCGCGCCAGGACCCGACGGAATTCCCGGCCGGGTCTGGGTGTTGAGTCTGGCTACCCTCGGGAACAGGCTGAGGCAGCTGTTCACCAGCTGCCTCCGTAACGCCTCGTTCCCTAGGGCCTGGAAGGCCGAATGGTCTCTTGAAGAAGGCAGACAGAGTCGCAGATTCTCCCTCTGCGTACCGTCCCATATGCCTGTTGGACAGAGGCTGGCAAGTTATTCGAGAGAATTCTTGCCGCCCGTCTCAACGGGCATCTGTCGCGATGTCGGTCCCGATCTCGCCGAAAACCAATTCGGTTTCCGACGGGGCGTTCCACCATCGACGCGGTTCGCGTCCGGCTCTCCCTGTCGGAGCAGGCTGTGTCCCAGGGCGGCGTGGCGTTGGCGTCGCTTATTGGTATCGTCGGCGCTGCTGATTCCCTGCCCTGGGACGCGATAAGGGAGGGACACACACCATGGTGTTCCCCCTACCTGCAAGGCGTGATCGCGGACTACTTGCGCGACAGGTACATCTTGTACATGGACCGAGACGGTACGAGGATCCGGAGGAGTCAGGCCAGTAGGGTTCCACAGGGTGGTTTTGGGCCCGTTACTGTGGAATCGCCTACGACTCTGTTCTGCGAGTCCAGGCTCCGCTGGCGTATATGTCGTCTGTTACGCTGACGACACGTTGGTGGTCGCCAGCGGGGACTCCTTCGAAGGACAAGGGCTCGCCGAGCTTAGGGCGAAATCGTCGTCGCCAAAGTCCACGAGTTGGGACTGGAGGTAGCGCCTCACAAGACCGAGGCGCTATGGTTCCACAAACTGCCGCCAGACGGGAACCACCCGACTCGATGCGTCCGAGTAGGTGAGTCTGAAGTCAGAGTGGGGCGGTACGCAGAAGTACCTAGGCCTCCTCACCGGACCCAGTCTTTGGGGCTTCGAAGAGCACTTCGAGCGCCTGGTCCCCGGATCGAGAGGGTAGCGGGTGCTATGCACAGACTGCTGCCCAATCTCGGGGACCGAGTGAAAGTTCGCCGCCTCTATGCCGGGGTCGTACGATCCGTAGCCCTCTATGGGGCCGGCCAGCAGGACGAAGAGGCTGGCCATCCGACGCTGTAGGACTAAAATCTACAGCGTCAGCGTAGGATAGCCATACGGGTCGTACGGGGATACCGGACGGTATCGTTCGAGGCGGCGACAATCCTGGCTCGCTTTCCACCTCTGGATATTCTGGCGGACATGGACGCGAGGGTGTATCACCGGATTCGCGTCCTACGCCAAACGGTGAGTAACGAGAGCCAGAAGAACCTCGAGGCGATAAAACGGCTTTAGGGAACGTATCGCATTCGCGACGTGGCGCGCAAGGCTCCGCGAGGAGCAGAATGCGCGCGCAAACGCGTCGTCAGGTATTCCTGCCGGTCTTCGAAGCCCTGGATGCAGCGACGAGGAGGAAGACTCACCTACAGACTTACGCAGGTGATCACCGGGCACGGTTGCTTCGGTGATTACCTGTGGAATCAGTCGCAGGCGACGGCGAATTGCTTCCACTGTGGCGGCAACGATCAAGACTCCGCATCGCACACGCTCGCCGCTTGCCCGGCGTGGGAAGCCGAGCGGCGGGTCTTGGTCGGTCACATCGGACGGAACCTGTCCTGCCAGCAGTCGTGTCGGCGATGCTGCGCGGGGAATCGGCGTGGAGGGCCGTAGCCTCCTTCTGCGAGACCGTAATGGTCCGAAAGGCTGCCGAGCGAAGTTGAGAGAGGACCGATCCTGCTCGGAGACAGGGCCGACGCGGCGCTCGCGCCTCGTCACGGCCCTCTATCGGTGATCCCCTACCGTAAACGGGCCTACGGGTCGCTGACGATCGGAGTGGGGCTCCGACCGTCCAGTAATAACGACCCAGGAACGACGGCACGTGGTACCGTGTCGTCGTGATAGTTCCGTGAGGGTTCTGGGGTGCGATCTTCACGCACGCCCGGGACAGGCTATCCCAGCGAAGCGCAGGGGTTGCGGTTGCGTTCCTAACGGAGATCCACGACCCCCTCAGGGCGGTGGTGGCGTACCGTGGGGTTTTAGTCGGTGCGAGTCCGACATAACCCGCCCTTGCCCCGCGAGGGTATGCGTAGGCATTTCCCCACGAAAAAAAAAAAAAGGTTAGGTTAGGTTGGGTTTTATTGTGACCCATTTTTGGGGAGTCTGGCATGTTTGTTCCCCTGACATGTGAACTCAGGGACTTTATTGCGCTTTTACAATTATTATCTATGTACTTAATTTTGCTTTAAAAATATACGTTGCTTCATTATTGCGTGTTATATTTACAATTACAAATATCCATTTGACCTTAATATCTACGTACCAATCATTCATATATCTATGTCTTATCTTATGGTTTCTACAATTATATTCTAAGTTATATTTTCTAGCATTTTTTTTTTTTTTTTTTTTTTTTTTTTTTTCATAATAGCATATATATTGTATAACTATTTAAAATAAAATATAATAATAATAAAAGACTAAACATACAATACCATATATATATAGTAGTATATGTTTAAATGAATATAGTACTAAAAGCATATATAGTAAATCTGACTCTTTTATTGTACATATTTATTTATTCTTATTTTATAACTTTCTTTGCTATATATTTACAGTAACTTATAAACTTATTCCTAGATTCCTTACAACTTATAATTTCGTGTATATTGTTTTAGTTATTTCTACTTGTAGCTGTATTTCTAAATCATTTCTTTCCCTGCAGTATATTGGACATTCTGTGATAAGGTGGATCACACTTTCCACCTTGTCATCATAAAGGCGCGAGTCTCCTTGCACATTTGAACCTGTGCAGTACTCGGAATTCGTGCCCTGTCATTATTTGTACTACCGTTGGGTCAATTCTATTTTTCGAACTATGGGATACGCGTTGATGGCATCCGGAAAGAATTGTTTGGTCGTAGATGCTGTGTCACCTTCTTTAAATCGCCGATTCCATTCGTCGAGCGACTCCATTCGGTTTGATAAAGCGACCCAGAAGAAAATCCGGACAACTCATAATCCGGCTTTCTTTTTATTTTCATTGCAGCTTCTTTTGCAAGTTGGTCTGCTCTCTCGTTTCCCTCTATCCTGCGTGGGCTTTAATCCAGTAGAGTCTTAAAACTTTTCCTTGCTTTTGATTTGAGTGATGTTTTCTCTAGCTCTCACCGCAAGGGATGAAGGAGATGTCCTGGACTACTGTCTGGAGAGCAGACCTGGAGTCATGAGTATATACGGCTCCGTGCAAATTTTGGAGCACGTATTTGGTGGCTTCAAGCAGAGCCAACAGTTCCGCCTGGTAGACGGTGCAGAAGTGTCAGCTTTGGCTTTCGGGTACTCGTCTCCACGGAGTCTCTCCATATTGATAGAGCCGCGCCGACGTTATTCTCTATCCTGCTTCCGTCAGTGAATATTTTGACTTCCGTACTTTCAAGCTGGTCCACCTGTGCACCGTCATCAGACATAAGAACTGCAGACTCCTGATCTGTGGGATGTGGCATCTCCACATAGTCTGCTTTGATCTCCAAATCTCGATCTCCACTACCCGCTGGGAGTATCCTTTCTTTATTTCGTAAAGGGAGGCTGCTTCCCTCACCCTCAGATCCAGAGGAAGCAGCCCAGCGAGCAGTAGGGCCGAATTTAGCGAGACTGTTTTGTAGGCCTTTATAATCTTCTGCACGAAGCCGCGTTGCACCATGTCAAGCTGTTTCTTCACTCCCACTTTCTTGGTTGCCGGAGCCCATGCGCTCGCCGCATATAGCACCACTGGTTCGACAACGGCCATGTAGATTGTCCTAATTATCTCAGGGTTCAGACCCCACTGTATCTTTGCAGCTCTCACCAGCTGACCATAGAGGTTTTGTACCTTGTGGCACACATTCTTGACGTGTGTATTGAATGTTAATCCACAGTCAGCTGTGGGGCCCAGTATTTGCAATATCGCGGGACAGCTCAATGCGTTCCCCTCCATACTGAGAAGTGGTGAATCGTATTTTGCTTGTTTGTGATCAGCATTGCTTGGGTCTTATGTGGTGCAAATTTAAGTTTGTTTTGATTCCCCACTTCGGACATGTTCGGGGCAGCATTGGCCCGCTCCTGCACTTCTAGTGCCGTGTTCCCCGAAGGAAAATTAGGACCACATCATCTGCAAAAGCTTGGCAGTGGTCTCCTGCCACTCAGCTCCCCTCCAGCGTGGATCCAGCAACAGGTTCCAGAATATTGGACCCCTATGGATCCTTGTACGCACCCTTTTGTTGTCTGCCTGACACATTCCGCTAGCATACCTGAGACGCACTGATCTATCCTCAAAATAGCTATCAACAAGGCGTCTCAGATTCGCTGGTTTACCAGTTTCCGCCAGTCTGCATCGTATGGCCCGGCCACCACGCGCTGTCAGAGGCTCCCTCTGTGTCAAATTGACACAAGCACAATCAGCTTTTTGTTCACTAATTGTCTCCTCACAAGCTGTATCATTTCATAGAGGGAGTCCTCGGTGCTACGCTGCGGCATGAAGCCATACTGATTCGGACTGATCCCAGGTACGGTATACCACTTGACCCGCCGGATGATTGCCTTTTCCATGATCTTCCCCAATACAGGCAATAGCCCAATCGGCCTGTATGATTTAGATTGGGTGTGATCTTCTTTCCCCTGTTTCCTGAGCACCACTATCACTGCCTCTTTCCAACTAGCCGGGGAGTGTGCAGGGCTGCAGAGTTGCTGTTGGTAGGCGCTTCGAAACGTGCGGTCCCAGGGCCAGCGCCACGCAAATATCTGCTGTGAGGCCGTCCATGCCAGGAGCCTTTCGGATTAAAGCTGTTCGCGGCCCACATCGAAGCTCCTCCATTGTAAAGGGTGGGTCACAGAACTCGTCATGAGATCTTTTATTTACAATTCCAGCAACTGCTCTGACCTGCCTGTGCTCCGAGTCATCATCTTCGGCTTTATCCTCCGGGTAAAGGTCTCTACCAAGATTCTGGCTGATTCCTCACCGCCCAAGGCTCTACCATCCCTGACAAGAGGGATATCTTCTTGTCTAACGGTTTAATTCTCGCCTGTATACCCCATCCCACATTGTTTCTCGGTTTGTCTACCACCAGGGCACGACAACTAGTAGTCTGAATTATCTTCATCAGATGGTATCTTTCTTTTGCATCGATATACTGTCCGACGACCAGCTCTCGACGCACCGGCGCGGTAATGTGGGATATTCGTCGCTTCAACCTGGAGACTTCCTTTTGAGTTTGACAGCTCTTTGGTCCACCAAGGCAACCCTATTCGTCTTTTACTCTCTAATTTCGGCATTGTATTTTCACATGTTTTACGATGGTTTTGCATAATTATCTATTACTTTATCTAATTCTTCTTTGTTTTTATCGTTTCTACTTCTGTTTTAGTAATGTTCCTGTCCTTCCAAGAATGAGCGAGTTTCTCACAAAACTCGCTCCAATTCTGTCTTTGTATTGTACTTTCGTGTTGTTCTTTTAACGTCTACGCCTACAGATTTTTCCAAATTTATACTGAATAGGATTGCCTTGTGGTCCGAGCTAGATATCTCTCCAGAGCCTCCAGTCCTCCACTCTACCGAGCAGGTCCGTCGAACAGGTTGTTATATCGACGCAGCTAGAGAATCTCTTCCCACCTCTAATGGTGTCGAAGGTGGGCTCAGTCCCCTGGTTGAGTATATGGAGCTCCAGTTCATCAATGTGGCCGCTAACTCCAACCCTATTATCCACTTCCCGGCTGCTACGTATTCCGTTGCGTCTCCGCCCCGGTATCCGCACTTCCCAGTCCTCAAACCCTCCACGGCCGCCTTAATAGAGTCAGGTATGGATCAATGGGCTTATCACCTTCCAGGTACACCGACACCACTCCTATCTCCCAGGCCCTGTTCTCAATTTGGCAACAACTATGTTCTCAGTTGTGAGGTCGGGGCACTGTGTGACGTCAATGGTGTCGTCGAACAGTACAATGGCAGCCTTGATCACCTTCCCGGTGGTTCGGGTATGACATTGTACTATTCTTGTGCCCTGGTGATAGCATCTCCCAGTCCGCCGATATAGGGCTCCTGGACTATGGCGAACGTTATTTTCCGCCTAGCTGCCTCGATGATTAATTCGGCCGTGGCGAGTTCACTCCTTGAAGGTTTGCTTGGACCGCGTGATACCAGTGGTTACTGATGACATTTGGGTGCCACCCCTTGGACGCCCATAGCGTAACGCATCGGTCATAGGGTCTCCCACCTCTTTCTCACCCGGACCTCCATGCTAAATGTGTTGTGGTCCTTTTCTCCATCTTAGCCTTCGTGCAATTCCGGCAGCTCGGTACTTCTCCGGAGAGCCAGGCAGTGCGCTCCGTTCTGAGATTGTGGGCCCCCGCAGTGGCTACAGACATCTGCGGTTTCAGTCATAATTTCTTGCTGTGCCCATACCCCAAACATCTGGAGCATTGTATCAGCGGGATTGATCAGCCCTCTTTAGCATCTTCTGCAAGTCCGCATTAACCACCCTGCCTCCGTTAGGCGGTTCCACAGTCGAGGTGAGACTTTCATCACTATATGTGCTTTGGCGGTTGGTTTCCTGATGCTGCAATAGCGGCCTCCTGGCTGGGTCTTCCCCGATGACATCCTGAAAAAGATGTTTGTTCTGAGCCTTGATAGCTTTTACTACGTCCTCATCGGTGTTATACTGCGCTGACGTCCTTCAATTATCTGTGGATCTTTATTTTTGACGTCATCAACATTCAAAATTACCTGCTTTCTTTATTCTGTCTTTCCTCTGTTTACTCTTGCATCCCACTATCGCGCCGCCAGCACAGCACCGCGCATCATTCTAAGGCCTGCGCTTCTAGCATTTATTGCCTTTCTTATTTTGTTTTATCACCTGATCTCCTGTTTCTCTTTCATCCGTAGATGTAATCGCCACGGAGTGCATGGCCATGTTCTCTGCTGGTATGCATCATGAATCTGGCCGCAACATTTGCGTAGGATACTTTATCTTCCCTAATTTCTTGCCTCTTTAACTGCTCCTTTAGTTTTTCCATTTCTTTTTGTTTTCTTCTAGAAGTTTTCCATGTTCCTCTAACTTTCTTAAAATGTGTTTTCTACTTCTTCTTTTCTTGTCTCGTGACCCTGTTCCGGTTCTATCGCCTTCTTCTCATATCTATTGTCTGTCTCACGGATATCTCTCAGTTGGATTAGGTTAGGTTAGGTTAGGTTAGGTTGGTTCCCCGACCCCCGAAGTTCTCTTTGTCGTAGCGGGGGCTTAGTAACGCCGTGGCTTAGTCACCACGGTGACTAAGAGAACTCAAATGGCCGGCCTAAGGCGCTCTGGGAGGCCGGCCAGAATAACCGCTCAGGTGAGCTCTTTATGAGTTAACCTCGGATGCGTGTCGGTGGACTGCTGGGGGTGGAAGTGGCGGAGCGGGCCGCCTTCCCACCCTCAGTAGCCGAGGCGGAGTCGCGGAGGAGAGTCGGTGTTACGTTGCCGCTCTCCCTATCCTCCGCGACTCAACGAATGTCGCACCGCAGCGATGCGGCTGTGGTGGGGCCGCGGGGAAGAGGTGTCGGTGTTTCGTTGCCGCTCTCCTGTCCTCCGCGGCCGAACATCGGTCGGCGGTAGACGTGAACTGGAATCCACCGCAGGGGCTGGGTTGGCTTAGTGCTTTCCTGGCCCCATGGCCTCTGGGGGCGGACTCGGGGAGTCCGTTTCCCACCTACAGAGGAGGCCGAGATGGAAGGCGCGTCCGTGTTCGGCGCGCCTTGCAGGAGAGGTGGAGAGGGGATGTCCTCCCCGAAGGAGGACCGGCAGCAGCCAGCGCGAGCAGGGTCGCGGAGGTGTGCGAAAGCGTTCCGTGGCCCCGCCATACGCGACGAAGGTGGAACACCATGGGGTTTTAGTCGGTGCGAAACTGACATGATGGACCCCACCAATTCTTGCCCCCTGCAGGGTGGGTATGGTGTTACTCTCAAGCAAAAGGTTCCCCCCGAAGGGCCCCGCTTTGTCGTAGCGGGGGCTTAGTAACCGTGGTGTGGAGTTAACCACGGTGAAGCTAAGAAGGAACAAATGGCCGGCCTAAGGCGTTTAAAGGCCAGCCCGGGAATTCCTTTCGGGCAGAGTTAGAGTTGAGCTCGCCCCGGATGCGTGTCGGTGGGCTGCGGGGAGTGGATGGACGGGCGAGGCCGTCCTCCGCACCATCCGCAGCCGAGGCGGAGTCGGGGAATGGGGTGGCGGTGCGGGGACTGGTAGCACCAGTACCGCCGTGTCTTTACCCTCCCGCATCCGAGACGGAGTCGCGGAGGGAGGGCAGTGTATCTCCCTATCCTCCGCGACTCAAGCGGGGGTCGCACCGCTGATGCGGCCGTGGTGGGGCCGCGGGTTCAGTGGAGTGTGGTTGATCCTGCCGCTCTCCTGTCCTCCGCGGCCGAACATTGGTTGGCGGCAGACTATCTGAATCCGCCGCAGGGGCTGGGTTGGCTTAGTGCTTTCCTGGCCCCATGGCCTCTGGGGGCGGACTCGGGGAGTCCGCTTCCCACCTACAGAGGAGGCCGAGATGGAAGGCGCGTCCGTGTTCCGGCGCGCCCTGCCTGAAGGTGGAGAGGGGATGTCCTCCCCGGAGGAGGAGCCGGCGCGTAGCGCAAAGGCGAAAGGGTCGCCGGAGGTGTGCGAAAGCGTTCCGTGGCCCCGCCATACGCGACGAAGGTGGAACACCATGGGGTTTTAGTCGGTGCGAGTCCGACGCAACCCTGCCTTGCAGAGATGGTGTCGTAGGCATTTCCCCATGTAAAAAAAAAAGGTTAGGTTAGGTTGGGTTGGGTTCCCCGAAGGGTTCTCGCTTTGTCGTAGCAGGAGACGTACTCAAGTAGCGGTCACCCACGGTGAAGCTAAGAAGGAACAAATGGCCGGCCTAAGGCGCTCTGAGGCCAGCCGAGGTGCTCCGCTCGGGTGGGCTCTTTGTGGGCTAACCTCGGATGCGTGTCGGTGGACTGCTGGGGGTGGAAGTGGCGGAGCGAGGCCGTCCTCCGCACCATCCGCAGCCGAGGCGGAGTCGCGGAGGGAGAGGAGTGTCGGTGTTTCGTTGCCGCTCTCCCTATCCTCCGCGACTCAAGCGGGGGTCGCACCGCGTGATGCGGCTGTGGTGGGGCCGCGGGGAAGAAGAGTGTCGGTGTTTCGTTGCCGCTCTCCTGTCCTCCGCGGCCGAACATCGGTCGGCGGTGGAGCCGCAGACCAGATCCACCGCAGGGGCTGGGTTGGCTTAGTGCTTTCCTGGCCCCATGGCCTCTGGGGGCGGACTCGGGGAGTCCGTTTCCCACCTACAGAGGAGGCCGAGATGGAAGGCGCGTCCGCGTGTTCGCACTCGGTGGAGAGGAGATGTCACTCCCCGGAGAAGCCGGTTTGCCGGCAGCAGGCAAAGGTCGCGGAGGTGTGCGAAAGCGTTCCCGTGGCTCCGCCATACGCGACGAAGGTGGAACACCATGGGGTTTTAGTCGGTGCGAGTCCGACATAACCCATCGCGCCTGCCCCCGCAAGAGTGGGTATCGTAGGCATTTCCCCATGTAAAAAAAAAAGGACAGGTTAGGTTAGGTTAGGTTAGGTTAGGTTAGGTTAGAGTTAGGTTAGGTTTTTTGCGCCACGTTTTGGGGCCTCGCCGGCCCTGCTGATGTTAATCATTCAGCAATTTTATTTCAATGGGATGAACTCTGGAAAATAAGTTTTTTCAGTGGGTTTTGGTATTATTATTATGATTTTTTTTTTTTTTTTTTTTTTTTTTTTTCCTCTTCGGCTCGGCTTACAATATTTTTAATTGAGTTACATTGTAGGTAACATAAGATACATTAATTACATAAAACAAGATTGAATGGCTTGAAGTGAATTGCAAATTAGTACATATAATAGATAAATTTGATCTTTGGATTTTCGTGTCTGTCTGTTCCTCGCAGGAACAGACAGCAATACTGAATCATTACAAACATTAGATTGCATTTACAATGTGATATGCATTATTAATTATATATATTAAAATATGAGATTTATTATTTAATTGCTTATTTTATGAATTATTATATTTAATTTATAATCATAAGTTCTTGATACATGCGTAAATCTTATATTTATTAATAGTTATGTCAAGTTGATATAATTTGTTATAATGAATGATGGTATAAGAATAATAATGTTTGCGGTTTTAAATTAGAATTGAATGTATGTGATAGTTAGGACGATTTTACTCTAATTTGTCGATATATAGGATTTCTTTAGGTTGCGATGAATGGTGCCCTCGCCGCCAAGCGCATGATTTTTGACAGTAGTCAAAGAATGTGTCCCTGCATTCGTCGCTCTGCACGATCCCGCAATGTCATCCTGGTGATTGTCCGATCCATTTTGTGTTCGCAATTATGGCGATGTAGAGCGAATCTAGGGCCTCTACAAGTATGTGTTCGATGGTTTCCTAAACTCGTATTATTGCATGCACAAAATGGATCGGAAGCAATTCCAAATTTGTGCAAATAGTACTTTATTCCTTATGTCCGGTCAGATACTGGGATCGGACATTGGAGTGATCAACGCCCCTGAGGATTTTGTGTGCTGTTTTAATGTCCTTAAAACGTTTTATGGAACCTGTAGGGGTATATTTATTATAGCGGTCTTGCCAGATGATAATTGTGTCTTCCCGGTATGACTGCTGCGAAAGGTGAAACTATCGTATGTGGGGACTCTTTTGATTTTGTCGCCGCTTTCTTTGCGAGTTCATCCGCTCTTTCGTTTTTAGATTCCTGGGAAGCCAGAGTGTGCCTTAATCCAGGCCAGGTTTATGTTACGACCCTTGCTTTCCATCGCTTTTATGAGTTTTCGCGATTCGGCTGCCAGAGTTGAGGACGCCGGGTTACACACGCTCTGAATAGCCGACTTGGAGTCGCTCAGGAGGGTGACTTGGGTGGTTGTCTTTAGTCTTCCTGCGGTGACCTCGAGCGCCCTTCTGATGTATAGTTCCGCTTGATATACGCTACAATAACTCTCCAGTCCCAGGCGTCGTTTTAAATATTTCCTGTCTCCTGCCCAGATGGAGACCGCCGCCCCGACCTTTCCGTCCAACTTGCTTCCATCAGTGTAGACAAGGGTTTGATCCCGGTGTAAGCTTTTAGATCGTCCATGGTACTAACTATGGTTTAAACGTCTTTCGGCGTGCCGGGTGAGGAAGTTGCGAAGGACTTCTCCTTCGTTCCAGTCCTCTTCCTGGGAAACCTGGGAGCTGTTTTCCTCTTTTTATTTCGTAAATTTCCTGTTGTTCCCTGGCTCTGAGGTCTAGCGGCAAAATGTCTGCCAGAACCGCCGATGCTATGGTAGATGTTGTCCTATGGGCTTTTGCAATGCGTATTGCAGAAGCACCTGGTGATGTTGTCAAGCAGTCGGCAGGTCTGTTTCTATCCTTTGCCTCAGCCCAGACATTAGCCGCGTACAGGATGGTAGGTTCTACGACCGTTGCATATAAAGTTCGGAGGATGCAGCTGTTGAGCCCCAACCTGCGCTCGCCGCCTTAAGAGACAGATTTGTATATGTTAACTGCCTTTTTGTGCCTGTCAGAGATGTGCTCGCCAAAGTTCAAGTTTGAGTCTATGGTGAGACCCAGAACTTTCAGGCTACCAGTAAGAGGAATCTCGGTTCCCTGGAATACCACCTTTGGCTTTTGGTATTTGAGTCGTTTGGTGACGAGAATTGCTTGGGTCTTATGGGCGGCAAAGCGCATTTTGTGGGCCTTGCCCCAGTTGGATATAGCTGCGAAGGCCTCTGAGAGGACCGACTCAAGTCTCTCCGTGCTGTTCTCCGCCGCGACGATTAATATGTCATCAGCGAAGGCCTGCACGTGTGCCCTGAGGTTTTCCGACTCCTGCAGCAGTGGGTCAAGCTGTACATTCCAGAGGATCGGTCCGCAGGTGGATCCTTGGATACAACCCTTGTTGGTTTTCTTGTGGGCTCGGGCTCCCGCGTATCGCAACTCTACTGTTCGGTCTGAGAGATAGCTGCGCACCAGTCCAAGGGTTTCAGGGTCAATATTTCTGTTGGCAAGTTGGTTGAAGATGGTCGGCCACCATGCGTTGTCGAACGCTCCCTCGATGTCTAGAGACACGACCGCGATCAATTTGTGATGCCTGAGGCCCGCCTTGATCACGGTCATGGCATCGTAGAGAGCGTCCTCCGTGCTTCTCTGGCCGGATACACATATTGCCTTGGGCTGAGTGCGCAGCTATTCTCGAGTGTC
The DNA here is from genome assembly GCA_029286865.1 of Teinopalpus imperialis. Taxonomy (NCBI): domain Eukaryota; kingdom Metazoa; phylum Arthropoda; class Insecta; order Lepidoptera; family Papilionidae; genus Teinopalpus; species Teinopalpus imperialis. The sequence goes on from JAGSMU010000286.1 coordinate 39,124, forward strand.
CATACAACTCTGTTAGTAAACAACTTTTCGAGGACCTTTCCCAAGACCGGGAGTAAGCCGATTGGTCTGAAAGATTTCGGAGTGGAATAATCCGTTTTTCCTGGTTTTGGGATTACTTTTATGATTGCTTTTTTCCACGATCTTGGGAAGCACCCTATTCTTAGGCAGGCATTATACATTGCCACCATGATTCCTGCTTCAGCCCAGAAGAAGTTCATGCAGACGTCCGATGTGAATCCGTCCTCTCCTGGTGCCTTTTCGGGTTCATGTTTGCAAATTGCGCTTAGGACTACTCGCTTTTGAAAGGTTCGGTGTTATTCCCGGATTGCAAGGAGATTGTCCTGAATCTCATCGGATTTAGCCCTAGCGGCTGTGTGATCAGGTTCGTCGGTTTCCTTGAGGTCTACTGGGAAAAAAGTGTCTACGAGGAGACGGCCGAGCCCTCTGGTGAAAAGGAAACATGTTGCCTGTTTGGGGGTCGTTGAGTAGCTCGTCGTCTTTTTTTCCCCGCTGATTTTGAGCACTCGGTAGACTCGCTCCCACATACTCTCTCTTTTCACAACTTGCACAGAATTCTTCCAGCTCTCCGTGATTGCCGATTGTATTTGCAGTTTGTATGCTTCTTTGGCAGGGTGCTCAGCAGTACGAAGGGTTTTCTGCGCGTGTTTGCGCCGCTGATCCTCCTCCGTAGTCTGATCACTATCCTCTTTTGGTTGGCTAAGTCACGATTCCACCAGTGCGATTTGGTTCGTGAGTTTTCTTGGATCCTGGGAATGGATGCTTCGCAGGAAGAGACCGATAGCTTCGGTAACTTGTGTCACAGCGGCTTCCAGTTGATCCTCCGGGTTATGCTGTCGATATGGTTTTCTGTTGTGCCTCTGCCTCTCAGTTCTCCGGACAGGGTCTGTCTGAATTTGTTCCAGTTAGCCCGCTTGAGTATTATATATGTATCGCTTGTTGTGGGTTTGGGTTTACTTGAGGAATTTCGGTGTAGTGCCAGTTGGAAGCTTATTGGACGGTGATCGGAAAGACAGCCTAGATCGGGTCGACTCGCCAGTGAAGTGTGTTAGGAAGCAGGTCAGCTGACACCGCGGTAACGTCCACGTTACTGGAATATGTTTTGCCCCGCGTATTATGTGAAAGGTGGGTGTAGAGCCTTTGTTGAGGACTGAGAGTCCCCTGTGGCCGCAGAAGTTCTACAGTATTTCCCCTCGAGGAGTCTTCGATGGGCTGCCCCACCAGGGACTCTTGGCGTTTAGGTCTCCTGCCAATATTAGCGTTTTCGTTTCAAGTTTATCGATGCATTGATTAAGGGTGCGTATGTCTTCCTCGATGTCTTTATTCCCCTCGAGGTAGGCGTTAATCACTCCAATGTCGGTGTTATGGATATGTAATTTGGTGGCGACTATGTTACTAGTTATTATAGTTTGATTGCGCGTGGTTTGGATGGATCTGTGCAGAACAACGACTGCTGATTTAACGGGTCCCGGGCCCATAGAATTTTGTATAACGTTGGCGGCGCAGGACAGACGGCCCTTGTTCCCTACGTAGGGTTCCTGAAGTAGTAGTATCGCTACGTTGTCTCTGGATGCTGTCGCTATGAGGTCTTTCGTGGCTGCAAAGCCCCTGCCTAGGTTTGCTTGAATGATTCTTAGGTGTGTCTGCGTGTTTCCGGTATCGTTGCCTTTAGCAGTACTGCACTCTGGACCGTGCCAAGCGGTCCCACTTCCTCCAGTGGTCGCACTCGCTGCTGTATGCTGGATGTATTGTGACGGTGGTTCGCCCTGAGTTAGTGCAGTTTACGCACCTGGGGGGTTGTGAGCGCTTTGAACAGTCTCTCGTGTCGTGGGTTCCAGAGCAGTACCCACACACAATTTGAAAACTGGCAGAGTTCGTTACTAAATGGCCGAATCCCATGCACTTAAAGCATTGTACGATAGGAGACTGGTCGACAGCAGTGATCATTTGATACCCTACTCGGATCCTGTTGTTTATCAACACTTTCCATAGTTTGGGGTCCGTCTCCAGAACTGCGTTTGTGAGAGTGTCATTACGGCCTTTAGTGCGCCTTAACACTCTCATTGCTCTATTTTCTGCCGGTACCTCTTTCAGGAGGTTGGTGTTCTGCCTTAGGATGGTGTCGGTGAGCTGCGAGTCGCTCAAGTCCTTGATTAATCCTGTTAGTCTAATCTGGGGGGGTTTGTTCTTCAGGGGTCTTGCTGAGAGTGTCTGGTCGGATTGCGTGAGGGCGTCGCTAAAGGATCTTCGTTCCTCAGCCGTCTCGCAGCTTACTATGACCCGCTGGTCTCTTGCCTTTCGAATCCCCGTGACGCCTATGCCTCTGTCGACAACGTCGACCCCTGTCTTTATCCTCCTCACAATGTCCTCGCTGGAGTGGCGAGGATCTATAGATTCGACTAAAGGTTATATCTCGGCGACGGTGGCTCGATGGATTTTCGTTGTTCGGAGTTATTTGGCTTGGTTCGTTTGCGATCTACCAGCTGCCATGGGTTTCCTCCTTCTTCTGTGTCCCTGTCTGTAGCTGCTTCTACAGCTGATTTAATTCAGCGATTAAGTCCGTCAGCTGCTGCCTGGTTTCCGACAGTGCGATTTCGATACCAACTCCATTTATTTAGATTTGGCGCTAGGCACTGCAGGTCCTTGAGATCGTCCATGTCCTTCTTAGCTTCTCTCAGACTGCTAAGTAATGGCGAGGGAGTCTCGCAGGTCATTCTGTAACTCTGCCCTGGTGAGAGTGGGGCTTTGTGATGCAGCGGTTTTTGCCTCATGCGTCTCTAGTAGGCCTCTGATATCTTTCATCTCTTTTCGCATTTCGTTTAGAGCTGGTTCGAGATTGTGCAGTGTGTCATTGCGTGTTGGGGATTCCGTTCTGAGGTTTACACTTTTTATGTTTCCATCCTCGTGCCATCGTTGAAGATCAGCTCGGATTCCTCGAAGCTGTTCCTCAACAGTGCTCATTTTCCTACTAAGTGCCTCCAGTTGTTCGTTATATTGTGCCTTGTGTGCTTTGCTTCCTGATTTTTCGTCCCTTGAGAGCGCTGACATTGAGCGGGAGGATAGATCTTTAAGGTCCTTGTATATAACTGCGATATTCTTGATAGGATCGTCCAGCTCGAAGTTAAGCCATGCTTTTATGTCTTCTGCGATCCTGTGGGTGCTTGACATTGTTTCCTGCGCAGTCTTAAGTCTGCTTATGCTCTCTACCTGCAGTTCTTTGATAGCCCTAGTGTGCGCTCTCTCGCAGCGTATCAGTTCCTTGGCCGCTCTGGTGCGTTCCTGCTCGAGTGCCACCCTATGTCTGGATCTGGAATCTGAGAGAGATAGTGTGATTTCTGAGCTTGTAGGCACTCGTGAACTTCGGCCTTATTTTCGCGCTTCATGTTTCCGGCCTTCTCAAGAGCTTCTTTTCCAGCTTGTAGTAGCTCATTGGCGCGAATTGTGGCCAGGTCCATAGAGACGCCGGTCCGCTTTCCAGATGGGGGTAGAATGCTCATTCTGCCGCTTACTATGCTGTCTGCGTCGGACCATTCATCCTCAGTTCTGTTTTCCACAGGTGTTCCTTCTAGCTCGGGTCCCTGAGATCTACTTGCCTCCGAGTTCGAGCCTTCAGCTGGGGTGAGGTACTCCGATTGCGTTCCTATTTCTTGAGCTCCCCTCATGATGGCGGTCTTCCGGAGAGATGAGCCATCCTGTAATGAAGCGGGGGCCTTCCTTTGCTTTGCTGGAGGGATGGCTTTGAGGGACGAAGCGCGTATCGCTGCTCTACTTTCAGACATCGTTTATTCTGTTTGTTTGAGGGGGATGTCTGATCAGAACCCCAAGAGTTCCACGAGAAGGCTTTTTGATCGTTTGTCCTTTCCCCGTAGAAAAGTTTTTATATATTAGAAAGATAAAAAAGTTTTCTTTGTTAAGAAAGCTTTTTATCGATCGTTGCACTGTTATGTTGCTTTGATTATCTTGCTATAACTTTTTAGCCCTTTGCTTTATTGTTCTGAGATTTTACATACACTTATTCTATTATATTATACAACTATTAACTACGATTTAGTCCTAGGTTTCCTAATAACAAGTCCCTTAAAGTAAGGTGCTAAGTTGAGCTCCTGTATTTATTAAATAGCAAAAGCGCTTGTGCTGCCTGCCCGGGACATCTAATCAGCACCTAAATAGTCCCACGAGGAGGGCCTTTAGCTATTTAACACTTCTGCATCTAAAAAGTTTAATAATTTTGAAAGATAAAAAAGTTTTCTTTGTTTGGTAACTTTTTTATCAATTCTGACACTGTTTAGGTACCCTGCTTGTCAGTCTATGTCCTATTTGTTTTTAGGTTTAGAGTTCTGAGTCTTTGCATGCACTTATTCTACTAATTTGTCCCTCTAATAACTATAACTTATCACTAGGTTCCCTACCAACTAGTCACTTAAACTTTGGTGCGAAGTTATATTTTTATGTTTAAAAAGTTACTAAAAGTGAAATTTTTCTTTTGTTGCAGATTTGCGTCTTGCCCTGGGCTAGTGGAGCATCAGATATTGCAGACGCGCATCCGTTAGCACTCTTTTCGATCTCCAGATTCAGATATTGGACTAGAAATCTCACTTTTAAGGATGGTAAAATTTTTGCAATTTCTTAGCCGTCTACCCGAGTTCTGTGAGGAGCTAGCTTCACCAGTTAATGTTTAATGTCACTTTTTTGACCAGCACAATACTTTAAGTCAAGATTTATTTCAAATGGTACACACACAAAAAAGTCGAAAATAGGTTTCAAATTACGTAAAACACGTGGCCTTTTTTCGACTTGTCCCACTATAACGCTTATAACTTTTTAACTATAACACCGATTATTCTGAAATTTTGCAGGATTATTATCGATGATATTGTCGATATATTTAATTAATAAAATAACTAGGTTGTCGATTTAGTTTTTCTTCGGGGGTGTCCCGAAGTTGACGTTCGCACTCACCCGACGTAAAATGTCTATCAATTCTACAATTTTTGCGTCCCGATGTTCTTTTTTGGTTCTAGGGAGAGCTGGAGAGGGGCACTTTCAGCAACAATGCTCAAAACCATCCGCGAAGTCCCGGATTCGAAGATGACCCCGCCCTGAATTTTCTTCTTTCCTTTATATCTTCTTTTCCCTTTGCAGGAAAAATCCAATATTTGGCACGAAGTAGCGCCTTGATGCCCTCTACGTGAACAACAAAAAACGCAGGGGGGTTCAGGCGACTAAACTCACAGCGTTTGCACTTTTATGTTCCAGACCCGAGGTAAGTTGTATTTTTATTAGTGTTTTATGTCCGTTTTTAAATGTTTATTTCAGATTTCGGTAAAACAAATTAGACTACACTGTTCTACGCGTTTGTCCGCATCTTTTGGTATGTAACACGATTAAATTCGTTCACTTTGATTATTTTTACTATTTTAAAGCGCGGAGCGATTTTAAAAACGATGCGCACGGCTCGAGCGTCAGCGGAAGACTCGGTTAGGTTAGGTTAGGTTAGGTTAGGTTAGGTTAGGTTAGGTTAGGTTCCCCCCCGAAGTCCGCTTCCCACCTACAGAGGAGGCCGAGATGGAAGGCGCGTCCGTGTTCCGGCGCGCCTTGCCTGAGAGGGGTGGAGAGGGAGATGTCCTCCCCCGGAGAAGGGGCCGTCTGGTCGGCCGGCGCAGGCGGGGTCGCGGATGTGTGCGAAAGCGTTCCCGTGACCCCGCCATACGCGACGATGGAGGAACACCATGGGGTTTTAGTCGGTGCGAGTCCGACATAACCCATCCTTGCCCCACAGGCGTGGGTATGCGTAGGCATTTCCCATGTAAAAAAAGGTTCCCCGAAGGGTTCTCGCTTTGTCGTAGCGGGGCTTAGTAACCGTGGCTTGGTCACCCACGGTGAAGCTAAGAAGGAACCCAAATGGCCGGCCTAAGGCGCTCTGAAACCAGCCGAATTGAAACACCGCTCCGGGTGGGCTCTTTGTGAGCTAACCTCGGATGCGTGTCGGTGGACTACTGGGGTGGAAGTGGCGGAGCGAGGCCGTCTTCCCGCCCTCAGTAGCCGAGGCGGAGTCGCGGAGGGAGAGGAGTGTCGGTGTTTCGTTGCCGCTCTCCTATCCTCCGCGACTCAAGCGGGGTCGCACCGCATGATGCGGCTGTGGTGGGGCCGCGGGGAAGAGGAGTGTCGGTGTTGCGTTGCCGCTCTCCTGTCCTCCGCGGCCGAACATCGGTCGGCGGCGGAGCCTAACACCAGATCCGCCGCAGGGGGCTGGGAATTTCCTGGCCCCCATGGCCTCTGGGGGGCGGACTCGGGGGAGTCCGCTTCCCACCCACAGAGGAAGCCGAGTTGGAAGGCGCGTCTGTGTTCCGGCGCGCCTTGCCTGGAGGGGTGGAGAGGGAAATGTCCTCCCCCAGAGAAGGGGCCGCCTGGTCGGCCGGCACAGGTGGGTTCGCGGATGTGTGCGAAAGCGTTCCCGTGACCCCGCCATACGCGACGAAGGTGGAACACCATGGGGTTCTAGTGGGTGCGAGTCTGACATAACCCATCCTTTCCCCCGCACGGATGGGTATGCGTAGGCATTTCCCCATATAAAAAAAGGTTAGGTTAGGTTAGGTTCCCCGAAGGGTTCTCGCTTTGTCGTAGCGGGGGGCTTAGTAACCGTGGCTTGGTCACCCACGGTGAAGCTAAGAGGAACCCAAATGGCCGGCCTAAGGCGCTCTATGGCCGGCCCGAGGTAACCGCTCAGGTGGGCTCTTTGTGAGCTAACCTCGGATGCGTGTCGGTGGACTACTGGGGTGGAAGTGGCGGAGCGAGGCCGCCTTCCCCGCCCTCAGTAGCCGAGGCGGAGTCGCGGAGGGAGACGAGTGTCGGTGTTACGTTGCCGCTCTCCTATCCTCCGCGACTCAAGCGGGGTCGCACCGCATGATGCGGCTGTGGTGGGGCCGCGGGGAAGAGGAGTGTCGGTGTTTCGTTGCCGCTCTCCCTGTCCTCCGCAGCCGAACATCAGTCGGCAGTGGAGCCGCAGACCAGATCCGCCGCAGGGGCTGGATTGGCAGTGCTTTCCTGGCCCCCGCATGGCCTCTGGGGGAGCGGACTCGGGGGTCCGTTTCTCGCACGCACTTACAGAGGCCGAGATGGAAGGCGCGTCCGTGTTCCGGCGCGCCCTGCCAGGAGGGTGGAGAGGAGATGTCCTCCCCGGAGAAGGGGCCGTCTGGTCGGCCGGCGCAGGCGGGTCGCTGATGTGTGCGAAAGCGTTCCCGTGACCCACCATACGCGACGCCACCATGGGGTTTTAGTCGGTTCGAGTCCGACATAACCCATCCTTGCCCCCGCAAGGGTGGGTATGCGTATGCAATTCTCCATGTAAAAAAAAAAGGTTAGGTTAGGTTCCCCGATGGGTTCCCGCTTTGTCGTAGCGGGGGGCTTATTAACCAAATGGTGTGGAAGTTAACCACGGTGAAGCTAAGAGGAACCCAAATGGCCGGCCTAAGGCGTTTAAAGGCCAGCCCGAGATATCCGGGCGAGTTAGAGTTGAGCTCGCCCGGATGCGTGTCGGTGGGCTGCGGGTGCGGATGGACGGGTGGACGTCGCCGCCATCCGCAGCTCAGGCGGAATCGGGGAATGGGGTGGCGGTGCGAGGACTGTTAGCACCGGTACCGCGCATCGTCGCCCACCCTCCGCATCCGAGACGGAGTCGCGGAGGGAGGGTAGTGTATCTCCTATCCTCCGCGACTCAAGCGGGGTCGCACCGCTGATGCGGCCGTGGTGGGGCCGTGGGTTCAGTGGAGTGTGGTTGATCCTGCCGCTCTCCTGTCCTCCGCGGCCGAACATTGGTCGGCGGCGGAATAACCAGATCCGCCGCAGGGGCTGGGACTTTCCTGGCCCCATGGCCTCTGGGGGCGGACTCGGGGAGTCCGTTTCCCACCTAAAGAGGCCGAGATGGAAGGCGCGTCCGTGTTCCGGCGCGCCCTGCCAGGAGGGGTGGAGAGGAGATGTCCTCCCCGGAGAAGGGGCCGTCTGGTCGGCCGGCGCAGGCGGGTCGCGGATGTGTGCGAAAGCGTTCCCGTGACCCCGCCATACGCGACGAAGGTGGAACACCATGGGGTTTTAGTCGGTGCGAGTCCGACATAACCCATCCTTGCCCCCGCAGGTGGGTATGCGTAGGCATTTCCCCATGTAAAAAGGTTAGGTTGATTTAGGTTAGGTTAGGTTGGGATTGAACTTTTTCTTAATCTTATGTTTAATCATATTGGAACAATTTTTAATTCTAATTGGATAATATGTTTATATATGGTATTAGCTATTTGTTTCGCTTGTTTGGGAGTATGTTTCCTGGCAGAACGCTATTTGATACGTTTCTGCCACAGTTTACTATATCCCCATATATTCCACCGGGGATTTTACTTTCCCCGATGGCCGTTTATTGACTAATTTTACACGTATATAATAAGAGTTTGCTTTACAATGATTACATAAAATAATATCTTAACTATTGATTCTTTGAGACGTAGGGTGTACAACTGCTAATGGATACAGGTTGTACTACCTAGTCTCATACCCAACTAAACCATACAGAAGTACTGTACAGTTAAGAATTAATTATATAATAAGCAGGTATATATAATTTATGTCCCGAATAAAGAAACTAATGTAACGCTTAATTGAGGAATACGACTTCCTGTGCCGACCCGCATTTCCCGAAGTCTCGAGTCTCGAGGCGCTCGACTAAATAATCTTATAACTAACACAGAGAGTTTCATATCTTAAATATTGATTACATTTACAAATATTAAATCAAATATTTTAACCTATTCTTACACTATAATTTTACATAGAAAGAATGATTTTACATGAAAGATGTATACACGCAACGAATAATATAAAACAATACTCCTAATACAAAAAATTAAACGCACACATGCAAGCGCTTCACAGTGGCTAAAAATAGACCCGGCGTGACAAGGCCACGCTTTCTCCGCCGCCGGCGCACGCTCGGGGAGCGAGGTGCGGCGCGGGGGGGCGGTGCGCTGTCGGTTTGTGGGAACAAAAATTTAAATAATTTTAAAGAATCGACAGATAGCTCGAGGCTATTGCAAGACCACTTATATACTCATGGTGCCATAATTCGGTGCGATGCACCGTTCGCAATCCGGGAAGGGCGTCGGCATGTGCTTAAACACAATTAACAATTAATTAATTGCGGTATTTATAGAGCTGGCTTAATACAAATTAGTAAATGAAAAATAGCATGATCGCAATGATAAACATGAGTATATGACAGCGTTATATGGAGCAAAGAACAATCAATTTTATATACAGGTATCTCTTCTATATTAATGCTAATTTCTTAGAGCTAGAACTATTTTTAGGATTATGAGGAAGAACTACAAAGATAATAAATGCGTTAGTGGGGAAACAATAGACCCGCGTCGCCGCATCTAAAATAGACACCGCTTGAGGCCCCGGTCCCTTCGCGGAATGCGCGGGGAGCAGAGACCAGGTACCTGAAGTTACAGCGCTGTCGGTTGTCAGAGGTGAATTTTGGCTATTTGATAAATGCGATGAACAGTTTAAATCATGCCACAGCCCTCCCCGAGCAGCGTGCTCGCAGTTAAATACGGACATCGTTCACTTGGAAATGTTGGCGGCATGTGCTATATCTTAAACACGAGTTTGACATAATTAAATAATTGAGGTATTTGCAAAGCTGGCCTACTACAATTTAATAAATGATAAAATAGAAAAAGAAAATATAATAGAAACAACGTCATATATTTGTGTAATAGAAACATAAATACATGACGACATGATATACTGTAAAAAGAACAATTATTTATTTATATACAAGTACCTATTCTAAATAAGTGTTAATTACTTAAAGCTAGAACTATCTTAGAATTTTGTAAAGAAATGACAAAAAGAAATAAAAAAAAAAACTACGAAACATTAACAATCGAACTGCGTCGCCACATCTAAAAATAGACAACGCTTGAGGCCCCGATCCCTTCGCGGCGGGCGAGGAGCAAGGCGAAGACAGGGAAACACAGCGCGCCGTCAGTTTAATGAGTAAGAATGTAAACAAATTAAGACGGAGCGATTAAAAGTTTAAACTATGCCGTGGCCGATCCCGCATGCTCAGCGGTGCTCGCAGACAGATACGATGCACCGTTCGCAACCCGGGAAGGGCGGCGGCACGTACTTAGGCACAAATTTGTCGTATTTAATTGACTAAGGTATTTCCAAAGCTGGTCTACTATAATTTAATGAATGATAGATAGCATGATCGTGAAAATAAATATAAATATATGATAACATTATATATTGCGAAAAGAGCAATAACAATTATTTTGTATACAAGTATCTGTACTATTTTAGTAGTAAATTCTTAAAGCTAGACTTATCTTAGGAAGTTGAAAAATAATTACAAAAAGAAAGAAATTATTACTACGATAACATAAACAATTGCACCGCGTCGCCGCATCTAAAAATAGACACCGCTTGAGGCCCCGGTCCCTTCGCGGAATGCGCGGGGAGCGGGGCGGGGCGGGGGCGACGCAGCGCGCCGTCGGTTGTGAGAGTAAGAATGTAAATAATTAAAAATTTTAAACGATGCCGTGGCCGCTCCCGCGTGCTCAGCGGTGCTCGCCGTCAGATACGGTGCACCGTTCGCATCCCGGGAAGGGCGGCGGCACGTGCATGACACAAATTTAACATGATTAATCTATTGAGGCAATTTAATGATTGGTGAATGATATGACACGTAAATATAAAAATAGTATATGACAGTATATTAAAATGGTAATAAATTAAGAATTAAAGAAATAGAAAAACAGCTCCAATCGTCGCTGACCGTGAGAGAGGAGGAGCTACGCTCCGCTCAGTCTACTCTGTTGTCGACTCTCTCTCTCATGGCTCGCAAGCGTGGAGCAGGACATTGAGTTCGCGGTGTGTTTAATGTCATTTTTGTTTTAAATTTATCATTATGCGCAACACAATTAAAACACTTCGCTGAGTTTGGAGCGTCTTTGCTTGGGCACTCAGCAACTTGATGTTCAGTGCTAGCACAGTGGGAGCAAGGGCTCACGGTCGCTGTGCAGTGGGAACGCATATGCCCGAATTGCAGGCATTTATGGCACTGGAGGAATGGAGAGAAGCTGGCAACGTGGATCTTCTGATGGTCTACGGCAATCCTTGCCATATCCACCATTTTTCTGTACACCTTCGGTTCCGCTAACAGAACTGCGTTGTATAAATTCTGGTTTTTATTATTGCGCTTGAATCGTAATTTTAAATTTTCAGGTTCGCTGCCGATTATCTCTATGATTTGGTGGCTGTACCTTGATTATAGCGACGAGTTCTTCCGCAGGAGTGTCTTTTGAGATGCCTTTCATTATTATCATGGGCCTAAGTCTGCGGACAGGTTCAGCCTTAATCTCTGATCGTGTTTTAATCTCTGCAACGTCATCCCGCTGGGTCGTGGTATCAAATTCGATACGCAGTTTGTTGTTCGACACAGCTTGGATGCGATGCCAGTGCGATATGATGATTCGCGGTACGTGATGCTTTTCTTGAAAGCTTGAATCACCTCTTGCCTGGTCTTAGTCTCCGCCACCGTACTCACGATGATGGCGGGCTTGGTCGCAGGTGGTGGTGCGGGCTGATGACCGAAGCTGTGGCGCCACCGCCCTGAGTCGCTGGAGTGCGGCCGGTCATTGCGGCCTGAGCGTATGACGTGGTCCGAGTCTGCTGGAGCTGCGCTGAAATCTGCCCCTTGAACTTACAGCCATCGTCACGCACACAGGCCACGATGTCAGCCTTTAGGTCGCTGTCGATGGGTGCGAGCGCGGGTGTGGTTGCTGCATCAGGAGTGATGCTAGCCAACTTATGGCCGCATCGACGAATCTCCGTCGCAGCCAAAGTAATGAGCCGCTTGTTGGCTGCCGTGACCGATTTACCCTCAGTCACGGCTTTGTTTATGCATTCGGTGAGTTTGTAGACGGCAGCAAAACGTGAAAATACCACATCGCAGACTTCCTCCACCCCGCCGGTAGGGCGAAGGGATTATCCCCGCTGCTGTCGTCTTACTCGACATCGCAAGCGATTACAACATAAATTTGCGGGGAAAGCGGCCTAATGTACAAAGTTTTATAATAAAAACTATTTTTTGTGTCCTCACTGCACTTTAAAACTAGAATTAAACACTAATATTAATAAACAAAAAAGTCTTAATAAGATTTAAAATTACGTAAACTGTAGGGTCCATTTAACGAAAAATAGTCTGTAACTTAAAACTATTGTTCAGAAAAATCTGAAATTTGATACACAGAATGATAGGTAGGTGTTCTATCAAAACACAAAAATAAAGGGGGTCATCGCGACAGATGGAGTGCCGCACGCGTTTGAAGTTTTTCAACTCCGCACAATTATTGTTTTAAAACAGTTTTGCCCCAAAATGGGTTTAAAAGTAAATAAATTGATGTCCGCTTCCTGTCTGGGTCCCCACTTACATCTTTTGATGCATAATACGACTATTTTCACAAAACTTTTCCCACTTTCGTGATTTTTAAACACGGAGCACTACAGTAACGCTGCGTACGGGTCGAGCACGAGCATAGAACTGGATTAGGTTAAGGTTAGGTTAAGGTTAGGTTAGGTTAAGGTTAGGTTAGGTTAGAGTTAGGTTAGGTTAGGTTAGAGTTAGGTTAGGTTAGGTTAGGTTAGGTTCCCCAGAGGAGTTCCCTTTAATAAGCGTAGCGACATAATAAGTAATTAGGTCTTTCCACGGTGACTAAGGAACCCAAATTATTAAGCCCGTATAAAACCTAAAATGGCCCGAAGAACGGGCTTCGTTACCCTGGATGCGTGTCGGTGGGCTGCGGGGTGCGGATGGACGGAGTGAGGCCGTCTTACGCACCATCCGCAGCCGAGGCGGAGTCGGGGAATGGGGTGGCAGTGCAGGGACTGTTAGCACCGGTACCGCGCATCGTCGCCCCACCCTCCGCATCTGAGACGGAGTCGCGGAGGGAGGGTAGTATATCTCCCTATCCTCCGCGACTCGGCGGGGTCGCACCGCTGATGCGGCCGTGGTGGGGAGCCGCGGGTTCCAGTGGAGTGTCGGTTGATCCTGCCGCTCTCCTGTCCTCCGCGGCCGAACATTGGTTGGCGGCGGAGCCTAACACCAGATCCGCCGCAGGGGGCTGGGACTTTCCTGGCTCCCGCATGGCCTCTGGGGGCGGACTCGGGGAGTCCGTTTCCACCTACAGAGGAGGCCGATGGAAGGCGCGTCCGTGTTCCGGCGCGCCTTGCAGGAGAGGGGTGGAGAGGGGATGTCCTCCCCGAAGGGAGGGAGCCAGCTTGCCAAACCCAGCTGAGCAGAGGTCGCGGAGGTGTGCGAAAGCGTTCCCGTAACCCCGCCATACGCGACGAAGGTGGAACACCATGGGGTTTTAGTCGGTACAAGTCCGGCCTGCCCTGCTACGAAAGTGGTACTCGTAGGCATTTCCCATGTAAAAAAAAAAAAAAAAAAAAAAAAGGTTAGGTTAGGTTAGGTTAGGTTAGGTTAGGTTAGGTTAGGTTAAGGTTAGGTTAGGTTAGGTTAGGTTAGGTTGGGGTGCCACGTCAGAAAACCTCCTCGAGGTGCCTGGTCGTTGAATTTCCCTTTGATACTGTGTATCCGGGGAAAGGCAACGCCGGGACGGTGCACCCTGGGCACTGGTGATGATACGTTGTTGCCAGTGGCGAATGTTCTGACAGGGGGATAGCTGCTCTGCGTGTCCCTCTGATAAGCGGAGGGCACAGCGGAGTGGCAGAGGTTGCGGGCTGCTCGCGTTTCCGTATCGGAGGAAAGGCAACCGACCGATAGTGCGCAGTAGAACTGGTGACGATACGTCGTTCTCAGTGTCAATGCGAGGGTGAGTTACATTTCCCTTGATCAAAGTATCCGGGGAAAGGCAACAAAATGAATTATTACGTGGGAACTGGTGTAGCGATGTGCGTTTAATACTCTGACAATGAGGGGACAGGCTCGGTGTGCGCTTTTACTGCCGCCGGGCACTCAATAAATCGAGCGTTGTGGGAGGTTGCATTTCTCCTTGATTTCTGTATCCGGGGAAAGGCAACAAATGATAGTGGGTATTAGGAACTGGTGACGATATATCGTTTCCAGTGCCTAATGCTCATAGTGGAGGGACGGGCTCGGTGTGCACTCACACTGCCGCCGGGCATTAAACCGTTCAAAACTGGGGAGTTACGTCGGCTCTCCCAGCGCGCCGTAACCCGCTGTACCTTCGTCAAAGACCCCAGTGTTGACGATAATGGGGTACGTCGAAGTGCAGCGGAGCGGAGGGCTTGCCTTAATTGGCCGGCCCGCGAGGAGTAAACCTCTATAAAATAATCAGACAGCGAAGTCTTGAAAACCTGTGGGTACCAGGCGACCCCACAGTATGTATGCCCTCGGAATGGCGTAACCCGGGGCCGACCTTATATTTCGTCCACAATCGTGGGAATAACTATGGAAAATTAAAACCAAAGGCATGACGGAAATGGACAGCGATGACGACACGAGTGACTCTATGCTCAGCGTGGAGTCATTCAACGAGCGGAGAACGTTAGGAAAACGTCCTTCTAAGGACGCAGTAATCAGCGGTGGTCCTCTAACAGGACATAATAGAGGAAGCAGCCAAGGCACAACATCTGCCAAAAGGGTGAGGACGGCCTCCGACAACGAGCGATTATGTGGGACTGGCCCAGGCCAAAATGGCGTTGGTGGAAGCCAGAAGGAGGAGGAGAGGTTGGAGGCGGAGGCGGACATCGCCGCGTCGTCTCGTCAGCTCCGTGCCGGCAGGATATCAACCCTGTCGGAGTCGTCGTCGAACGATGGCGACTTCGAGCCGGCATCGGAGCTACAAAAGAGATTGAGGACAGCGTCGGCGTCATCACCATGGTGGCCACAAGGTCTAAGAACCTGAAGGGCATCTGGGTGAAGGCGCTGAAGGAGGCTGCAGAGACCGTTAGTGAGACCACTAAGACTCTGCAGCGCCGCTGTACCTCAGAGGAAGACGACGAAGCTGCAGGCGGACAACGCTCGCCTCCAAGGCGAGGTGTCGGAGTTGAGAAAGGAGGTGGCATACCTGCGGATGCAGATGGACACGCGCCCAAGCCAACACATCGAGGAGCGGGGAAGGAGAACCGTGCGTTCGATCATTGATCAGGTAGGGTCAATGATCAGCGCCAGGTTCGCGGCGCTGGAGGATCGTCTCCTGCCCGAGAAGCGCCTTCGCCCTCCACTGGCGGCGGATAGGAGACCGGAGGCAGTGCCCAGTCCACGTCCTGCCCTGCACCTGCCCAGGCACCGGTTGTCGCAAAACCGCCTGTCAAGGCGGCTAGTGTTAAACCGGCTGTCGCTGCGGGTGCCGCTGCCAGAAGCACTCAAAGGAAAAGCGGAGCGGGCTCGAAAAGAGCAGCCAGAAGACGGCAGCTGAGGCCTCTCTGCCACCAGCACCACAGTCCACAGACGAACCGTGGACTGCGGTGGTGAAGGGGAGCTGAAAGCAGAGGGTAAGGAAGGTGATCAAGAGTATTGGCAAACCCGCAAAGAAGGCGGTGAAAATTGCCACCCCAAGATCCTCTGCTGTGGTGGTGACCCTGGAGCCGGAGGCTTCGGCGGCGGGCGTCACCTACATCGATGTTATTACCGAGGCGAAGGCGAAGATCAACCTCGCCTCCCTCGGTATAACCGAAATGGTTCCGTATCTGTGCCACGGGGGCTCGTATGTTCGAGATCCCTGGCGCAGACAACGACAAAAGGCGGACGCCCTCGCACAAAAAGCTGAGCGAGGTTATGCCCAGCGGCAGAGCAAGCGAGTGCGAATTATCGAACCGGCGAAGACAGCTGAGATCAAGGTCTCCGGTCACGGATGACTCTGCCACAGCAGAGGAAGTAGTGGCAGCTGTGACGAAGGCTGGCGGCTGTCCCAAGGACGCTGTGAAGTGCAGCGAGATCCTGCGGTATCCCGCAGGCCTTGGGATAGCCTGGGTCCGTTGCCCCGTAGCTGTCGCCAAAAGGTGGCGGCTGACGGCAACCTTGGTATCTGGGTGGCATCCGCGGTCAAGCTGGTGGAGCCCTCACCTCTGAGGTGCTTCCGATGCCTTGAAGCGGGTCATGTGAGGGCTCAGTGCGGCGCCGCAGTCGACCGGGGAGCTCTGCTTCCGCTGTGGTCAACCTGGCCACAAAGCGGCGCAGTGCTCCGCCGCCCGCGTTGTGCTGTGTGCGTCACCGCGAAGAAACCAGCGGACCACAGGATGGGAGGAAGGCCTGCTCTGCGCAATCAAAGAGCGGGAAAAGGCCGGTCCGCCCGTTGCCATCTCGGCAACCGACCAGCCAGCCGATGGAGGAGGAACCGTCCACGACCCAGGACCACTCCACAGCCGCCGCAGGGGACAAGGGAGAGCGTAGGCATACTCGATTCCCCTTACGACTCCGGAAGTGATGGACTCGGGGAAGTCTATCGCTCGTATGAGTCAACGAGGTGAGAGCGCGCCCGGTGCTCCCGCGCGCTCTCAACACCAGGGCCAAGTATGCCGAGGCCACACAACTGGCCGCCACCAGCTGTACGCGGAAGAATGCTCACAGCGTACCCGCATGCACAGCACTGGGTGGAACGATGGAACACCGTGGGGTTTAGTCGGTGCGAGTCCGACATAACCCGCCCTCGTCCCCGCAGGGGCGGTATGCGTGAGCATTTCCCCACGAAAAAAAAAAAAGGTTAGGTTAGGTTAGGTTAGGTTAGGTTAGGTTGGGGTGCCACGTCAGAAAACCTCCTCGAGGTGCCTGTCGTTGAATTTCCCTTTGATGCTGGCTGTCGGGAAAGGCAACGCCGGGACAATGCACCCTGGGCACTGGTGATGATACGTTGTTGCCAGTGGCGAATGTTCTGACAGGGGGGATATGGCTGCTCTGCGTGTCCCTCTGATAAGCGGAGGCACAGCGGAGTGGCAGGGGTTGCATTTCCTCTTGATTTCCATATCCGGAGGAAAGACAGCCGAACTATAATTGCGCATTGGGCACTGGTGACGATACGTCGTTCTCGGTGCCCAATGCGAGTGAAAGTTGCGGCTACTCCTTGATCAAAGTATCCGGGGAAAGGCAACAAAATGAGGGTATGCATTTGGAACTGGTGGCGATACGTCGTTGGCGGTGCCTAATGCTCACAGTCAATGGGGACGGGCTCGGTGTGCGCGCTTTTACTGCCGCCGGGCGCTCAACCAAATCGAGCGTTGTGGGAGGTTGCATTTCTCCTTGATTTCTGTATCCGGGGAAAGGCAGCAAATGATAAATGGTAGGAACTGGTGACGATATATCGTTTCCAGTGCCTAATGCTCATAGTGGTGGGACGGGTCCGGTGTGCACTCACACTGCCGCCGGGCATTCAACCGTCAAAACTGGGGAGTTACGTCGGCTCTCCCAGCGCGCCGTAACCCGCTGTACTTTCGTCAAAGACCCCAGTGTTGACGATAATGGGGTACGTCGAAGTGCAGTGGAGCGGAGGGCTTGCCTTAACTGGCCGGCCCGCGAGGAGTAAATCTCTATAAAAATCAGACAGCGAAGTCTTAAAACCTGTGGGTACCAGGCGACCCCACAGTATGTAGCCTTGTCACCGGAATAGGCGTCACCCGGGGACCGACCTTTACTTCGTCCTGTAATCGGTAGGAACAGATATGAGCAATTCAAAAAACAAAAACTTGAGGGTAGATAGTGACGACGACACGAGCGACTCTATGCTTAGCGTGGAGTCAATCGACGAGAGGAGGATAGTAGCAGGGAGGAAACGTCCTTCTAAGGACGCTGAGATTGATGATGGTTTGGCGATAGGCCAGGAGGGAAAGATCGGGAAGGGCATGATTGCGACTGCCAAGAGAGGTCGAGGGCGGCCTCCAACTACAGGCGAGTATGTGGGGCTTGCCCAGGCCAAAATGGCGTTGGTGGAGGCAAGGAGAGAGGAGGAGAGGTTGGAGGCGGAGGCAGAGATCGCCTCATCGTCTCGTCAGCTCCGCGCCGGCAGGAAGTCAACCCTGTCGGAGTCGTCGTCCAACGATGGCGACTTCGAGCCGGCATCGGAGCTGCAAAAGAGGATAGAGGACAGCGTCGGCGTCATCTCCATGGTGGCCACAAGGTCGAAAAACCTAAAGGGCATCTGGGTGAAGGCGCTGAAGGAGGCTGCAGAGAACGTAAGCGAGACCGCTAAGACTCTGCAGCAACGCTGTACCTCGGAAGAGACGAGGAAGCTGCAGGCGGACAACTCGACTCCAGAGCGAAGTATCAGGAATTGAGGAAGGAGGTGGCCTACTTGCGGATGCAAATTGACCGGCCCACCCAACAAGCCGAGGGAGCAGGAAAAGAGGAGTTAAGCGCGTTCGATCATTGACCAGGTGGGGTCAATGATCAACGCCAGGTTCGCCGCACTGGAGGACCGTCTCCTTCCGGAGAAGCGTCTTCGCCATCACTGGCGGCGGACAAGAGACCGGATGAGGTGCCCGGTCCACCGTCCAGCCTGCCTTCCAGGCGCAGCTCCTGCAAAGCCGCCTGTAAAGGCGCCCGTTGTGAAGCCGGCTATAGCGGGGTCTTCTGTGGCCCCGAAGCATCCCAAGGGAAGGTTGAGCAAGGCCGCGAAGGAGGCCAAAAAGACGGCAACTGAGTCCCTTCCTCTGCCACCGTTGCCGCAGTCCGTAGAAACCATGGACGACGGTGGTGAAGAAGGGCCAAAGAAGGTGGGAAACCGGTGAAGGGTCCCGGCATACCCGCACCGAGACCGGTCAAGATCGCGACTCCACGATCGTCCGCTGTGGTGGTTACACTGGAGCCGGAGGCTGCGGCAGCAGGCGTCACCTACATTGAGGTGATCACCGAGGCGAAGGCGAAAATAAACCTCGCCGCCCTTGGGATAACCGAGATGCGTTTTGCATCTGCGCCACAGGGGCTCGAATGTTCGAGATCCCCGGCGCGAACAGCGGAACAAGGCAGACGCCCTCGCTCAGAAGTTGAGGAGGTTCTCACCGCAGCGGGCAAAGCGGTCCGGGTCTCAAGACCGGCAAAGACCGCCGAGATAAAAGTGTCGGTCTTGATGACTCGGTCTCGGTGGAGAAGTGGTGGCGGCTGTTTCGTTGGCTGGCGACTGTCCCAGGGGACACCATTAAGTGTAGCGAGGTCCTGCGGTATCCCGCAGGCCTCGGGATAAACTAGGTTCTAGTGTCCCGTGGCTGCTGCCAAAAGGTGGCCGCCGGGGACGTCTGATGGTCTCGTGGGTGGTGGCCGAGGTGAAGCTCGTAGAGCCCTCACCTCTGGTGTTCCGCTGCTTTGAGGCGGGACGTGAGAGCTCCAGTGCGACGCACCGATCGACCGGGGGAGTTGTGCTGTCGCTGTGGTCAACCTGGCCACAGGCGGCGCAGTGCTCCGCTACTCCGCGTTGTGCCGTGTGCGTCGCCGCTAAGAAACCGGCGGACCACAGGATGGGGGAAGGCCTGCAACGCGCCTTCCAAGGCGAGAAAGAGCCGGTCCGCCCGTTGCCACCTCGGCAACCGACCAGCCAGCCGATGGAGGAAGCGTCCCGAGACCCCAGGACCACTCCACAGCCGCCGCAGGGGGATGAGGAGCATGGGCATACTCGATTCCCCCTTACGACTCAGTGATGGACTCGGGGAAGTCTGTCGCTCGTATGAGTCAGCGAGGTGAGAGCGCGCCCGGTGTTCCCGCGCGCTCTCAACACAGAACAAGAATCTGCAAGGGCCCACACAACTGGCCGCCACCCGCTGTGCACGCGGAAGAATGCTCACAGCGGTACCCGTACTTTGGTAGGGTGGAGCGAAGGAACACCGTGGGGTTTTAGTCGGTGCGAGTCCGACATAACCGCCCTCGTCCCCGCGGGGGCGGGTATGCGTAGGCATTTCCCCACGAAAAAAAAAAAAAGGTTAGGTTAGGTTGGGTTAGGTTAGGTTAGGAGGGCTCATAATGAGCTCACCTCGGAAGCGTGTCGGTGGACTGCTGGGGGTGGAAGTGGCGGAGCAGGGCCGCCTTCCCCGCCCTCAGTAGCCGAGGCGGAGTCGCGGAGGAGAGGAGTGTCGGTGTTGCGTTGCCGCTCTCCTATCCTCCGCGACTCAAGCGGGGGTCGCACCGCATGATGCGGCTGTGGTGGGGCCGCGGGGGAAGAGGAGTCGGTGTTTCATTGCCGCTCTCCCTGTCCTCCGCGGCCGAACATTGGTTGGCGGTGGAGCCTATCACCAGATCCACCGCAGGGGCTGGGACTCCTGGCCCCATGGCCTCTGGGGGCGGACTCGGGGAGTCCGCTTCCCACCTACAGAGGAGGCCGAGATGGAAGGCGCGTCCGTGTTCCGGCGCCTTGCAGGAAAGGGTGGAGAGGGGATGTCCTCCTCCCGAAGGAGGGGCCGGCTTGCCGGCCAGCGCGAAACGAGGGAGTCGCGGAGGTGTGCGAAAGCGTTCCCGTGGCCCCGCCATACGCGACGAAGGTGGAACACCATGGGGTTTTAGTCGGTGCGAGTCCGACATAGCCACCCTTGCCCCCGCAGAGTGGGTATGCGTAGGCATTTCCCCATGTAAAAAAAAAAAAAAAAAAAGGTTAGGTTCCCCGAAGGGTTCCCGCTTTGTCGTAGCGGGGGCTTAGTAACCGTGGCTTGGTCACCACGGTGAAGCTAAGAGGAACCCAAATGGCCGGCCTAAGGCGCTCTGTGGCCGGCCCGGGGCACCGCTCCAGGTGGGCTCGTAACGAGCTCGCCTCGGAAGCGTGTCGGTGGACTGCTGGGGGTGGAAGTGGCGGAGCGAGGCCGCCTTCCCCGCCCTCAGTAACCGGGCGGAGTCGCGGAGGGAGAGGAGTGTCGGTGTTGCGTTGCCGCTCTCCTATCCTCCGCGACTCAAGCGGGGTCGCACCGCTGATGCGGCCGTGGTGGGGCCGCGGGTTCAGTGGAGTGTGGTTGATCCTGCCGCTCTCCTGTCCTCCGCGGCCGAACATTGGTTGGCGGCGGGCCTAACACAGATCCGCCGCAGGGGCTGGGGCTTTCCTGGCCCCATGGCCTCTGGGGGCGGACTCGGGGAGTCCGTTTCCCACCTACAGAGGAGGCCGAGATGGAAGGCGCGTCCGTGTTCCGGCGCGCCTTGCAGGAAGAGGTGGAGAGGGATGTCCTCCCCGGAGGAGGGGCGCCGGCTTGCCGGCAGCTGGAAACGAGGTCGCGGAGGTGTGCGAAAGCGTTCCCGTGGCCCCGCCATACGCGACGAAGGTGGAACACCATGGGGTTTTAGTCGGTGCGAGTCCGACATAGCCACCCTTACTTTAAGATTTATGCGTAGGCATTTCCCCATGTAAAAGGTTAGGTTGGGTTAGGTTAGGTTGGGTTAGGTTAGGTTAGGTTAGGTTCCCCGAAGGGTTCCCGCTTTGTCGTAGCGGGGGCTTAGTAACCGTGGTGTGGAGTTAACCACGGTGAAGCTAAGAGGAACCCAAATGGCCGGCCTAAGGCGTTCTAAGAGCCGGCCCGAGGAGGCCGCTCCGGGCGGGCTGGAGCTGGGCCCGCCCTGGATGCGTGTCGGTGGGCTGCGGGGAGGTGCGGATGGACGGAGTGAGGCCGTCTTACGCACCATCCGCAGCCGAGGCGGAGTCGGGGAATGGGGTGGCGGTGCGAGGACTGTTAGCACCGGTACCGCGCATCGTCGCCCCACCCTCCCGCATCCGAGACGGAGTCGCGGAGGGAGGGTAGTGCCGTAAGCCCTGCTCCTCCCGCGACTCAAGCGGGGTCGCACCGCTGATGCGGCCGTGGTGGGGCCGCGGGTTCAGTGGAGTGTGGTTGATCCTGCCGCTCTCCTGTCCTCCGCGGCCGAACATTGGTTGGCGGCGGGCCTAACACAGATCCGCCGCAGGGGCTGGGGCTTTCCTGGCCCCACTTGGCCTCTGGGGGCGGACTCGGGGAGTCCGCTTCCCACCTACAGAAGGAGGCCGAGTTGGAGGCGCGTCCGTGTTCCGGCGCGCCCTGCCAGGAAGGGTGGAGAGGAGATGTCCTCCCCGGAGAAGGGGCCGTCTGGTCAGCCGGCGCAGGCGGGGTCGCGGATGTGTGCGAAAGCGTTCCCGTGACCCCGCCATACGCGACGATGGAGGAACACCATGGGGTTTTAGTCGGTGCGAGTCCGACATAACCCACCCTTGCCCCCGCAGGGGTGGGTATGCGTAGGCATTTCCCCATGTAAAAAAAAAAAAAAAAAAAAAAAAGGTTAGGTTAGGTTCCCCCCCGAAGGGTTCTCGCTTTGTCGTAGCGGGGGGGCTTAGTAACCGTGGCTTGGTCACCCACGGTGAAGCTAAGAGGAACCCAAATGGCCGGCCTAAGGCGCTCTGTGGCCGGCCAGGAGGCACCGCTCGGGTGGGCTCGTAACAGGCTCGCCTCGGAAGCGTGTCAGTGGACTGCTGGGGGTGGAAGTGGCGGAGCGGGCCGCCTTCCCCGCCCTCCCAGTAGCCGAGGCGGAGTCGCGGAGGAGAGGAGTGTCGGTATTGCGTTGCCGCTCTCCTATCCTCCGCGACTCAAGCGGGGATTGCACCGCATGATGCGGCTGTGGTGGTGGGGCCGCGGGGAAGAAGGAGTGTCGGTGTTTCGCTGCCGCTCTCCTGTCCTCCGCGGCCGAACATTGGTCGGCGGTGGAGCCGCAGACCAGATCCGCCGCAGGGGCTGGGTTGGCAGTGCTCCCTGGCCCCCATGGCCTCTGGGGGCGGACTCAGGGGAGTCCGTTTCCCACCTACTGAGGAGGCCGAGATGGAAGGCGCGTCCGTGTTCCGGCGCGCCTTGCAGGAAGAGGTGAGGATGTCACTCCCCGAAGGAGGGCCGGCTTGCCGGCCAGCGCAGGCGGGGTCGCGGAGGTGTGCGAAAGCGTTCCCGTGGCCCCGCCATACGCGACGAAGGTGGAACACCATGGGGTTTTAGTCGGTGCAAGTCCGACATAACCCACCCTTGCCCCCGCAGAAGTGATGTGGGTATGCGTAGGCATTTCCCCATGTAAAAAAAAAAAAAAGGTTGGGTTAGGTTAGGTTAGGTTAGGTTAGGTTAGGTTAGGTTAGGTTCCCCGAAGGGTTCCCGCTTTGTCGTAGCGGGGGCTTAGTAACCGTGGTGTGGAGTTAACCACGGTGAAGCTAGAGGAACCCAAATGGCCGGCCTAAGGCGCTCTAAGGCCGGCCTGAGGAGGCCGCTCCGGGCGGGCTGGAGCTGGGCCCGCCCTGGATGCGTGTCAGTGGGCTGCGGGGTGCGGATGGACGGAGTGAGGCCGTCTTACGCACCATCCGCAGCCGAGGCAGGTCGCGGAGGGAGGGTAGTGTATCTCCCTATCCTCCGCGACTCAAGCGGGGTCGCACCGCTGATGCGGCCGTGGTGGGGCCGCGGGTTCAGTGGAGTGTGGTTGATCTGCCGCTCTCCCTGTCCTCCGCGGCCGAACATTGGTTGGCAGCGGAGCCTATCACCAGATCCGCCGCAGGGGGCTGCGGGGTTTCCCACCAAAGCCCCCACTTGGCCTCTGGGGGCGGACTCGGGGAGTCCGCTTCCCACCTACAGAGGAGGCCGAGTTGGAGGGCGCGTCCGTGTTCCGGCGCGCCCTGCCTGGAAGGGCGGAGAGGGGATGTCCTCCCCGAAGGAGGGCCAGCTTGCCGGCCAGCGCAGGCAGGGTCGCGGAGGTGTGCGAAAGCGTTCCCGTGGCCCCGCCATACGCGACGAAGGTGGAACACCATGGGGTTTTAGTCGGTGCAAGTCCGACATAACCCACCCTTGCCCCCGCAGGGGTGGGTATGCGTAGGCATTTCCCCATGTAAAAAAAAAAAAGGTTAGGTTAGGTTCCCCCCCGAAGGGTTCCCGCTTTGTCGTAGCGGGGGGGCTTAGTAACCGTGGTGTGGAGTTAACCACGGTGAAGCTAAGAGGAACCCAAATGGCCGGCCTAAGGCGCTCTGAGGCCGGCCCGAGGAGGCACCGCTCCGGGCGGGCTGGAGCTGGGCCCACCCTGGATGCGTGTCGGTGGGCTGCGGGGTGCGGATGGACGGAGTGAGGCCGTCTTACGCACCATCCGCAGCCGAGGCGGAGTCGGGGGAATGGGGTGGCGGTGCGAGGACTGTTAGCACCGGTACCGCGCATCGTCGCCCCCACCCTCCGCTTCCGAGACAGGTCGCGGAGGGAGAGATGTATCTCCTATCCTCCGCGACTCAAGCGGGGTCGCACCGCTGATGCGGCCGTGGTGGGGCCGCGGGTTCAGTGGAGTGTGGTTGATCCTGCCGCTCTCCTGTCCTCCGCGGCCGAACATTGGTTGGCAGCGGAGCCTAACACCAGATCCGCCGCAGGGGCTGGGGCTTTCCTGGCCCCCATGGCCTCTGGGGGCGGACTCGGGGAGTCCGCTTCCCACCCACAGAGGAGGCCGAGTTGGAGGGCGTCCGTGTTCCAGCGCGCCCCTGCCAGAGGGAGGGAGGAGATGTCCTCCCCGGAGAAGGGGCCGTCTGGTCGGCCGGCGCAGGCGGGGTCGCGGATGTGTGCGAAAGCGTTCCCGTGACCCCGCCATACGCGACGATGGAGGAACACCATGGGGTTTTAGTCGGTGCAAGTCCGACATAACCCACCCTTGCCCCCGCAGGGGTGGGTATGCGTAGGCATTTCCCCATGTAAAAAAAAAAAAAAAAAAAAGGTTAGGTTAGGTTAGGTTAGGTTCCCCCCCGAAGGGTTCTCGCTTTGTCGTAGCGGGGGCTTAGTAACAGCGAGGTCACCCACGGTGAAGCTAAGAGGAACCCAAATGGCCGGCCTAAGGCGCTCTGAGGCCGGCCCGGGAATTTGGCCGCTCCCAGGTGAGCTCTTTATGGGTTAACCTCGGATGCGTGTCGGTGGACTGCTGGGGGTGGAAGTGGCGGAGCGAGGCCGCCTTCCCCACCCTCAGTAGCCGAGGCAGGTCGCGGAGGGAGAGGAGTGTCGGTGTTACGTTGCCGCTCTCCTATCCTCCGCGACTCAAGCGGGGTCGCACCTCATGATGCGGCTGTGGTGGGGCCGCGGGGAAGGTGACCCGGTGTTTCGTTGCCGCTCTCCCTGTCCTCCCACTTGGCCGAACATCGGTCGGCAGTGGAGCCGCAGACCAGATCCGCCGCAAGGGGCTGGGTTGGCTTAGTGCTTTCCTGGCCCCCATGGCCTCTGGGGGCGGACTCGGGGAGTCCGTTTCCCACCTACAGAGGAGGCCGAGATTGAAGGCGCGTCCGTGTTCCGGCGCGCCTTGCAGGAGAGGTGGAGAGGGGGATGTCCTCCCCGAAGGAGGGCCGGCTTGCCGGCCAGCGCAGGCGGGTCGCGGAGGTGTGCGAAAGCGTTCCCGTGGCCCCGCCATACGCGACGAAGGTGGAACACCATGGGGTTTTAGTCGGTGCAGGTAGGCACGGCCTTACCCCACCAGAAATTGGGTATCACGTAGGCATTCCCCATGTAAAAAAAAAAAAGGTTAGGTTAGGTTAGGTTAGGTTGGGTTAGGTTAGGTTCTGGGAAGACTGAGACAGCTGTTCAGCAGCTAAGTCATCGGTATTCCCTCAGCCTGGAAAGAACGGGATGGTGCTCTTGAGGAAAGATGGTAGGATCCTTTGAATCTCCCTCCGCGTACCGACCCATTTGTTTGCTGGATGAGGCGGGCAAATTGTTCGAAAGGATAATTGCCGCCCGCCTCAGCACACACCTGCGTCAAGTGGGCCCCGACCTGTCGGACAGCCAATTCGGCTTTCGGCAGGCGCGATCGACTGCGGACGCGATCCTTCGCGTCCGAGCAGTCGCAGCGGGCGGTTACCCGGGGCGGTGTGGCATTGGCGGTCAATCTTGTTATAGTCAATGCCTTTAATTCGCTGCCCTGGGGAACGATTAGGAGGCTCTGGCATACCATCGCGTGCCTCCTACCGCCACTGCGCATCCTTTGGGGCGTACTTGCACGACAGGTGCATCCGGTACGTGGGTCGGGACGCGTCTGTCCACCTGAGGAGGTGAACTGCGGGGTTCCACAGGATCCGTGTTGGGTCCGCAATTGTGGAACCTCGCGTACGGCTTACTGATCCTGCGGGTCGATCTCCCCGTCGGTGTTAGTGTCATCTGCTATGCAGATGACACTCTTGCAACACAACCGACGGGGACAGCTTCGAAAGCACCATCCGGCTTGCTGAGCTTGGGGTGGCATGCGTCGTGGATAAAATCCACGAGCTGGGTCTTCGGATAGCGCCTCATAAGACCGAGGCGCTTTGGTTCCACAAACTCCCCAGAGGAGAACCACCCAGCTTGTCAGTTCGCGTTGGTGACGTGCAAGTCCGGGTGGGACCGGTGATGAAATATCTCGGTCTCATCCTGGACGGTCGCTGGGGCTTCGAGGAGCACTTCGACCGCCTGGTCCCCAAGATCGAGAGGGTGCCATGCACCGGTTGCTACCAATCTCCCGGGGCCCCAGGGAAGAGTCCGCCGCCTCTACGCGGGGGTCGTGCGATCGATGGCCCTCTACGGGGCGCCCGTATGGTCACATCGACTCACGGGCGTCCGACGCTGCAGAGCTAAGCTCAATAGCCTGCAGCGAAAGATGGCCATCAGGATCGCACGAGGATATCGTACGATATCTTTCGAGGCGGCCACTGTCCTAGCTCGGTTTCCACCACTGGACATCCTGGCGGAGATGGATGCGCGGGTGTTTGCCCGCCTTCGTCTTCCCCAGGTGGAAGCCGAGCCCCTGGATGCGGGCGAGGTGCGAAGGCAGGAGCGCAGACGGGCGCTGCGGGTGTGGCGAGAGAGACTCCAAGAGCCTCGTTTCTTGCGCCAGCGCACGATCAACGCGCTCTTGCCGAGCTTCGAAGCCTGGCTGCGAGCGGGGGAAGAGGTGCACGTCACCTTCCGATTGACGCAGGTACTCACTGGGCACGGGTGTTTCGGTGAGTACCTGAACGGATGGACGCGAATCGACAACGCAATGCCACCACTGTGGTGGGGACCGGGATTCCGCACAGCACACGCTCGCCGAGTGCCCTGCGTGGGAGTCGAGCGACGGATCCTGGTCAGAGGATCGGGCAAGATCTCTCTCCGCCAGTCGCAGTAGCGGCTGCGCTGGCGGATAAAGGTGCGTGGAAGGCGCTGGTCTCCTTCTGTGAAACCGTCATGGTACAGAAGGACCGCCGAGCGTGATCGGGAGAGGGCCGATCCCGCTCGAGACGGCGACGCCGGGCGGTGGCAGCGGACGCACCGGCCCGTCAGCCCTTAGTCCCGGGCATGAGAATAGGGCTAAGGTAATACCCCTGCCTGTCGTACAAGGCGACTAAAAGGGGACTGGCCCGCGGGTGATCAGGGTGGGGTTTTCCTGACCACCCGGGAAGCGGACTTTGAAGGACGGCAACTCGGAGTGGTCTCGAGCTGCCGTAGCACCGCGAGGGTGCTAGGGAGGTTTTCCTCCCCAGGATGTGCTCAGGCACCGTGCAGAGGGCACCGGTGCGTTCCTATGGAGATCCCGGTGCCCCTCTAAATGCACTGAGGATGACCACCGGGGGTTTCAAACAGGGCTTCACCATTACACCTCGGTTTCATACAAATGTTGATTTTTCTTATTTCCGTGCGTTTCCTTCGCAGATTGTGCCTGAATCGACGGTTGTGGACCGGAGTCGACCGATCGGAAGCAAAACAGGGCGAAAACGAAGACATGAAAATTTTACAAATGGAATAAAATTACGTAATTATGAAACTAAAATAACTGATTAGATCTAGACTAGAAGTGGCCTAAATGCGGCGCAGGATGACTGTCTAACGATTACACTGAACAAATGCTACAACAAAAACCAATTTGGAATGCCTAAGACTCTAATACACAAAGATATAGGTGGTTAGGTTAGGTTAGGTTAGATTAGGTTAGGTTAGGTTAGATTAGGTTAGGTTAGGTTAGGTTAGGTTAGGTTACAAAATCAGCACGAAAAACGAAGACATGAAAATTTTACAAATGGAATAAAATTACGTAATTATGAAACTAAAATAACTGATTAGATCTAGACTAGAAGTGGCCTAAATGCGGCGCAGGATGACTGTCTAACGATTACACTGAACAAATGCTACAACAAAAACCAATTTGGAATGCCTAAGACTCTAATACACAAAGATATAGGTGGTTAGGTTAGGTTAGGTTACAAAATCAGCACGAAAAACGAAGACATGAAAATTTTACAAATGGAATAAAATTACGTAATTATGAAACTAAAATAACTGATTAGATCTAGACTAGAAGTGGCCTAAATGCGGCGCAGGATGACTGTCTAACGATTACACTGAACAAATGCTACAACAAAAACCAATTTGGAATGCTTAAGACTCTACTACACAAAGATA